>JAENPR010000143.1:600000-1139778 GCA_018135685.1 Themeda triandra | reverse complement strand
TGTGACTTCACATGCCTGTAATCCATCATCTTGACCAAAGTGGTCATAAATCCAATGTGGAAAATACTTTTCACTTGACTCTTGTGCCACTGACTTAACATTTTTTCTGCCTCCAATCATCTCTAGTAACATCATTCCATAACTATAAACATCTGATTTTGCTGAAACAACTCCGAAGGTTCGAGAGTGCACTTCAGGAGCAATAAATCCAACTGTTCCTCTAGCACCAGTCATAGAAAGCTTGCTCTCCTTGGTGTGGCACAACTTGGCCAAACCAAAATCAGCAATTTTTGGGTGAAAATCTTCGTCAAGAAGGATATTTTGAGGCTTGATATCAAAATGGACTATGCGTATTACAACTATGGTGCAAGTATTCTAACCCTCGAGCAATTCCAATTGCTATCATATAGAGCTTATCCCATCCCAAAACTGCCTTAGGATTGTCCGAGTATATATACTTATCCAAAGAACCATTGGGCATATATATACTCATATATTAGTGCCCGTTTGAACCTTCCAAAGCAAAACCCAAATAAACTAACTATATTGACATGAGAGGTCCTGCCAATGCTCATGACCTCATTCACAAACTCCTCCCTTCTCCTTTGGATTCATGTAAGAATTTCATGGCAACAAGACGGCCGTCGTCTAGTCTTCCTTTGAAAACCATGCCATAACCACCTTCCCCAAGCTTGTTATTAAAAGGGGAAGATGTTATCTTTGCTTCTGAGTACTTGTATCTTTTTGGTGCTAGAGTTCCGTGCAATAATATTAGGGCCTCAATGTTCCTTTCAGTGGCAGTGGTGATCTTATTGCATAGGAAAAAATTTAGTTTCGTCTTGCACTTAGTTGGGTACTCTGAACGCATGAGGCCATTTGGAGCTTGCTTCCTCCGCTTTCTTTTGTGCCAGACAAGAAAGCACGCTATCAGTAGACTACCGCCTCCTACTCCACATACTGCAAATATATAGTCGCGTATCAATATTAATTAGCAATATGCAGTAACCAATTGATCCTAAAGATTCAACAAGATAAGGTATATGCAATGCAGCGTGAGGGTTGATATTGATATATACTCACCAATTCCAACTACTACCTTATTCCTGGTGTTGTTTCCTCCTGTTCATAAGACAAGTAGATGTGAATAGTTTGTTGATTATGGCCTTATTGAGTTCCCCCAAATTGGGGGTTGCCAATTTAATGTGAACAAAAAAGATTTTCCATCACATAAAAATGTCGCCTTGTCGTGTAAATCTTAAATTTAGATGAAATTAAAAACTAATTGCACAGTTTGGTTGTACTTTGCGAGACGAACGTTTTGAGCCTAATTAGTCAATATTTGGACAATTTTTATCAAATACAAACGAAATGCTACAGTAGTGCTACAGTGTTTTTCCCAAGTTTGCATACACCAATTTGGTGGAACTAATTAGTCAATATGTATATTTTGTATTTTCTTATGTTAATCAAGGAAGTGAGCTCTATCAACTGGTTAGGGTGGGATATATATTCATCGATTTGGGCCACACAGATTTGAGTCATATTCAGCTCTCTTTTGGGTACTGATTGTCTTCATAACAAAAAAGACTGCATAATTCCTTCTAGGTTACTTGCTTACCGTTAGTCTAATAATGTGTTCCATGACGGGAAGTTAATATACATGATAGTATATATGAGTAGAATAAAGCCTGACAGAAATTAAATGGGAATGACACTAACTGGGGGAAAATAGATGTACGACTAAACACAAAGTTGCTCGTCACCATTCTTTGTCCAACAGTAATGACAATTTTGCATATCTTTGTGTGTAATGAGACCTGTACGACAAAGATGTACGTACATGTAGTAGTACTCTGCAAATTTGAAGTGTTTAGTCTTGACAAAAATGCAAACTGATATTATGTATAGCCAAAATCAAACATAATTTAAATGCAAAAAATGTAGGTACTCCCTCCCGTCCAAAAAGAATGCAATTCTTGCTTCTCGAGAAGCCAAACGATTTCAACTTTGACCACCATTATATAAAATAGTACTAACATTTATAATGAAAGATAAGTATCAACGGATTAGTGATGTAACATCATTTCATGATAAGGTCTTGTTTGACACATAAATATTAATACTAATTATTATAATCTTAGTTAAAGTTTAGTCAAATTGAGCGACACGAATCCCATAGTTGCATTCCTTTTGGGACGAGTAGCACATACGGAAAAGTTAGACCTCAAGCTGCAGTTGAAACATGCCGCCGCCACTATCTGGGACCCTTCTTTCTCACTGGTGCGTCTGCTAGTGATAAGGAGAGGGGACCCATCTTTCTTTCTGTGTTAACTAGATGCTTAGGAGTTTAGCCCAAGTAAATCAACCGATGAAATTAGATGATTTTCGGTCAGGATCCTGTTACCTACGATGACTTTCGAGGATAGAAACGCGAGATTGCCGTTGCAAGTGTCGGTTTCTTCGTCAAGTGGCTAATTTATGTCATTTATCTACAAGAGGAGAGGTGCTCTTGAGCACTCAACGAGGACGTTACTCTGACATCGATCTCATTGTCAATGGCCGCGGAGGAAATCAAGGATCGAAGGTGATGAATCCGCGTTCTATGTTATTCCTGACGATGCAATAGTTGATGTTTTTGCATAAGATACGTTTTGAGCTCATTCGAAACGTTGGATCTTACAATATGTTTAATGTTTTGGGGTTAGTCGTTAAATTCGGCCAAGGACTAGACTTTGGCCCCGACGTCCAATAAGACTCTATTCATCTAGACTATCGGTTGCATCGAGGAAAGCCATTAGGGAAGAAGACATGGAAGAATCTAGATAGAATATTAGGCATTTTTTTATTTTTTTATTTTTTATTTTTTTCATATGTAAATTAGGGACATATCGCTGATAGGTAGATAGATAGATTTGGTATAGTACTAGTTCGAAGAGCTAGGTTACCTGGAGGCAGTAGCCGTGGCAGCGGCAGCGGCAACTGCCATGTCGCGAGGAAGCCGTCCCTGATGAGTTGCTTAGTTGCTAGCGTTCACCTTGCCAGGCACACCAAGCACCGGCACGATGATAGAGGTGCAGCCTTCCAAAAAGTAGCCGCCTGACTCGTTGGAACGCCCATCGACGGCACGAACAAACGTACTCTTGTTGTGACATACCGTCTCCACGAGCCCCCCGTCTAGCGACGGCGGTTTGGTGCAATTGTAGAAGATGAGGTTTTGATTGAAGGGACTGACCAAGAGCGGATAAACAAGTTGGGAGGAGGTGTTCTCCTTCAGGTTTAGGCAGACTATAGACAAGGGTGAATTATTGACGATGAGCAAGGAGCGGTTGTCATAAGAGATTCTGAGGATCTGCATGTCGGACTCGCTCTGATAGTACCCGAGGAATGGGGTGTTGTTTAGGCAACGAATCTGGAACCCAACCCCGCCGGCGCAGTTGGTGTGATCAGCGCCATCCGGGATGAGCCCAAACGGGTAGGAGATGTTCAAGTTGCCGCATAGCACGGGCGGGCAGTACTCTCCTTGCCCATCTGGTGCCGGCAATGGTGGTAAGGATAAGGCCACCCACACCGACGACGAGACTAGGAAGAGCAGCAACGAGGATGGAGCCATGCACGGAAAGCTTCGACGATGGCATTAGCAGGAGGAACAGAAGGGTGAACCACCCGCGCGCGCTCACAGGCACAGAGGTGGTGGCTGAGTGTAAATGGTGAAGGTGAGTCCGCGTCGTCGTGTGCGCGCGTATACACAGAACTTTAGACTCGGGGGCAATCGGGCCGCGTCAACGGCGCACGGGAATTTCCATGGTGTCCGATGAACGTACGGGGCACGGTGACGACCGACGCGACCGCTGCGTCCTTCCGGTCGGCCAACAGACGCCGCCCGTGTCGCTCCCTACGGAGAAAGACGCGGGGGCCGTACAGTATAATAAATTCGACACGCTTTTTTTCAATTATTATTCTATATGTCGCTATATTTGCCAACTACACGGATACCACGGAATTAATATTTGAATCCTTCCATGGTACTACGCCAGTTGCATAGTTTCAATCCAAAAAAATAGCGGCTATCGAAAAATAGCGGTAATTTAATGCATTCTGCCGATGCGCCGCTATAGCCATAATGCGTACATATACCTGTATTGTCACATAATGGCGTCGTTATAAGCTACGCTTATAGCCCGCTATTTATATACACAAGATATGACAAATTAAAATGATGAAATAAAAATATAAAATCTCACAAGTCACAACTCACAACCCATGATTTTATAGTCTAATACAATCCAAATTCAAAAACAAAAGGCATAAAAACATAAACCCATGATTTTGGCTCGATTTTGGGCTCAATTTGCCCAAAATCGAATTAAAATATAAGCGGGGGATAATAGCGCCGCTTATACCGCTTATTTGCTAATAAGACTATAGCGTGCTATAGTACCAATAGCGCGAATAGCGGCAAAATGAGTAATAGCGTGCCGCATTTAAATAGCTCCGCTATAGCGGAGAAATAGCCGCTATTTTTTTCGTGGGTTTCAATACATGATCTAGTAAGAATTAATGGTAATTCACAAATAGGATGATTAATAAAGCAACTCATTATATTGTTACTTTTGCTTGATCTCCACGTATTTTTTGGGCCCCTATTCTTGGAATGTGTGTTTAGTTTTTTGACATGTTTGGAATGGGTATTCTTGAAATACGTCAATTGAATTTATATTTGCTAATTTCGGCTATTTCAACAGTGGTGAGAGAATAAGCCGTAGTACCGTGGATAAACCGGTTGATATGTTAAAGCCAACAGCCGTAGTCCTACTTCCAGATTATTAGTAAACTAATACTATTTAGGAAAAAAAAAAGACAGCTAGTGGATGTGCGTTCTTAATTTGCAGAACTCACCGCACTTGTCAATGGAGCAATCACAGGCGAACTTGGTGCCGTTGTCGCCCCCGTAAGTGCATTCCCCGCCGCTTGCCATGCACTTCGGGCAATCGTCTGGCACCCCTCTCCACTCCACGAGAAACCCAGCCTTCATGCTGGCGATGTAGTCGGCCCCATTTCCATCAGGAAACCCGAGAAACGGCACGACACTGAAGAGGCAGTCCGACGGGATCTCGCCCTGGATTCCGTGGCTCGAGAAATTCCTGCCGTCACCGAGCCGGACGAAGGAACTGTTGTCGCAAGGCAGGCTGCGAAACCCAGCCGACTCTGCCGGCTGAGACCCTGCCTTGCACTTGCCAAGAAAGAGCAGCTCCTTGTTGGTTTTGCTCAACACGAACGCGGGCGAGAAGAGCGAGATGTTCATCGGCGGCGCCGGGCAGCCGGTGACGAGCGGGAGGTTGTGGTCCACCACATGGAAGGAGTTGTTGGGGAAGATACTGAGCACCTGGTACGCCTGGTAGATGGATTTGGTCAGGAACGCACCGCTGCGGTTGCATTTGAGCTTGAAGGACGGCGGTCCGCATGGCGGCTTGCCGGGCTCGTCCAGCCAGAACGGGTAGGTGATGTTGAGCCCCCCGCATGCCTTCGGCCAGCAGCCTGACGAATCTGCCGCGCTGGCCGCCGGCGGCGAGAGGAGGAAGGAAGCGAGTAGCAGCAGCAAGAGCGGATGCATAGTGAATTGGGGATGGAGGAGTGGTATGTGACGACAGTGGCGTAGTGGCTTGGAATTTGAGTTCGGTCAGAGATCGAACTGTAGAAGCAAACTGGTGATTTGAGATGTGAGGAGAGGAAAACGACGGGATAGTGGTTAGCCGTTTGACCCGGTCGGGCCCGCGTCTCAAAACGTCTGATTAGGAGTTTCGTCAAAGCCATTATCGAATCTATGAATTGAATACATAGCTCATCAGCGGCCGGCCGGGTGAAGACTGAAGAAGCTCTTTATTAGTCGTATACGACACAAGTTGTGAACCCACTTGACTGAAGTGAGCATCTTGGCAATATTGGTAACGGCAACCTACTAACAGTAATATCAAATACCGAATTAGCTGTCGTTTTGGAAAGGATTACGGTAACCAAGGAGTGATTAATTAGGGGGTATCTTTCCATCCTTGACCTTATTAAATATAGGTGCGGGTGCTACCATAACAACAATGGCTCGTAGCTGGATTGGTGAAGGCACTGCATTCCAGGCCGGACGTCCACGGTTCGAGCGCTGGTAGCTGCAGTTTTTTTTTTGACGGCGAGCCGGGAGATTAATTGCGAGCAGTTGGCAGCGCCACCGGAGGGACAATTGCGTCCACAATGCACTCCGCGGCCCAGCGACGACAGGCTTTGCGAAAATGGGAGACGAGCCCAGAACGACATCTAATTCGAGTACGGAGGGAGTACTCCTATATATGATTGACGGCAAAGCCACCGAAGCTTCAGGCAAGCTCATATTCTTTCGATTCGTCGTCACTCATCAGAGCACTATAACGAGAACAATGATACGCGAAGAGGGCACGAGAAACCTGATCAACGGCATTGGCATGGAAGGTGAAGTTTTGACGCCCGGCGAGCACTCCGCTGAACCGAAAGGCATGGACCGGACACGCGTTTACCGCGGATTGCGGCGCCGGCGTGGGTAGTGCGCGCACCACAGTCCGGGCGACTCGTCAGAATGTCATATGCCATTTGGGGCATGAACACACGAAATAAGCATCGATCACTCACTCCATGTAAGAAGGTAGCCAAGGTTTCGTGCAATTATTGTCAGTATAAGCACCTAAAGTAGATCTCCATGGGGTCTAGGAAGGATATACTCGCTCCAGTGGGCAGCACGCAGCACTGACGCGACGCCAACGCGCCAGCGCCACGCTGCAATCTGCATAATGCAACGGGACCAAGAAAGTCGGGCAGCTAAAACGGCGCAGCACATGCCGAGTCCGTATCGGCCGCCGGCGTCCACACACGCTGATACTGTAAAGGGGAGGCACATACGTCCGTGCACGGTGGGCAAATGGGAGCGAAGGGACTCACCGGCGCATGTCGACCCCGCCGCGAGCCCGCCTCCGGGGCAGAAGCACCGGAACTCATCTGCGGTGCTGTCGTACCGGCACTGCCCACCGCTGGCGTTGCAGGCCTGGCAGTCGCCGACAGATCCCACTTCCCAGTCCAGGACAAACCCGTCCTTCAACAGCCGGCTGTAGTTGGCCGCCGTCATGACCGCCGCCTCCGACCCGAGGACCGGCATGTACGTGTACTGGCATCCTCCCGTCGGGATCGCCGGCGGCCTGTCCCGGTAGTAGGTCCCGGCGAGGTACGCGTATATGGGAGTACTGCAGTTGGAGGTGGCGTTCGCGTACTCGGGTCCGTTCGGTTCCGTGCCGTTGCAGCCGTAGAGGAAGCACAGAGCACGGTTCTGTGGGCTAATCGTGAATAGGCTGAGGGCGATGCTGGAGGACATGTTGAAGTCGGCCTGGCACACGCCGCCGTCGCCGGCGACCGTTGCGTGGGAGGCCACGAAGGAGTTGTTGATGTAGTCGATGCCCAGGACATGGATGGAGGAGCCCTTCAAGGAGGCCACGTGGCCGTCATCGCTGCACCAGACCTCGAAGCCCGGGTGGCCACAGGGAGAAGGCGGATGGTTGATCCCGGCGCTGCTGTTGCCGAGCCAGAATGGGTAATCGAGGGTGAGGTTCCCACATGCCGCTGGCTCGCAGTCGGCGCTGGCGTGGTGATGGAATTGGAGAAGCGAGGAGACAAGGAGCGGGAGAAGCAGCAAGGTCGGGCGCATGCTGACTGAAGGGAGAATTGACCGAGGGCAGCAACAAGCAAGCCAGTAGCAGCCGGACGACTCTGCTGCTCTGGCCACCGGTGGCGAGAGGAGGAAGGAAGCGAGTAGCAGCAGCAGGACCGTATGTTTGGCGGACTGGGGATGGAGGGGGTGAGCGGGTGCGGGTGGCAGTGGCAGAGGCAGAGTGGTTTGGACTTTGGATCTCGGAGTTCGGCTTCAGCCAGGGACTGAGGGATCTCTCACCTCCGGACCTGAACAGTGAACAACGAAGGGATTGGAACGAGAGAGGAGGGACGGCCGGACGGGACGGATAATGGCCGACTTTGACGACGGGGAGAAAGGACGGTGGCGAGTCTTTGACCGGTCGACGGTCGTGGTTCACGGCTCCACACGCTCCAAGCGTTTGATTAGTCTCGTTTTCTTTTTTCTCTATTTCTGAATTTCCTTAACACGAGTAGCATGATTATTTTCTCATTAACTTCTGTGCTGCCGACTCCGGACAGCCGCCAGCCACCGCGAGGAAGTGGGAACGACAAGACGCGTTTCTTTAATACGAGTAGCAGTATGCTCCCTCTGTCTCATTTCTGTGCTGCTGACTACGACGGCAAAGTGGCGGCGGCTAGGCTTAAACGCCTACTAGCCACTGCGATCGGGAACGACAAGTCGACAACACGCGTTTCGCTACGCCCCCTATCAAATCGAATCAGTGGATAAACAAGCTGGTCAGTGGTTTGTGTTGCTAGATCCGTGCATTTCGAGTTTCGATCTATCCTGAGCAGGGGGCAGCTCATGCTCTTGTGGTGTGACGACGGCCTGGCGCCTCGCTAGCAGTGCACAACGAATACAAATTCTGTCTATACCATAGTTCGAAATGTAAGCTTACCTGCCGGTGATGGCGATGGCGGCGGCAGCTGCCATGTCAAGAGGAATCCCTCCCTGATGAACTCCTTGTAGTTCGCTGGGTTCACCTCGCCGGGCCTCGCAAGCATCGGCACGACGGTAGCGTTGCAGCCCTCCAAGAAGTAGCTGCCAGACACGTCGGGACCCTTGGTGACGCCAACCAGCGTCTTGTTCCCGCACGCCGTGTCCACGAGCCCGCGGCTCCGCCGCACCGCCTCCGCCGGCGGCTCCTCGCAGCCATAGAAAATCATGTTCTGGCTAGCTGGGCTGATCGAGAACGGGGGGTAGACCTTGGAGGTGCTGTTGTTTTCCGGGGTGTGGCAGGGCTCCAAGGCGGAGCTATTGAAGACTTCAAGATTGGGGAGATCGGCGATGAGCACGGAGGAGTTGTCGTAGAAGATGTTTAGAATCCGGGGCGAATATTGATTCCTCCCGAAGTATGAGATGTTGTTAAAGCAGCGAACCTGGAACTGGAACCCGATCACCCCACAGCTGGTCTCCGTTGCCCCGATGATCCCAAACGGGAAGGAGATGTTCACGCCGCCGCATGGCGTAGGCGAGCAGAGCTCTGCTCCTTGCTGGTCAGCTGCTGTTGTTGGTGCCGCAGTCGCGAGCATCACGGGCACGGACCACCACACCCATGCCGTCCAGAGCGAGGAGACGAGGGAGAGCCACGAAAACAACGGAGCCACAGCCATGGGAGCATAGCATAGCATCACAAGTGGTGAAGGCGATTCCGAATCGGTGATGGGAGAAGGGAGATAGATGATGAGCGCACAGGGCGCAAGTGGCTGACTATATTATGGTTCAGGTGAGTCCGCGCGTCCTGTGTGTGGACACTGTAGCCGGTAGGGGGGCCGAAACCTTTGACTGGAGACACGTAGGCCGTCGCCATCCGCGCACGGGAAGTCCTGAGGTGCCCGATAGACACTGGACACCGGCAGCCACTGACGTGACCGGATGCCCGCGCCCTGATCAGCTCCGGCCACCGGGTAAGGCACGCTCCCCTCGTGTCGGCCAATAAGAAGCTCGTCGTCCCCTCTTCTTTGTCAAACCCTGGACTGGTATTAGCCAACGGCGACGACTGTTTTTCCAAAAGAAAAGGTGACTTGCAGTTCCAACTTTCAACCTGACTATGTTGGCAAAACCTAAGAAAGTGTATTGACAACGACGTGAAGTGGTTTTTACAAACACAATTACTACTGTGTTTTTTGCACGGTGAATTTAGATGTGTCTGCCACAGATGTTTTCTTAATTCACAAACGTGTTTGTTTCGATTTTTCTAGCAGCGGAATCGGGGCTTGCAAAGGTAGCAATAGCCTTTTTTGTGGATAGGGGCGAATAGGCTCGTGCTAGGAAAAAAAAAATATCTATTGGAATCTTGTGTGTGTCAGCGAAAGAGACAGTTCTACTGGAAAAATGCTTACATGCCAGTGAAGAAAATGCACAAACTCTGAAATCATATATATAGGGCCACTTAAGATTAGCAATACATATTCTACTATCAGGCTTGGGAGTGCAACCCTATTATTTTTGCTACTTGGTTTTATATTTTCACTATTTCACTAAAGAGTGAGAGAAATGTAAGCATTCCTAAACAGAGTGCTAATTTGAATAAAGGTGAAAAATATTCCACATTTTTGTCCCTTTTAGTTGAATTTCTCGTTTTCTCTTTGTTAGTATTGTGCATTGAAATTGTTGAAATCAGACACTTCAAAGAATTTGATGGGTTATCTCAAATGTAAAGACTTTGTACTTTTTGATAGTGTGAACCGATGAAATGGAATGTCAAAATCCTAGTTCTTTGATTGAAAGTTGCAATCAAGGCTCCGTTGAAAGTTGGATGCTAGTTGAAAGTTGTCTTTGTTCGGTTGGACCTTGGAAGTCATGGTTCACCCCAGTTGAATCACTTGAATTCTATCTAAGTTGAAAGAGTCAAATTGCCTTGTATACGGGTGAGGAAAAGAGACTAGTTGCACCTATAACAACCTCTGTTTCAAAAAGTGGTCGGTGGTGCCTAAAAGCTAGGCGAAACAACACTGCTTAAGCGCTTATATGGCAGAACCTGACTACCTGCTTAATACCCAAAGTTTTGTGAAACATTATTACCATAATACTAGTTATTAAATAATATATCATTTTCTTAATATAAGGGTCATTGTTTGTCCAAATGGTCATTCAGTCTGTTTAAATGCTATACATCGTTTCTGTTTCATCAGACGTTTAGCACATTTAAACAGCCGTCTTACCTATTCATAAGTGGTCGTTTAGGCTAAATATAATGGCTTAACAGTAAGTGACTGAATATTTTGTTGGCTTTTTTAGATAATTTAGTACTCGTAGTCTTTTTGGCTAATCTCTTGGAGATGCTCTATGATGCTATTCTCTACAAAGATGATTTATTAGTTTGAAGATTGAAGCTTACTTGACTCTGCTGGCGTCTTCCATGTCAAGAGGAAGCCGTCACTGATGAGTTCCTCGTAGTTGCTTGCGTTCGCCTCGCCATACTTTCCAAGCACAGGCACAACAGTAGCGCTGCAACCGTCCAAGAAGTATCTCCCGCCGGACTCGCCGTAGAGCCCTCCGATGCGAGCAAACGTGCTGTTGCCGCATCTCGTCTCCACAAGCCCCTCATCCGCCCCCGTTGCCGGCGCCGGCGCCTTGGCGCAGTCGTACAGGATCAGGCCCAGATTGACGGGGCTGATGGAGAACGGAAGGGCGACCTTGGTGGAGCTAATGTTTTTGGGGATACTGCAGCTCTCATCGTCATCATCGACGATGGAGCTGTTCGAGTCCGAGGCTCCGAGCTTCTGGAGCTTGTGGGAGTCGGCGACGACCAAGGAGGCGTTGTCGTAGAAGACGGCGAGGATCTGGAGCCAGTGATCGTACCGGCTGTATCCGGCGTACGGCGTGTCGTTCACGCAGCGAACCTGGAACCCGATCGCGCCGCAGTTGGTCTTCGTCGCCTGCTCCTGGACGATCCCGAATGGGAAGGCGATGCTCACGTTGCCGCATGGCGTGGGCGGGCAGCGTTCTACTGATGCTGAGGCGAGCAGCATCAGCGGCAACGACGACAGGACCATCGTCCACACCGACGACGAGACGAGCGAGGTCGAGGCCATGGTGGGAGGATCGGAGCTTGGGTTTAGGAGACAAGCAGGTGGGGAGGAGGGGCGGTGAATTGGTGACGCAGGCGGCTGACTAATGGTGATCTCCTGAAGGTAAAGTCTCGGCGCGCCCTGTAGCGGCCGAAACCTTTGACTGGAGATTTGTTTGGGCCATCGTCACGTCACCCGGCCGTGCAAGGGAATTTCCGAGGCGCCGATGGACGTACGGGGCAAGCGGCGCTCAATTGTTGTCAAAACCTGGACTGCTATTACCGAACGGCAACAATTGTGTACACACGCAGTAAAAACCGCCAGGAGCTGTTACTCCTGATTTACTTTGAACATAATAAGTAGTTCCAACGAGTAAACCTACTTTGTGAGACACTTGTCCATAGATAAAAATGCCTCCTACTTTTACCAGGAAGAGAATCAAAGCGGTGGCCACTTGTGACCGTATCCGTAGGCCACTTTCTGCACCCACTTGCCACAAATGGACATTGCACTCATATGCTTCCATCGACGTGTCATCCACTAATCATATGCTAACAGGACACGAGGATGCTAAATGATGACAGTAGGTTGACGTGATGTTTGCTAAGCTGATAGAGATATAGATAGATTCGGTATAATGCTAGTTCCAAGAGCGAAGTTAGACCGTCTGCACTGGGGTACGGGATGCAAAACGCTACCTGCCAGCCAGCTTCCACATCAGCGAATTTACCGAAGAAACAGCTGCAGCGGAGCACGGTATCCAATATGTAGACAATATATTTGACTATGTGACCAGTCCTCAATATGAGACACGGTGAGATCGGTCCTCCCCATATGCGGCGGCGTGAACATCTCCTTCCCGTTCTGGATCGTCGCCGATCACGCACCAGAGAGCAGCTGTTTGGTGATCGGGTTCCAGGTTCTCTGTGAAGGACCGGTAACGGCGACCAGAGGGGGGGTGAATGGGAGCCTCAAAAATTTCTTTCGAAACTTTCACGTCCTAGGCCCAAACAAGCAACCCCAAAATGCGACGCTCAAATCGTAATGATCACGCACCCTAATGAGAGGGTGGATATTCCTAGGAACACGCGGATCACTACTCAGATAGCGGAAGAAACGGAAAGACAATCGGAGCACAAGCGATCGCAAACGGAGAGAAACTTTGCACGGTTCAACGGCGGACTGTCCGAGCTCTCCACCGGACAGTCCGGGTCGGACTGTCCGCAGTATGGGTCGGACTGTCCGCAGGCAAACTTCCGAGAAATCAAACAGCTCGGGATAGAATCCGGACGAACACCAGGTTTTGCACGTCGGACTGTCCGCGCTCGGAGGCCGGACTGTCCGCCTATAATTCCGTGCGGCGTCGAACGGACACCGAGAAAAATCGGCAAAGACCCGGACTGTCCGCGTCACACGGCCGGACTGTCCGCGGTTCAAACTCGAAGAACAGAATCTGCTTGGAACAGATTCTGGACACGGTCAAAAAGGACCGGCTGGACCGTCCGCGTCACGAGGCCGGACCGTCCGCGGTACAACTCCGGGAAAACGGACCGAAAGAGATCAGTTCTCGGACTCGCTTGACCAAGACTCACGGACCGTCCGAGCACAAGGTCCGGACTGTCCGCGTGTACAACGCCGGACTATCCGCGATCCCGAACCGAATCGCCCAAAAATCGCCTCCAACAAATTTCGTCTCAAACTTTTTCAAATCGAAACCTCTTGCAACCAATTTTAGGAATGTTGTTGCTTATGCGAGAGAGAGCCTATCTACCAAGAATCATCGGCCAATTTGAAGTAGAGAGGGAGAAATCAAAAGAGGGCGGAAAAGGTCGTTCTTGGACAACCGGAGAGGAAATCACGTGGATCTTTGATCTCAAGAGGAATCAACGGATTTCCTTGGGTGGAATCATCACTCTTGTGTCATAGATCAATCCAACGCAAAAAGAACGAATCAAAACGGTCTAGAAACGAAGAAATCGCACCGAGAACTAGAGGGAAGAGGGAGCACGAAAATTCCATCTCAAGAACACGAGACAAAAGCACAAGTGATTTAATCACGGAGGAAACAGCGAGACTCGGCGCTCGGCTTGCCATACACGCTGGTTTGAGTACAAATCACAGATTTGCGGACCTCTCTCTCACAAAGATCTAGAGGAAGGGAAAAACCTAAGGGAAAATGGAAATAGGCGAGGTGAGGTGGAAGGAGAAGCCTCATCCCTTATTCATGGAGGGGGCAAGTCTATTTTACATTCCTTCTTTGCCCTTGGATACATGAAGAGCCACACCTCTTAGCCAGGGGCATAAGGGTCTAACTCGAGCTTCACTTGATCCGACGGCCACCGCGCCTTCTCACCGGTAGCCTTGCTTCCAAGCAATCTCCCCGATGCCGCCACGTGTCGTCCGTCCGCACCGGGACCTCCGCCCCCGGTTTTGAGGCGCAAACCAGGGAAACCCGCCGCCGATGGTTTTGAGGTGAAACCACCAAACCCTCCGCGAGTAGCGTAGCCCATACGCATCCCCCGCCGTGTACACTTGCGCTCGTCGATGTCCCGGCTACCATGTCGGCCCACCACGGCTGGCCACCCGGTCCTCGGGTCCTCGATCCAAGTCTCACGTCCGCCCTTCACCGCACCCGGTCCGTCGGCCACGGCACGCCCCTACTTGATCTTCACCGACCGTCGACCACCGTCTCCGAGCTCGACACCCGCAGACAACATGAGCCAAGAGACACCATTGTTTGACACGGCCGCGTGCCACGGTTAGTAAGACTCACACACACACGCCTTGTGTTGGCATGTTGACGATCACTCATCACACAAAGGTCCACACAATGGTTATGGTAAAAACCATGTGTCCTCAATCTCCCCTTGATGAGTGCATTGTCAACACCAACACAAACCGAGACAACCCATCCAAATGACCAAGAGCCAAAGAAAAGCGAGAAAACGGGTCATTTGCAATGAGCAAAGCAAAGTCACAACTTGGTCCCCAAAGACATGGGCAACGGCTCGACGCGACCAAGAAAACCAAAGCTAGCCCTCAAGAAGAGGCAAAAGGCTCAACACCACTAGCAAGGCAAAGAAAATCAAGAACAACTAGACCCTCAAGAAGAGGCAACGGCTCAACACATCTAGCAAAAACAGCTCAAACCGGAGTGCAGCTCCCCCTTGACAAATGCATACTCACAAATGAGCTCTCTGGATTTGTGGATGTTTCTCCCCCTTGTTGGCATATGCACTTATCAAGATTAAATCAAAAGAGACTGCAACTCCCCCTCAAATCATGCCATGAAAGAAATGCAAAATGACAGAGCTTCACAAGTATAGCAAGTTGAGTACATGGATGATCTAGCAAGTATGGCAAGTGTATAGCAAATGGCACAAGACAAAACCAATGCTCAAGCCGATCAAGCGGTACGGAGTATGAAACATAAGCATTTTGATCGTGGTGTTGTGCATTTTATAAAAGGTGTTCACCAAAAAGAATAGCACCTGGCACATGTAAGCGGGAGATCAAACAAGTGCTAACACATGTATACAAGAGTGAACTACCCCATATAACGGTCACACATCATGTCTCAAAGATACACTTAACAACACTTGTAACTACAACATTGATCAGAGTTAAAACAGTAGTTAACAAGGTTTCATTTAGACATGTGTATACGAGAGGATCAAAAACTGTCCGCCAAAAAGATTGTTTTTATCATGTTTTTCAACCACGCCGAGTTCATCCCTTAGTGCAAGTGGGAAGTCTGTCTCGTCACGAGTGGTTGTGGACTAGCACTACAATGCCCAAGTTCATCTCACTCGAATGAATGAGAAGCAATCTCGTGACATTGCCGTGGGACGAAAAGATCCAACTCAAAAGCTTTTCATCATTTCTTAGCTTAGACATCAAGTTTTAGCACAAGATTATCAAGAGATCCGAGTTAAGTGAATGACTCAAGAAACATGAGACATAGCAACTCAAGCATACACATGAAAGCAACAAGGTTCTCACAAAACCTACACATGCTAGTTGCCATCTCGAGGTGAACAATTTTCGAGTTGCATCAAGATTAAAGCGAGTTCACATTTAGAAAACAGGCTTAGCTCATAACATGTAACAAGTGATCAGAAGAAGCCTAAGCCGCAAGCTCCAAGATACATACACAAGACATACTAGCAAGAGCATGAATGTAATCAAAAACTGCTATAGTCATGAAGCTCAATAAGGATAATATGATACATGATGAAATGCACTATGATACAAAGGTGCAAAAAGAAGGCCGATAACCAAAAGCAAGAGAAGAAAGCCAAAAACCATACTATACATCAAGAATAACCCGAAGTGGACTTTCTCTTAATTCGATCACCCGCATAATCAGCATCAGAATAACCCGAAAGAGAAAGATGAAGAGGTCGAGTACCATAGACCAAGCTCGGGAGTGAAGCGAAGGTACCGTAAGATGCGTTTGACGCTGCCGATGCGAAGTGTGCGGTGAAGACCGGAAGCGTGCGCAAAGCGGACGGCGAACCGGATGTCGGGCCTTGTCGCCGTCGGAGTACAAAGAACGACCCGATCATGCCGCGGTACTCATCAGGGTCCACGACTTCTCCTTCTAGATCAGCATCCAAGGCGGTCGTGGTCGACATAGGAGTTTGAAGTGGCTTGGCATCACCCATGTCGAAGCGCTTCGGGAAGATCCTTCGTGTACTTGCCTTGATGTACAAATGTCCCTTCTCGAGTTTGCTTGATTTGCAAACCGAAAAGAACGTCGGCTCACCCATCATGCTCATCTCGAACTCCCTGCTCATCATATCTGAAAACTTTACAACAAGAGCATGTGACGAACCACCAAAAATGATGTCATCAACATAAATCTGCACCAAGAGAGTGTCACTGCCATGCTTGAGGAGAAACAAGGTTTTGTCAACCGACCCCATGGTAAAACCCTTGGCCAGCAAAAAGGACTTCAAACGCTTGGTAAAACCCTTGGCCAGCAAAAAGGACTTCAAACGCTCATACCACGCTCTTGGGGCTTGTTTGAGACCATATAGGGCTTTGTGGAGTTTAAAAACATGGTCGGGATGCTTGGGATTTTCAAAGCACCGGGGTTGCCTCACATACACTTCCTCATCTATGTACCCATTCGAAAAGCGCTCTTTACATCCATTTGATACAGCTTGAACCCTTTCGAAGCTGCATAGGCTAGGAAGATCCTAATGGCTTCTAAACGGGCAACAGGTGCAAAAGTTTCCTCATAATCTATCCCCTCTTTCTGACAGTACCCCTGAGCAACCAACCTAGCCTTGTTTCTCACCACAACCCCATCCTCACTCGCTTGTTCTTGAACACCCACTTGGTTCCTATGGGATGACACGAGGTGGAGGTGGCACTAAAACCCACACTTGGTTTCTCTCAAAGTTCTCAAGCTCCTCATGCATGGCATTTACCCAATCTGGATCAGTTAATGCCTCAACCACTTCTTTGGGTTCGAAATTTGCAACAAAAGCAGAATGTGCAAAGTGTGAAATCTCATAAGATCTCATTGCGAGTGACCCGCTCATTTATGTTACCGATCATGGTTGAAGGAGGATGGCGATGCTGAATGTGTCGCGGTGCTTCTCTTGTTGAAGACGCCTCCCCTCAAAGCACTGGGAGCTCCCTCGTGTGCGGCGGAACAAGCCGAGGAGCCCGGTCGTACGGTCCCCATGTGGTGGAGGATGTAGCGGTGGGGCCGTCAACCGAAGTAGTCGTCGCAGGTCAACCGGGCAGCCGGTGGAGTCGGCTCGGGATCACCCCAATCGGCATCGTCTGCTCCTCCTCCACAAAAATGCTCTTGTTCATCTCCTCATCACTCGCACTTTCAAAGACGGGAGAGGAACAAGGTGCGGTCTCGTCGAAGGTGACTTCACAAGTCTCCATGACACGGTTAGTTTCAAGGTTAAGTACTCGATAAGCATGCGAATGAGATGCATAACCAAGAAAAATCCCGTCGAAGATCTCGATTCAAATTTGTCTAAGTTTCCCTTCTTCAAGATAAAGCACTTGCACCCAAACACGCGAAAATGGCTCACTTTGGGCAAACGACCAAACCGCAACTCATAAGAAGTCTTCTTTGTAAAAGCTCGAAGGAAAATGCGATTTGAAACATGACAAGCCGTGTTAATTGCTTCGGCCCAATAGCGCCTAGGAGTCCTATGCTCATCAAGCATCGTCCTGGCCATCTCAACAAGGGTCCGATTCTTGCGTTCAACAATCCCATTTTGTGTGGGACATATGGCGAGGAAAACGATGTTCAAGACCTATGGATGAGCAAAAGGTCTCAAAATGAGTGTTCTTAAATTCAGTGCCATTGTCACTGCGAATAGCTCGCATGGCATGCTTTGGCAACTCATTTTGCAACCTCAAGATCAAGTCATGAACATGAGTAAAAACCTCATCTTTACTTTCCATGAAAAAGACCCACGAATAGCGAGAAAAGTCATCAACAACAACCAACACGTACCACTTTCCACCATCTGACCGAACCCGAGCTGGACCTACAGTGTCCATATGTAAAAGCTCGCCGGGTCCCTTGGTCATCACTTGGTTCACAGGAGAATGAGAAGCTGCAATCATCTTCCCGTGACGGCACGGGTGACAAACAAGATCCTTCTCAAACTTGAGCTTGGGCAAACCTCGAATTAGATCAAGTGAGCTCAATCTTGCAAGCAAGTCGAAACTCAAGTGACCAAGTCTGCGGTGCCACTTCCGAGCTCGAGGAGGAGTTTGCCATCGAGCCAAACAGGGGAAAGACCAAATGAGCTAGAAAAATCAGCACGAAACACTTTCCCAAAAGGCACAATCTTGCAAACGAGGTTCTCCCGAGCATCAAGAACACGACAAAGTCTTGGCTTAAACCGAACCTCAAAACCGTCATCAAGAAGCCGAGAAACAAAGCGATTGAAGTGCAAATTTGAAACCAAGGCCACATCCTTAAGCACAAAGTTCTCATTCGACGGATGGACCCACGTGAAAGCACTTTACCCTTCTTTGTTATCCCCAAATGTAATGTATTCACTACACTTCATTTGGGTGAGGGCCGGAGAACCATTTTGAATTCCCGGTCATGTGTCGAGAGCAACCGGAATCGACTAGCCACGTGTTCTCCAGCCCTTCTTCCCCGCATCAATAGCGAGACATGGGATGAGCAAATGATCCAACACCGGGTTAGTAAACCGAGGAGAAAACCGGTGTTGGCTCATTCGCCCACGAGAAGTGTTAACAAAAGCATCATGCATTCCATGTCCCATTTGAGTAGAGCGATCACCACGACGAGAAAACGTGGTCCGCTCATCCCGTAAGACCGAAAGCCACGGTCACGAGATCCAAGGTCATAAGAAAAACCCGAACCCCGCGGCACGACCACCTCGTGGTCTCACACCTTGAGGCCTAGGTCCTTGAGGTGTTGCACCTCTTGGCCTAGCACTTGTGCCTCGGAAACGTGGAGCAAACACACCATGAGTAGAGTTATGGAAAAGCTCATACTCATGCCGCTCATCTCTCTTCCTCCGAAAGCGAGAACTCAAACAAGTGACCATCATGGTGACAATAATCACAAGTGATACACCTCTCTTTGGGTGATGGTTTACTCACTCTCTCATGGGTATGGGTCACTCTTTGGGTTTGCTTGTTCTTTGGAGGGGTTTAATAGAGATGTCGGGAAGTGTGTCAAGTGGGTTCCTTAGGTGGTTTGGCTTGAGAGTCCACACTTGTTTTGGAGGTGAAGCTTTGGGAGGTTCCTCAAACACACCATCTTTCACACTTGGGCTTGTTAGGGCCGTGGTGGAGTGATTTTGATCAACTTGGGAGTAGTGGAAGGCTTGGTGGATTTCTCGATGCACTCATACCACCGTGTTCACCAACCTTACCAAAAATATTTTCACCCTTCCCACCTGTAGCAAAGCCTAATCCCGTTGTGTCGTTCCCTCTTGAACGACTCATCATCATGCCAAGCCGTGGTTCACTTGCAAGACAACCAAGCGAGCATGGACCGAAGATTTGTGATTTCTTCTTCGGCCCTTTTCTTGTCATGCCTACAAGAGTCTAGTTCTAGTTCCAAAGCTTCACAACAAGCACATCTAGAAACTTGACTAGTTTTCTCTAGCATGGCAATCCTAGTCATTTTCTCACCTAGCTCGATTTCAGCTCATCACAAGATTTGCAAGGATGCACGAGACAGACTTAGCCTTAACCTCATCAAGCTCATCTACCAAAGCCACATACTTGTACCGCACATCAGCTAGGTTTGCCATATGAATGGCACAAGCATCACATTCGGACTCATCGAGATGTGCACCGTCTCCCTAATGCACTCTAGCTCTTTGACAAAGCAAGCAACCACTTAGCCTTGAAATCTTTCCTCTCACGAGCAGCAAGCTTAAGCGAGCATCTTGTCTAAGCAAAGTGGTAGTCAAGCTATCAACCTCGCAGAAGAGATTCAGGAGTTTGTTCTACCTCGGGCTCGATGTCGTCGTTCTTCTCAATGCTTGGAGTAGACTCATCGAGCGCCATGGTGCAAAGAGCCTCCCGGCTTGGAGTCGGCGAAGAAGCACGCCCGTTGAACTTGTTCTCGACCTTTTGCTCGGCCTCATCATCACTTGGAGGTGAGCCGCGTCGGAGTCGTCGTCAAGATCGCCGAGGATGCGAGGAAAGCTCGCTGCCTTGCCTCTTGCTTCTCAAGGTACTTCTTCTTGACAGCTTCCTTGTCAAATCCTCCCTTGTACTTGTACTTGTACTTGGGTGCAGAGGACTCGTGCTTGTCCTTGCGCTTGCTGTAGTCGTTCTTGTTGTTGTAGTGGTTCTTGTCGGCCTTGGGACAGTTGGCGACGTAGTGGTCGGGATCTCCACACCCGAAGCATCCTTGCTTGGTGATGCCACGCCGGCGATTCAAACGGTTGTTGTGAAACCGTGAGAACCGGCTAATCACCAAGGCGAGCTCGTCGTCCCCAAGAGCCTCCATCTGCTCCTCCGTAGCCGAGACCCGGAGAAGACAGGGCAAAAGACAGGTTTGTGAAGGGTTAGTCAAAGAACTTGAACCTCCCCGTACACGAGACCAAAGCCATGGTGGGGGCGGGACGGATTTCGATCCTCGCCGCGCGTGGTGGTCAATCTCGGTGGACTTGAGCTTGCGAATAGCTCATCCACAGTGAGAGTCTCATAGCCGGGCGATTCTATGATCGCCGAGACCTTTACTTCCCAAACTCTCCGATCTAGAGCATATAGAAGCTTAAGCGCTCTCTGATGATCGTCATAGGGCATCTGAGGGTTGTTTGCCCTCATCTTGTTCACGATGGTTTGAAAGCGAGTGAACAAAGAATCAATAGATTCACCATCGGTTTGAACAAAGTTCTCGTACTCTCTTGTGTGTCTCATAGAGTCCGGTCTTGACATGGGCGTACCCTCATGATATTTCCGCTAGACCGAGATCTCTCGAGCGCAGCACACCGAAACACGCTCAAATTCTTCCATAGAAAGAGCGAGAAAACAAGACAGTTCGCGGTGTTGTTCGCCTTGTGTTGGTCGATCTCGTGCTTGGTCAACACGGGCAGCAAGTACCACGTAGTTCGCATTCTCACGATCTCCCAAACACGCGAATCAATCCCTTAGAGATGCGCCGACATGCGGATCTTCCAATAGGGATAGTTCTTGCCATCGAAGTGCGGTGGCTTTCCAAGCCCACGGTTCTCCATGATGTCGCCTTCGGGAATCACGGACCGATTAAGGTGAAGTGATCCTTAACCGGCTCTGATACCAATTGAAGGACCGGTAACGGCGACCGCAGAGGGGTGAATGGGAGCCTCAAAAATTTCTTTCGAAACTTTCACGTCCTAGGCCCAAACAAGCAACCCCAAAATGCGACGCTCAAATCGTAATGATCACGACCCTAATGAGAGGGTGGATGTTCCCTAGGAACACAGCGGATCACTACTCAGATAGCGGAAGAAACGGAAAGACAATCGGAGCACAAGCGATCGCAAACCGGAGAAACTGGCACTGTCAGTTCAACGGCGGACTGTCCGAGCTCTCTGACCGGACAGTCCGGGTCGGACTGTCCGCAGGTATGGGTCGGACTGTCCGCAGGCAAACTTCCAGAAATCAAACAGCTCGGGATAGAATCTGGACGAACACCAGGTTTTGCACGTCGGACTGTCCGCGCTCGGAGGCCGGACTGTCCGCCTATAATTCCGTACTGGCGTCGAACAGACACTGAGAAAAACCGGCGAAGACCCGGACTGTCCGCGTCACACGGCCGGACTGTCCGCGGTTCAAACTCGAAGAACAGAACTGCTTGGAACAGATTCTGGACACAGTCAAAAAGGACCGCCGGACTGTCCGCGTCACGAGGCCGGACCGTCCGCGGTACAACCTGGGAAAACGGACCGAAAGAGATCAGTTCTTGACTCAGCTTGACCAAGACCTGCGGACTGTCCGGAGCACAAGGTCCGGACTGTCCGAGGTCCGGACTGTCCGCGTGTACAACGCCGGACTGTCCGCGATCCCAGAAACTGAATCGCCCAAAAATCGCCTCCAACAAATTTCGTCTCAAACTTTTTCAAATCGAAACCTCTTGCAACCAATTTTAGGAATGTTGTTGCTTATGCAGAGGAGAGCCTATCTACCAAGAATCATCGGCCAATTTGAAGTAGAGAGGGAGAAATCAAAAGAGGGGCGGAAAAGGTCGTTCTTGGACAACCGGAGAGGAAATCACGTGGATCTTTGATCTCAAGAGGAATCAACGGATTTCCTTGGGTGGAATCATCACTCTTGTGTCATAGATCAATCCAATGCAAAAAGAACGAATCAAAACGGTCTACAAACGAAGAAATCGCACCGAGAACTAGAGGGGGAAGAGGGAGCACGAAAATTCCATCTCAAGAACACAGACAAAAGCACAAGTGATTTAATCACAGAGGAAACAGCTGAGACTCGGCGCTCAGCTTGCCATACACGCTGGTTTGAGTACAAATCACAGATTTGCAGACCTCTCTCTCACAGCATCTAGAGGAAGGGAAAAACCTAAGGGAAAATGGAAATAGCTGAGGTGAGGTGGAAGGAGAAGCCTCATCCCTTATTTATGGAGGGGGCAAGTCTATTTTACATTCCTTCTTTGCCCTTGGATACATGAAGAGCCACACCTCTTAGCCAGGGGCATAAGGGTCTAACTCGAGCTTCACTTGATCCGACGGCCACCGCGCCTTCTCACCGGTAGCCTTGCTTCCAAGCAATCTCCCCGATGCCGCCACGTGTCGTCCGTCCGCACCGGGACCTCCGCCCCCGGTTTTGAGGCGCAAACCAGGGAAACCCGCCGCCGATGGTTTTGAGGTGAAACCACCAAACCCTCCGCGAGTAGCGTAGCCCATACGCATCCCCCGCCGTGTACACTTGCGCTCGTCGATGTCCCAGCTGTCAGCCACCACGGCTGGCCACCCGGTCCTCAGGTCCCTCGATCCAAGCCTCACGTCCGCCCTTCACCGCACCCGGTCCGTCAGCACGGCACGCCCTACTTGATCTTCACCGACCGTCGACCACCGTCTCCGAGCTCGACACCTGCAGACAACATGAGCCAAGAGACACCATTGTTTGACACGAAGCCGCGTGCCACGGTTAGTAAGACTCACACACACACGCCTTGTGTTGGCATGTTGACGATCACTCATCACACAAAGGTCCACACAATGGTTATGGTAAAAACCATGTGTCCTCACTCTGCCCTAACAACATCTCGTACTTCGGGACCGTGCTCCGCCTCTACGTAGTCAAATATATTTGACTATTTGACTATGTGACCAGTCCTCAATATATTTGACTATGAGACACTCAATATGTAGACTCTACGTAGAGTCTAAGCTTATTTATTATCTCGAAGATATCATAAATTTAAAGTCTTGGTTTTTCTCCATTTCTTTTCAATAAATATATTGTCACATGAGTAAAATACCATAAATAAGAGAGCTAATTAATAGGCTTAGACTCTATGGCAGAGTGCACTGTGAGTGCCCTTACATATGGGTCAATTCTCTTACATAAACCTCTATTTTTGATGGATGACACATGCCATATTGACGTTGTAAAAGATCATGCAGTCAAGAAATTTATCAATTTCATGCGCAAATATGGTATTAATTTCTGTTACGCGTGTTGTCAATCAAAGGTAGGCTCCATACGAGAAAATGGATTCTGAATCCATACAATTTATTGTGACCCATATAAAAAAATTTGACTATGTGACCAGTCCTCAATTCGGGGGGCGAAATTCTGAACAGTCCAAATTGTAGTGCGGCAGCCTAAAAAAGAATGGTGGCATTTCGAGACCTTTTTTTTTCCTTCATTTATGAGTCCTATATAACCAAAATCCATGCATTTGCTATCCGATCTACAGGTTTCACGAATGAATTTAACTAACCTGCTGATGGCGGCAACGTGGGCAGCTGCCATGTCAAGAAGAAGCCGTCGCCGAGGAGTTTCCTCGTACCTGCTCGCGCTCGTCCTGCCCGTGCCAGACCTCCCGAGCACCGGCACGACGACAGCATCGCAGCCCTCCAGAAAGTATATATCTGCTAGTAGACTCGTTGTCGTAACGCCCTCCGATGCGAGCAACCGTGTTGTTGCCTGCCGCATCTCGTCTCCACAAGGCCCTCGGACGCCGCCACTGCCTGCGCTGGCGCCTTGGTGCAGTTGTAGAAGATCAGGTCGTGATTAGCCGGGCTGATCGAGAACGGAAGGCCGAGATGGGCTGGGGTGTTGTTTGTGGGGACGTGGCAGAGGCCCTCGGAGCCGGAGCCGGAGACGTTGAGGCCTTGGAGTTTGTGGGCATCGGCGACGAGCATGGAGGCGTTGTCGTAGAAGATGTCGCGGATCTGGAACCAGTGCTCGCGCCGAAAGTATCCGAGGTATGGGGTGCTGTTAGCATAACGGACCTGGAAGTCCCGGTACGGTGGTATCAGGTATGAGGTATGAGCAATTTTCGGACAGAAGTCTTCATCAAGAAGGATCTTGTGGGGCTTAATATCAAAATGGATGATGCGGGTGCTGCAGCCCTGATGCAAATACTCCAGGCCTCGTGCAATGCCAATAGCTATTTTCCTCAAGTTTTCCCATCCAAGTGCCGACTTTAAACTCTCTGAATAAATATACTTCTCTAAAGAGCCATTGGCCATGTACTCATAAACAAGGGCTCTCTTAGATCCCTGTAAACAAAAGCCAAGTAAACTAACAATATTGACATGAGAAGTCCTACCAATGCTAGTAACCTCATTTAGGAATTCCTCTCCATTGCCTTTGGATCCTTTTAAGAGTTTCACAGCAACCATATGGCCATCTGGTAGAGTACCCTTGAATACTGTGCCATAACCACCCTCTCCTAATTTTTCCTTAAAGCCTCTTGTTATTTTCTTCAGATCCGAGTGACTGTACCTCTTTGGGGTCAGTGATTGATATCTCCTTATTATCTCTTCCATATTTGATTTACTCTGAGCATGCTTTTGGAGAATGAAGAGACCGAGCTTTTGTTTCCGACGGTATATGAACCAAAGAAGACATGTGAAAAACAACCCAGCTGTAGCAGACATGGAACCTAGAAAATTAAAACCAGAGAATGAAACCCAACCATGGAAATATACACTACTATAGAAATTTTCCATCTATGCATATGCAATTTCTTGAGGATGCTATAATTCCTAATTTAATCTCCCTGGAGTTCTTCTGTAATATCAGATATAAGATATCTGCAAAACTGATAAGAATACCACTAGATCCTATTCTGTTATCACATAAGAGCACGAGGCTAACCTGCCACCTGGAACTATACATAGTAGTATAGTACGTATAGCTAGCCAAATAAATGCATACATACTACCTCTGTCCTTGAATAAATTAATTCCTAGAGATTTCTTAAATCAAACTTTTCTTAGTATGGCCATAGAAAGAGCACAAAGACCTATGACACCAAATTAATATACTACTACATAAAATGTATTTTTCATAAATATTTGTGTTTTCTCTATAAATTGGGTCAACCATAAAAAATTGACTTCCAAGAATTGATTTATTCAGGGATGGAGGGAGTACCTATAAGAATTACTTTGATGTTGTGCCTCCTGTCTGCAATATATATTGATTCTAGTTAGCAACGTCTCAATAATCACAAAGAAAAATTATCCAATAGTGACAGAGATAGCATTATTAGAGAAACCGGAAGGGAAGTGCAATATGACTAGTGATTTTTCCATGACAGCATGGCACTGTCTATTTTTTCTTAACATTTACCTTTTTAAAGGTGAGATGTTTCTAAAATTAGTGTTTCAAATTTCAACTGTTTTACTAATGGAATAAATTGCCTGTTGAAAAAGTATTCTCATGTTGCATTCACTAAAAAAAGTGCCATAACCAAACCTGCTACTGAGTCATGTTTTTGTCTCCCTAGCAGGTATAGTTTTGTGGTATCCCCAAAGACCTTAAAAAGACTACCATACAAGTTGGGAGCCATAAGTTTCTTAACGAAACCTTTCCTATGACCAACATGTTAGTTAATGCAACATAAAATTGGTAGGCTGCCATATTCTGTACTTCACCTCAGGTCTGTCGGTGTTAGGGGTAGGGGCCATAAGATGAATGTAAATGTAAATGATGTCATGATGAGATGTATCATATGTCCTACTGGCACACTAACTGACTGTGACTGTTTTCAGTTAGACTAGAAGATTCTGACCTTCTGCACACCGTATGCATAATTCAATTTATTTGATTGCAATGAATTTACCAGATGGAAGCTGCCATGTCAAGAGGAAGCCATCGCTGATGAGTTGCTCATAGCTGCTTGCATTCGCCTCGCCAAATGCCCCCCGCACTGGCACAAGGGTAGTGCTGCATCCCTCTACCGAGTACTGCTTGTAATTGCTTGAGTCATTGTAATGTCCTCCAACATTAACAAGCAAGCTGCTGCCACATTTCGTCTCCACAAGCCCCCTTATCAGGCAACGGTGTCTTGGTGCACTTGTAGAAGATGAGGTTCAGATTGACGGGGCTGATCGAGAATGGAAGGCCGACTTTGGAAGAGGTGTTGGCAGTCAGAACATGGCAGCCCTTGGAGTTGAATCCGATGAAGTCCTCGAGCTTGTGGATATCAGCGACAAGCAAGGAGCTGTTGTCGTAGAAGATGTTGAGGATCTGGAATCTATACTTTTGCCGATAATAGCCGAGGTATGGAATGCTGTTGTTGCAATGAACCTCAAAGCCCAGCTGACCGCATTTTGTGTCTGTTGCCTGCTCAGGAACAAATCCAAATGGCTCTGAGATAGGTTGCCGCATAACTTGGGCGAGCAGCTAGCCACTTGGTCATCTGCTGGTTCGGCTGCTGCTACAAGTGAGTGAGCTAACCACAGCAAGGCCAGGCCAACCGGGGACATCGAAATGGAGGTGGGAATTAGGTGGACGCAGAGTTCAGAGATGCATACATGGAGGCAGGTAGACGAAAAGAGTAGATAATATGAAGAACTTGTATAGGTTGGCTGAGACGTGGAGTGCCCGAAGGGCGACTACAGAGGTGGACACGACTGAAGTCTGAGCCATCGTCATACTATGACTGGCCGGGTATACCTTTTGAACACAACTCGTAGTTGCGTGGCCGTGTTCGCAGGCCAGTTTAGTCCAGTCATTGTCATCAGCTTCTAGTCCTTTGTATGCTTCGGAAGTAAAAATTTTATTCGCTGCACCTGGTTCTGGATGCTGTGACTCTGTACAGCCGGAACCAATTCCAGGAAGATGTTGACTCCCTGTCGTCAGAGTACATGGCAAGGATCCAGATTGTTGTTATATGGTAGTGCATTACTTGGGAGCATCCTGACTGTTAATGGTAGACTGTGAATCGTGATATTCACAGTTAGCTGCCGTGGGCGTGCTGGCAGGTGCATGTGCATGGGCTGGCCTGATCGGCTGCCCTTATTACAGCGCTGCTGCAGCTGCAGCCTACTAGAAAGAAGAAAATTTGTAGCCACAGCCAAAACAGACAGCCTAAATCTCACACAATACTTCTATCCCCTGCAGTTTGACATGATTCTGGCATAACTGGTAATGTGAAACTTTGCATAAAATTTTCTTTAGTTTTCAGGAGACTTTTTTCCTTAACTTCAGGTGGACTAGGTCTGCAGATCTATCTTTAAAGCTGTGTCTTGATAGTAATTAAGTTTAAAAGGCACTGGCTATCATCTAAAGTCGTTTGCCTTCCGGAGTAATTTTGTGCTCCAGGCAACGGAGGCAAGATTTATGCTTCTTATTGGTTCATGAATATCCAACTTGATATGCTCTAGTGGCATATATCAATCCAAAGATTGTGTCTTGGCTGTGTGGACTGGCTTTGTCAGATTGTCAGCCTGATAACTTCAAACTGGAAAGTCTTCGACGACCAGGACGATGTTCACATTTTTCTTGCTGAATGAACGCGTGAAACAGCGTTCTGCTACCACCGATTACCGAGTTGCAAGTGCTGTCGATGCACCACACAACGTTACACTCCAAACAAATGAGTGACCTGGTGAAGTGCCAACTGTTCCAAAACAGATGTGAAGTCTTTGAATCCACGCGTGGAATTTCTTCGAGTGAAGAATATTGCGAACGGTCGATGAAATGTTCCGGAAATATATACAGTTAAGAGTTCAGACTCCGGGCCGAGGGGAGGGTCTTGACCGATGACAGGCACATTTCGAGAAGAATTCCTCTCAAGAATGCAGATTATATTTTTCAATGGAACCGTATTCAGAGAACATCAAGGGTATACATAGCTAAAACACACATCTATACTACCATCGAATACCTACAAATATCCCGTTCTCATGCTTTACAAGAGAGTCAGAGAGACGAAAGACGGCTTAGGTCTGTGTCACAGTGACAGCCTCACAGAGTGGTGGGGCAACTTCTCCGGCCCGTGTGAGCGGTGCCCTAGGGGCGCGCCCCCACATGCGGCTGCCCCCACCCCGCGCCGCCGCCGCCGCCGGCCGCCGCGCCGGCGCCGGCGGCTCCAGTCGTCCGCACCTGCTCCTCTCCCCAACCACCTCCCTCTCCTCCCCTCCTCTCCCACCGTCCTGTGGCCGCGGCAGGGACTGCCGGAGAGCCGCCGCCGCCGTCTTCGTCGCGATGCTGGGCGGCGCCCGCGCCCGCCAGCTTGCTCGGCGCCGGATCCGGTGGTCCTGTGGCCGCTGCCGAGGGTGTTGCGGCCGGCGCGCCCGCCGGCTCGCCATGCTCCGGATCCGGCGGACCTGAGGCCGGGGCGGGGCCTGCCGGGGCGCCGCCGCCACCCCCACCGTCGCGGGCCAGTGCCACGGCCGCGGCCGCCGAGGATGTTGCGGCCGGCACGCACGCGCCCGGTTCCCCGGCGGCCGCCCTGCACGCCTCCCACACCGGCGCAGGGAGAGCCCTCTCCTCCTCTTCGCCAGCACCTGGAGAGGGGGCGCCCTTGGCAGCAAGGTCCGCCCTTGAGCTGTCCCCGGGGAGCCCGCAGCAGCGCGCGCACCACGTGCTCGACGAAATTCCGACCCCCACTGGTGAGCTGCTGGCCTCTGCCGCCGCCACCCCTGCCGCCCCCTGCAGCGTGCCACCGGCCGCGGCTGACGCTGCGGCGGCGAGGGTTACGTAGGCGCGGGCGCGCCTTCTCGCCTCCTCCCCTGCCTCCAGCAGCACGCCGCCGGCCACGCCGGCCGTGGGTGCCGGCGCTTCGGGCTCCTCCCCGCCGCCACAGTCGACCGCCAAGCGCGCTCCCCCCGCCGGCTCCACAGGGAAGCCCCTCTCTCCAGATGCGAGGCCTTTCTTCCCCTCCCCACCACCTCCTTCGGCCGGCCAGGGCAAGGCCGAACGGTGGGCCGACGGGGAGCTGGAGGACTGCTCGGATGACGACGACGACCCCAGCATCGTCTTTCGCCGAGTTCCTCCCCCGGTGAGGGTGCACTACGCCGGTCCTCGGGTCGGGGAGACCCAGGACGCGAGCGCCGCCCCCGAGGTGCTCTACGGAATGCCGCTGCCTTCCAACGGCAGCTTGGCACCTGTGGCGGCGCTCCATACCGGGCACGGCGCGCCGGCAGCCGCCTTCTCCAACACGCCCCCGGCCCTTGGCCTTGAGGACGGGGAGTCCTCGGCCAGGGACGGGGCTGCGGCACCCGGCGGCCATGCCCACTGCCCGTCGTCTGCCGGCATGGGCACGCCGCGGCGCCGGCGTAGACAGCGCCGCCGGGTGCCGCGGGAGGCCGTCGGCACCTCGACAACAGCCCCCAAGACCACCTCTACGGCAGTTTCCAGGACCACCGCGCACTGACGGCTCGAGACGTCTCCGGAGCCGAGGGCAACGGCCCGGCGGCGGCTCGGCCCGGTGGCCACTTCTCGTGCGCCAGCCCATCGGAGACTCGGATCGGACCCGGAGCCACAGCTCTTGGCCTCGAGGAGGCTCGGCCATAACCGCCGGGCTTCCCCTCCAGACCGGGATGGTTGGCGCGAGGTGCTACCCCGCAAGCCACCTCCGAAGGCTGGTGCGCCGGTGACGGCGGCGAGGCCGACCCGGAACGCGCGCCAGCCTTCGACCGCCGGCAGGCGCTGGAGGGACGTCGAGGGACGGTGCCTCAATTGCATAGCAACGGGGCACTGGCTCGCGACGTGCAAGCGGGAGCCCCGGTGCTGGAACTGCCATGGGCTCAACCACCGGGCCCGTGACTGCACCAGGCCGCTCGCGACGCGCTCGTCCTCCAGGTGTGCGGCCACGGACACCGGCCAAGCTCCTAAGCGCAAGCGGGGAGCAAACCTCGGGAGCGCGGGGAGCGCTGGGGGCCGCTCGCCGCCACCGCCGCCCCGCTCTCCGGGGACGGGCATGGATGCGCAGGGACCGGCCCCACCGCCGCCGCCTTCCCCTGACGTTGACGTCGGCGTCGCCACCAAGCGCGGCCCTAAGGTGGCTATCGTCAACGTTCGGGCGGCGGTTGCGATGGTCATCGGGATCCGGCCGGGGGAGCTGCGGATCCGATGCTGCCCCGAGGGCTTCATCATCTCCTGCCCCAACCAGAAGCTCGGGCACATCATCACACCAACCATGGCGGAGGTAGTGGCCCGACACCGGGTGGGTGTCGTGGCTACCGCTGCCGCACGTCGAGTACCGTCGGTCCAGCAGCTTCGGGCCGGGGTGACGACAGCCGCCGGCTCTACTTCGGGAACCATGGCACCGGGGCCGAGCCGGCTGCGGCGGCCATGGGGCCGAGGGTGACGCGTCGGCCGGCGCAGGGTCGACCGCAGGATGAAGCCGCGACAGGAGTGGGGCCCGCGTGCACCACAGCCGGCGCCACCCGTCACAATGGGCAGCTCGACTCCGGAAGAGGCGCCTTCGGCCTCGGTGGACTCGGCGCCGGTGCCAAGGCGGCCTGGGAGGAGGGTGAGTTCCGGCCGGTGAAAGTCTCTAGTTTGGTTTTGGCTAATTGATGAAACCTAAGACTAACCTTGTTTATCTAAGTGGTTGATTTAGAGAAAGATTGTCCACATGATGAGCTTATTGCATATGAAGCATGACACGTGTCATGTGATCAAAGATTAAGATCAAGACGATGCTTGGCTCCATGGACTGGTGTTGAAGGTGAAGGGCTAGTCGAGGCTTGGGAGTGAAGGACCATGCAATGGTGAAGCTCGGGCAAGACTAGGCACCAATGGACCGATGCACGGTGAAGAGCAAGTGAAGTCGAGGTCGATGGATCGAGACGATCATGTGATGGTGTGAAGCATTCATATCATTTGGAAGAACAAAATGGGCTCAAGGCAAAGGTATAATCGATAGGGCCATTTTGCTTTGCACTCAAGACACCATAGAGGGTGTGAGTGGTTTAGGATCGATAGCCGCACTATTAAGAGGGGAAGTCTTATCGGTTGATCGATGCACGGGTGCCACTAGGTCTATCATTTCATGTTGATGCATTAGGATCTAGTGTGCTAATTGATAACCCTTGAAAATGATTGTGAAAATGCTAACACACAAGCACATAGTGGTGTACACTTGGTGGTGTTGGCACATTTGCAAGGAAGGTGATGTTGAAGTTGATTGTGATCAACTTGGAGAAGAGAGAAAGGTTTGGAAAATTGCTTTGATCCTTAATATTTGGGACCATGAGGATATGTTGCTTGCATAGTTCTCTGAATAAGCTTTCCAACGAGCCCAAGATCATCGAAAACGGAGTTCGGAGCTAAGAGATATGCTCGTTTGACTGCGAGGTGATCTGCTGTCCTGAGAGCGCCGGACGCGAGCGCAGGACGCGTCCGGCGCGCGTAGGACGCATCCGGTGCTTGCAAAATGGGTCTCCGATGGTGCGACGCGAAAACATGCTCTCTGGGTAGCGTCTGGCGTGCGTAGGACGCGTCCGGCGCTCACAAATTTGGCGTCCGACGGTGCGACGTAAAAACATGCTCTCTGGGTAGCGTCCGGCGTGCATAGGACGCGTCCGGATCTCACAAATTACGCGTCTGGCGTTCACGTTTGAAGGGGTAACGGCTAGTTTTGAATCCCGGCGCTTGTGTAGGACGCGTCCGGCGCGTGTATTCTGTGCAGCCCGAGAAGGTAACGGCTAGTTGGCCTTTGGGATGTTATAAATAGAAGGGTGGCCGGTCATGGCATCCTCTCTTGGACATTCTAACATTTTATACTCCCTTGTGAGCTTGTGATAAGCCCTCCTACTCATTCTCTCTTGCTTGATTGCTAATCTTGAGTGAGATTGAGTGATTCGAAGTGCATTGCATGAGTTGATTCATCTAGTGGCACTTGCGAGTCATTTGGCCGGCAGACTTCTTGTTACTCTTGGAGAGTACCGCTCCTAGCCGGCTTGGTGATTGGTGGAGGCATTGGCAAGAGAAGGTGATTGTTCTTGGCCACCTTCGGTTGTTTTGTGAGAGGTTGTGTGCTCACCTCGCGGGGATCGCGAAGAGCAACTCTATTGGATTGCGTGTGTCGTTGAGTACCTCGCTTGAGAGTGGTGCCTTGTGGTTTCCTTGCGGGGAAGTGCCTTGCGGGGCAAGTGACTTGAGAGTCACACCAAAGGACCATCTAGGTGTTGGTCGACACAACGGGTGACGTAGCTTGGCGGTGCCCAAGTGAACATCCGGAGATAAATCATTGTGTTCATCTTTGTCTCCTGATTGTTCATCATCCATTGTGTTGTTGCCGATTGAATTGATTGTCCATCTTCTTGGTGATTAGCAACCTCGACTCGACACGGCGGTATAACCATTCCATCCCCTCTCGTGTATTTACTTTACTAGAATTGCTTGTGGTTCGCTGAGAGCCTTAATTGTGTAGCGCTATCTCGGCCTTCTAGTTGTAAAGTAGAATTGCCTTGTGGTTTTGCCGTGAGCCTTAATTGTGTAGCGCTATCACGGCATTGTTGATTGTTTGTGCGCAAGTGATCAAACACTAGAATTGTTGGATAGGAGGCTTGCAACACATTGTAGGCTAAGCAAAACTTGCTTTCCGCCGTTTGTCTTACTAACGAAGTTTGCTTAGCAAGTTTGTAGAAATTTTTATAGGCTATTCACCCCCTCTAGCCATCTAGGACCTTACAAGTGGTATCGGAGCCGAGGTCACTGTTTAGTTCAAGGCTTAACATTCTTCGGTGCAAAAGATGGCTCAAATTGTGTTTAACCATGTTGGGGGCAAGCCACCGCATTTTGATGGAGTTAGTTCTTTTGATCATTGGAAAAGGAGGATGATCATGTACCTAGGTTCTATTCATGAGAGAGTCTTGCAAGTTACTTTGTATGATTATGCTATTCTTGATGCCGGTCACCTCACGGATTTGGATAGAGCCAATATTACATGCAATAGAATGGCTCTCAACACTATATACAATGGCATTGATACAAAAGTGTTTGAGGGAATCAAAGATTTGGAATTGGCTAGTGAAGTGTGGACAAGATTGAGTGAAACATATGAGGGCACAAAAGTTGTGAAGAGTGCCAAGCTTTATGGACTCAAGAGTGAGTTCGAGAACTTCAAGAAGAAAGATGATGAAACAATCATTGAAATGTTTCATCGCTTACAAGTGATTGTGAATGATCTCAAGAGTTTGAGGCACAAGACACAAGATGAAGATTTTTGCCACAAGTTCTTGTTGAGTTTGCCTAGAAGATTCAAGATGTTGATCATGATGCTACAAAGAGATGGGCTTGAATCAAAGAACTTGGTGAAGTCTTGACATATGACAAATATGATCAAGATGTTGATGAGAAGGAGAAGGTGGAAGAAGAGAAGAAGAAGAAGACCGTGGCATTCCAAGCCACCTCCTCCAAGGGCAAAGCACCAATCTTTGAAGAGCAAGATAACAATGATGAAGATGGTGACTTTGAGATTGATGATGAGACACTTGCTCTTGTGGTGAAGAAGATGGGTCATATGTTCATCAAGATAAGAGGCTTCAAGAAGAGAAATGACAACTTCAAGAGCAAAGAGCAACAAAGAAGATGCTTCAATTGTGATAGCACCGAGCATCGACAAGCCGATTGCCCATATGACAAGAAGAAGAACAACAAGAAGGGCAAGTTTGAGAAGAAGAAGCATGAGGCCAAGATGACACTCAAGAAGGGCAAAAATGGTGCATTTGTGGTCACTTGGGAGAGTGATGACGATGATGAAGAAGAAGAAGATACATCCAACAAGGCTTTTACTTCCATCGCCACCAATAAGAAGCCTTCACTATTTTCTTCATCACCTTCATGCTTCATGGCCAAAGAAACTAAGGTAATATATGATGATAGTGATGATGATAGTGAGATGGAATATGCTCACAATAGTGATAATGATGATGATGATGATGAACCTTCTAAGGAACAAATGTATGACTTGATGCAACAAACTAGAGATATAGCTATTGCCAAGGACAAGGAGTGTAAGAAACTTTCTATGAAAGTAGCAATACTTGAGAAAGTTCTTAGTGAGCTTAAAATCACTCATGAGTGTCTAGTGGAAGATCATGAGAAACTTGGTGATGCTTATTCCAAGCTTGAAAAGGCTCACTCATTGCTTCTTGAGCAACAAGCAAAGAAAGAGGTTATTGCATTAAGTGATATAGGTGTATCTTGTGACATCATTGATGATTCATTTTATCAACCCATCATCATGTCAAATGCTAATCCTTCTTGTAGCTCTTCATCCACCACCACCGACTCTACCTCCACTACTAGTGATGGCTTCACTTGTGATGCCTCACTAATGGTTGAGAATGAGACCCTCAAGAAAGAGGTAGATGAGCTCACTCACGCTCTAGGCAAGGCCTATGGCGGTGAGGCCCGCTTGCTAAAGTGCTTGGGTAGCCAAAGGTTCTCTCTTAACAAAGAGGGGTTGGGCTATTCCCCCAAGAAAGGCAAGGCGGCCTTTGCAACTCCAAAGCCTAGCTTTGTGAAGAGCAATGGTCGGTTTTGCTATAGATGCAAGTAAGTTGGGCACCTAGAGCAAAGTTGCAATAAGAAGAAAGAAAACAAGAAACTTGTTAATGCCATATCTTTTGATTCTTATTATATGCTTACCAAGGGTGTGAAAGGTGTGCAAACTAAGTTTGTTGGTACACCCATTGTTGGCCCAAAGAAGAAGGCTATTTGGGTACCAAAAAGCTTAGTCACTAACCTACAAGGACCCAAGCAAAAATGGGTACCTAAGCTTCATTGATTTGCTTGTAGGTGAATTATAAAGCCGGAGGAGGACATTGGATCATTGATAGTGGGTGTTCTCAACACATAACCGCACATCAAGAATGTTTGACTCAATTGAAGAGGATGATAGTGGCATTGATTCTATCACTTTTGGCAATAACAAGAAAGGCAAGGTTGTTGGCTTGGGTAAAATTGCAATATCAAATGACATGAGCATTTCAAATGTGTTGCTAGTAGAGAGCCTAGATTTCAATCTTCTATCCGTGGCATAAATTTGTGATCTTGATTATAAGTGTATCTTTGGAGCAAATGATGTTGAGGTAGTTAGTCTTGATGGTTCTAATTTGGTATTCAAAGGCTTTAGATATGAGAACCTCTACCTTGTTGACTTCAACACTAGTGAAGCATCCTTGACTACTTGTTTGATCTCCAAATCAAGTTTGAGATGGCTTTGGCATAGAAGGCTTGGACATGTTGGCATGAAACAATTGAAGAAGCTTACAACTCACAATCTTGTTGATGGTTTGAAAGATGTTGAATTTGAGAAGAACAAGCTTTGTAGTGCATGTCAAGCCGGAAAGCAAGTTGGAAGTTCACATCCAAAGAAGAGTACAATGAGCACATGCACGCATTCCAATTGTTGCACATGGATCTATTTAGACCAACTACATACACTAGCATTGGTGGCAACAAGTATGGGTTTGTCATAGTGGATGACTTCACAAGATTCACATGGGTATTCTTTCTTAATGATAAGAGTTAAGTGTATGACATCTTTAAAACCTTTCTCACTAGAGTTCACAATGAGTTTGATATGAGAATCAAGAAAGTGAGAAGTGACAATGGGAGTGAGTTCAAGAATACAAGAATGGAAGAATTGTGTGATCACTATGGTATTGGTCATCAATTCTCGGCCAAGTACACTCCACAATCAAATGGTCTAGTAGAGAGGAAGAATATAACATTGCTTGACATGGCTAGATCAATGCTTCATGAGTACAATGTTAGTCAATCATTTTGGGATGAAGCAATCAACACGGCATGCTTCTACATCAACCGGCTCTATTGTCATCAATTCCTAGAGAAGACCCCATATGAGATACTTCATGGAAGAAAGCCCAATATTGCTTACTTTAGAGTGTTTGGTTGCAAATGCTACATCTTGAGGAAGGGCACTAGATTTAGGAAGTTTGATAGGAGATGTGATGAGGGGTTCCTACTTGGTTATTCAACTACAAGCAAGGCTTATAGAGTTTGGAACAACTCAAGTGACACACTAGAAGAAGTCCACGATGTGCAATTTGATGAAACCAATGGGTCACAAGATGAAGAAGAGAATCTAGAAGATGTTGGTGGAACTCAATTGGTTGAAGCAATGAAGAACATGGACATTGGGGACATTAGAGCAAAGCAAGTGATTGATGTGCAAGATGAGGATAAAGATCAAGTGCTCAACTCTCCATTGAGGCAAGCTAGCAATGCTCAAGTGCAAGATCATGGTGCTAGTTCATCCAATGAAGACAAGTCAAGTGATCAACCAAGCTCAAGCAATCAAGTGCAAGTGCTACAACCACAACATGTTGTAAGAGATCACCCAATTGATAGTGTCATTGGTGATATTAGAAGTGGTGTGCAAACAAGATCAAGATTGGCCATGTTTTGTGAGCATGCATCATTTGTGTCAAGCATAGAACCAAAGAAAGTTGATGAAGCTTTGAAGGATGCCGATTGGATCATGGCTATGCAAGATGAGCTCAATAATTTCACTAGAAATGATGTTTGGGAACTAGTTGAGAGGCCGAAGACTACAATGTCATTGGAACCAAATGGGTGTTCAAGAACAAGCAAGATCAAGACAGCAATGTAGTGAGAAACAAAGCAAGACTAGTTGCACAAGGCTATACTCAAGTTGAAGGTCTTGACTATGATGAGACATATGCTCCCGTGGCAAGATTGGAGGCAATAAGGATTCTATTGGCTTATGCATGTGCCCACAACATCAAGTTGTATCAAATGGATGTCAAGAGTGCATTTCTCAATGGGATCATCAATGAGCTAGTATATGTTGAGCAACCTCCCGGTTTTGAAGATGAGAAGAAGCCCAACCATGTGTACAAGTTGAAGAAGGCATTATATGGTTTGAAGCAAGCACCTAGAGCATGGTATGAGAGATTGAAGTCTTTTCGTCTCTCCAAGGGGTTCATGATGGGCAAGGTTGATACTACTCTATTCACCAAGAAGATTGGTAATGATCTCTTCATTGTGCAAATCTATGTTGATGATATCATCTTTGGATTAACCAATCAAACATATTGTGAATAATTTGGTGATATGATGGCAAAAGAGTTTGAAATGTCCATGATTGGTGAACTTAGCTATTTCCTTGGTCTTCAAGTCAAGCAATTGAAGAATGGGACATTTGTGAGTCAAGGGAAATACATAAGGGACATGTTGAAGAAGTTTGGGATGCAAGATGCAAAGCCAATCTCAACTCCAATGGGCACCAATGGGAATCTTGATAGTGATGTTGATGGAAACATGGTGAATCAAAAGGATTATCGGTCTTTGATTGGAAGCCTACTCTATGTCACCGCATCAAGGCCGAATGTCATGTTTAGTGTTTGCATGTGTGCTAGATATCAAGCCTCACCTAGAGAGAATCATCTCACGGCCGCAAAGAGAATATTGAGGTACTTGAAGCAAACAAGAGATGTTGGACTATGGTATCCAAAGGGGTCAAAGTTTGAATTGATTGGATATTCGGACTCCGACTATGGTGGTTGCAAGATCAATAGAAAGAGCACAAGTGGTACATGTCAACTTCTTGGAAGATCACTTGTGTCATGGTCCTCAAAGAAACAAAATAGTGTGGCAATCTCTACCGCCGAAGCCGAATATGTTAGTGCGGGGAGTTGTTGTGCACAATTGCTTTGGATGAAGTCAACTTTGAAGGATTATGGCATCAACTTCAAGAATGTGCCATTGTTTTGTGATAATGAACAAGATGACACAAAACCCGGTTCGACATGGAAGAACAAAGCACATTGACATAAGGCATCACATCATAAGAGATCATCAACAAAAGGGTGACATTTCTATTGAAAGTGTGGGCACCGATGATCAACTTGCCGATATACTCACCAAGCCACTTGATGAAAGAAGGTTTTGCAAGCTAAGGAATGAGAACATTCTTGATTTCTCAAACATGTGTTGAATGCACCCCACCACTACTTGACATGCCTCTCCTTCGACAAAGCAAGGTACAATTGTTTGACATGTCATTCATACTTTCTAAGGACTTGCTAGAGCATGTAGACATGATAAGTGGTTCCTATGAGCATTCATGATAAACCAAATGTTTTTTTGGATATATGTTACCACTATTGCTTCTATGATTGTTTTGATCTAGTGGTAGCATATGACATGTTTGTGGGCTTGCAATCCTAGTGTTGAATCTAGAAGATTTGCTATAAGTGTTTAATTCAACATAGGCAAGATAACCCTTTCATGAGGTGTGAAGAAGCTTGTCTTTGGTTCAAAATGAATTAAATATCTTTGGCAAGTGTTCTAGGTTGAACCAAATTTGACTAAATATGTTGTTTACTCCATCAAAGTCCTTTTCTCTCCATAATTTGATCCCATTTTTGGGTAAGTTGTTGACAAAGGGGGAGAGAAAAAGATGATTGAACATGATAAGGGGGTAAATAAAATTTTGATGCACACAAGAAGGGGGAGCAAGCTCATAAACAAAGTTGTTGCATTTGTTTGTGCATTCTCATATGACTTGCTCATTGCACTTGGATAGTTTTACTTTACAAGTATTTATACAAGTGGTGTCCTCTTGCTTGTGTGGTGCAATGCTAGTATAGAACTTGAATGATGAAATGATCCACTAGCATGCATAGGTTCAAGTGGTATCTAGACATTCCTCTTGTTTTATAAGTGGTTCAAGAACTTTGCTTATAATGTTGATCTCACGGGGTTCTTGAGTTTTTGATGGATGTCTAGTTACCTTATGGTGCTAAGGATGGTGTAAATGCAACTCCGATTGGTATCACGCTTCAAAGGTCCATTCTTTACACCTTAGCATCATTTTGGTAGAATTACTCTCCCAACACTCTTATCCATCCATATGTGCAAAGCTTCAAATCCAAACTCTATGCACATATGTAGGGGGAGCTAATGCTACCAAAATCGAACTTGCTATAGTTGTCCAAATCCTTCGTATGAGCTTAAAGATTAGACAAGTATGACAAGTTTAAAACTTTTATTATCAAATCATCTTTGTTGAAGGTTGACATCAATTACCAAAAAGGGGGAGATTGAAAGTCCCTAGTTTGATTTTGGCTAATTGATGAAACCTAGGACTAACCTTGTTTATCTAAGTGATTGATTTAGAGAAAGGTTGTCCACATGATGAGCTTATTGCATATGAAGCATGACACGTGTCATGTGATCAAAGATGAAGATCAAGATGATGCTTGGCTCCATGGACCGGTGTTGAAGGTGAAGGGCTAGTCGAGGCTTGGGAGTGAAGGACCATGCAATGGTGAAGCTCGGGCAAGACTAGGCGCCAATGGACCGATGCACGGTGAAGAGCAAGTGAAGTCAAGGTCGATGGATCGAGACGATCACATGATGGTGTGAAGCATTCATATCATTTGGAAGAACAAAATGGGCTCAAGGCAAAGGTATAATCGATAGGGCCATTTTGTTTTGCACTCAAGACACCATAGAGGGTGTGAGTGGTTTAGGATCGATAGCCGTACTATTAAGAGGGGAAGTCTTATCGGTTGATCGATGCACGGGTGCCACTAGGTCTATCATTTCATGTTGATGCATTAGGATCTAGTGTGCTAATTGATAACTCTTGAAAATGATTGTGAAAATGCTAACACACTAGCACATAGTGGTGTACACTTGGTGGTGTTGGCACATTTACAAGGGAGGTGATGTTGAAGTTGATTGTGATCAACTTGGAGAAGAGAGAAAGGTTTGGAAAACTGCTTTGATCCTTAATGTTTGGGACAATGAGGATATGTTGCTTGCATAGTTCTCTGAATAAGCTTTCCAACGAGCTCAAGATCATCGAAAACGGAGTTCGAAGCTCAGAGATATGCTCGTTTGACTGCGAGGTGGTCTGCTGTCCTGAGAGCGCCGGACGCGAACGCAGGACGCGTCCGGCGCTTGCAAAATGGGCGTCCGATGGTGCGACGCGAAAACGTGCTCTCTGGGTAGCGTCCGGCGGGCGTAGGACGCGTCCGGCGCTCACAAATTTGGCGTCCGACAGTGCGACGTGAAAACATGCTCTCTGGGTAGCGTCCGGCGTGCATAGGACGCGTCCGGCGCTCACAAATTGCGCGTCCGACGTTCACGTTTGAAGGGGTAACGGCTAGTTTTGAATCTCGGCTTGGCACACTGCGTGGTGTACGCGTAGGACACGTCCGGCGCTTGCGTAGGACGCGTCCGGCGCGTGTATTCTGTGCAGCCCGAGAAGGTAACGGCTAGTTGGCCTTTGGGATGTTATAAATAGAAGGGTGGCCGGCCATGGCACCCTCTCTTGGACATTCTAACATTCTATACTCCCTTGTGAGCTTGTGATAAGCCCTCCTACTCATTCTCTCTTGCTTGATTGCTAATCTTGAGTGAGATTGAGTGATTCGAAGTGCATTGCATGAGTTGATTCATCTAGTGGCACTTGCGAGTCATTTGGCCGGCGGACTTCTTGTTACTCTTGGAGAGTACCGCTCCTAGCCGGCTTGGTGATTGGTGGAGGCATTGGCAAGAGAAGGTGATTGTTCTTGGCCACCACCGGTTGTTTTGTGAGAGGTTGTGTGCTCACCTCGCGGGGATCGCGAAGAGCAACTCTATTGGATTGCGTGTGTCGTTAAGTACCTCGCTTGAGAGTGGTGCCTTGTGGTTTCCTTGCGGGAAGTGCCTTGCGGGGCAAGTGACTTGAGAGTCACACCAAAGGACCATCTAGGTGTTGGTCGACACAACGGGTGACGTAGCTTGGCGGTGCCCAAGTGAACATCCGGAGATAAATCATTGTGTTCATCTTTGTCTCCCGGTGATTGTTCATCATCCATTGTGTTGTTGCCGATTGAATTGATTGTCCATCTTCTTGGTGATTGGCAATCTCGACTCGACACGGCGGTATAACCATTCCATCCCCTCTCGTGTATTTACTTTACTAGAATTGCTTGTGGTTCGCCGAGAGCCTTAATTGTGTAGCGCTATCTCGGCCTTCTAGTTGTAAAGTAGAATTGCCTTGTGGTTCTGCCGTGAGCCTTAATTGTGTAGCGCTATCACGGTATTGTTGATTGTTTGTGTGCAAGTGATCAAACACTAGAATTGTTGGATAGGAGGCTTGCAACACATTGTAGGCTAAGCAAAACTTGCTTTCCGCCATTTGTCTTACAAACGAAGTTTGCTTAGCAAGTTTGTAGAAATTTTTATAGGCTATTCACCCCCCTCTAGCCATCTAGGACCTTACAGCCGGCTGCCCCGTCACCCGGGCCGACCACCACACCAGCGGCCACTACCCTTCCCGAGGACCGCCTTGTTGCCGCGCCTGAGGAGGCCGCGGTGGCCCCGGCCACTGACGGCGCCGGGGACGACCCAGACACACAGGGCACGCTGGCGCTGCTTGACCTCTGGGGGGATGCTTGCGGACGGGCCACCCGGTTTCGGTCCACTGTCTGGGCTTGACCACGCCGTTAGCACGGTCGCCGAGGAGATGACGGTAGACGCCGGGCAGGAGGAGGAGGCCCCGGCCGCGCCGGTGCACGACGGACAGGACACCACGGCCGCGGGCACGCTAGCCCTCCTCGGCCACTGGGCCCAGTGGGGGAACCTGGGCGACGCCGGCGGCGAGTGGGCGGAGGCGCTCGCTGAGCACCGTCTACGGCTCCACGACCACGTCGACTCCGGGGACACTCCGGCGGGAGCCGTTGAGGACCTCGGGGCCATCGAGGACCTCGGCTTCGTCGACTCGGAGGACGACCAGCCCGGGGAGATGCAGACAACAGCCGGGATGGTGACCGTCGGGCCTGATTCAGCGGGGAGCTTTGAGTCACCCGTGGCGCACCGGGAGGCTCCGGGCCGTGCGTGCGCCGCGCCGCCGGCCCTGGGCATGGCTTACCTGTGCGGGGCCTCGGGAGACCCACCCATGCCGATGCCCGAGGCCGTGGGTGCGGCACCGTGCACGCCGGCGGGCGTGGCGGCACCCAACTACCCCGCGACGACGACGACGCGCCCCCGGGCTTCAGCACCCCACTCTTTCGAGGGGCCGCCGTCACGCTGAATGTGGAGAGGTCCTCAAGCGAGGACGGGTCCCTCACGGGACGGCTCAAGAACTTCGCCAAGCGCTTCTTACACAACGCGACAACACCTCTCGCCGCGGCCGACTCGGGTGGACGACTCCCGGTTCGGCCAAGCCGCCGCTACGACGGCGCATCGCAGCCAACCCCCTCTCCAAGTACCCGGTTGCAAAGAGAGGAGAGATCCTTGCCATGCGAAGATGGGGTTTATCGAGGCGCGGCCGACGGAGGAGGACAACGGTGTTCTGGACGAGATGTTCGAGGAAGACCCGGCGATGCCACGGCCATGCGTGAGCTGTTGTTCCCAGACGTGGAGCGACGGCGGAGACCGCGGAGGTGCCGCAGGGCCGGGGGGCGTGCATGAGCGCCGGAGGCCGGTGCGCGGAAACTAGAATGTTTAGTGCGTGAGTAATCCGTTATGAACGCGTTGGGCAGTGTTGAATATTATGTACCCGCCCCAGAAAAATCTTGTAAAACTATCTTCTACTTAATGCAATGATGCGCAAATCTTTTGCGTATTCGAGAAAAAAAAAAGACGGCTTAGGTTTGCTTGATAACTAACACGTGCTCGTGCTCGTGCTCGTGCTCGCAATCGGACGAGACTAGAAAACACGGAAAACTGCTATACGTACGTGCTAGCAACAAGAAAAAGTTGGGCCGTGTGCGTATTATTCCGAGACGGAAAATTCATGGGCTTCAGGCCCACACGAGTTCAGGCTCGGCACTCGGTTTGCGCCTGAAGACCCGGGACAACACTAATCCCTCGTATATATTTGGGCTGAATCTGAACAGGCCTAATCCCGATGTTCCTCCCGGGCGCCGTCGGCGCAGCAGCTGCCGTCTCGCCGTGAGGCGCGGCGGCGACCGGGAACGCACGAACCACCACTGCGACTGCGAGCCATCGTCCCACTACCACGTGATCGCATCGCAACTAGTGCCGTCGCAACGGTGCGGGCTTGGTACTTCTGTCCACGGCAGCAGACGTTCTCGACTCCCGGCGGCGGCGGCGCGTATGGCAGAAGTTCGCAAACCCGTGGGTTGATTGGGTCGCCTGGGCTCGCGGCCGTGCAGGACCAGGCAAGCAGTGGCATCCACGAACCAAGTAAGTTGATTTGAGGCTTTCCACTGTTTTTGCCAGTTTCAGTTCTCGTAAGCAGTAAGCGTCCATCAATCTGACTATAAGTTTATGGAAACTGTGCTCTCATTTGAATTGGAACCATTACCGATTATTATCACCTACGATGCATTGCGACCTGGATTGCCAGGACGGCCTCCGGTGAGAATTTTGAAGGACTAGTTATGCAGTTTATGTTCATCTCTCTCAGGAATAGTTTCCTGTGGCCTTCGGTTGGGAATAACCAAACTCGATTCGAAGCAAATTATGCCTCTTTCCTGGCCCATTGTACATGGATGATAGCATGTTCAGCGTCATCTTGTTATTCTGATAGCTCTGCTCTGCTCTAGTTTGAAAAAATATGTCTGCCTGAGAAAAAAAATATGTGTACCTAATTTGATAACAGTATAGATGTTCACATTAGTATTTTATAAATTGCTAATAGTGGGCTACCATGTATGGATAGTAGTACTTAGTAATTTATATATCTCAGAAAAGGCCCCTTTGGGTTTCACTATGTATGAGGTCCTATGCAAAGATAGTAGCCTTTTTTCTTTGAAAGCTATCATAGTATCTTCTGATTTGAACCCCATTAATATGCCTCGAGTAGGTGGTCATTTCACAAAGTTGATTACTCTCACAGGATGTTTATTCTCGACCATGGGGAGGACTGTCATATAACATTTGAATTCACATGCTTTATCTCTTCAGCCTTCAGTTCTTCGCTAGAACCTTGTGTTTCAGCAGAGCTGCTGGGACTGGGACTCATGCTTTCTGTATTCAAATTGTAAACTGAATCTTCGCTGGAAAAATGAAAAAGGAGTTATAGGTATTACTAAAAATGGACAATTGCGGAAATGTCTAGAGAGAACATCTTACAGTATTTGACTGAAGTTCTGCTTTGGTGGCATGTCCAGTTTGTGTAAGTCTCTTTCAAACATTTCTAAAACCTTGGTTATGGTAGGGCGGTGCATAGGTAAAATTTGGATGCACCACAGACCAATCAGAGTCATCTTTCTGGCGATTTCCTCCACTTCACTTGTGACATCACAGCCATGTAATCCATCTTCTTGGGCAAAGTGATCATAAATCCAATGTGGAAAATACTTTTCACTAGACTTTTGAACAACTGATTTCACGTTTTTTCTGCCTCCAACCATCTCTAGCAACATCATTCCATAACTGTAAATATCTGATTTTGTTGAGACAACTCCAAAGGTTCGGGAGTGAACTTCAGGAGCAATGAATCCAATTGTTCCTCTAGCACTAGTCACTGAAAGCTTACTATCCTTAGCATGACACAATTTAGCTAAACCAAAATCAGCAATTTTTGGGCAAAAGTCCTTATCTAGAAGGATATTTTGAGGCTTGATATCAAAGTGCACTATTCGTGTATTACAACTATGGTGCAAGTATTCTAGGCCACGAGCAATTCCAATTGCTATTGTATAGAGCTTTTGCCACCCTAAAGTTTCTTTGGGTTTCTCAGAGTAAATATACTTATCCAAAGAACCGTTTGGCATGTACTCATATATAAGAGCTCTTCTTGAGCGCTCTAAACAAAACCCAAATATGCTAACAATGTTAACATGAGATGTCCTTCCAATGCTCATAACTTCATTAAGGAATTCCTCCCCATTCCCTTTGCACTCATGCAAGAATTTGACAGCAACAACGCGATCATCATCTAGCCTTCCTTTGTAAACTGTTCCATAACCACCTTCTCCAAGCTTATTGTTGAGAGAAGAAGTTATGTTCACTACCTCTGAGTACTTGTATCTTTTTGGAGCTAGGGATCCGTATGATTCTATTAGAGCCCCAGTGTTCCTTTCATTGGCACTCCTAGTCTTTCTGGCAAGGAGAAACCATAGGTTTTTCACCTTGCTCTTCCATATCAACATGCAAATACATAGAACGAGCAAACTTGCAGCTGCTGTTGTCGAAACTGAGATTAGAATATGTGTTATTTACTTTCTGCAAAATCAAAATCCTACTTTTTTTTGTCTTCTTTTGTAACGAGTGTGTTTTTTGTGCTCTATTTTTTTGGACCATAGTTTTTTGTGATCTAATTTTTGTGGCACTCTACAAAACCAGTTAGAATACATCCCCTAGCTATCCAAACCATTGTATATCGCTCATGTTTGGTGTCATATCTTTTTGCATCGATACGTTATAGTGTTCTTGATGGAAATATTTACCTATTATTGTTGTCTTCCAGTTAGCCCTCCTGGTTCCTGCAATTGCCATAACCGATATTAGAAATCTTGATATTACATTGCTTCAGTTAAAATATATATTTTGCTATAATTATTTATGATGCACAAGGATGAATGTATATGCTTGAATTGAATGGCATTAAAAGGATGTTTAGTAAAAAAATATAGATATATATGTGTGGAAAATTGTGAAGTTAATTTTATAAACACGGGTGATACTACTATGCTAATTTGTAAACAATTAATCTCATACATGGTTGCACAAGTCACATTAATTTTTTTAGTCTATATCAATATCCTTTTCCTTTCATTTGTCCGGCCAACTATTTTTACAACTCTTTCTGAGTTACTCCTATATAGGTCAAGAGTAAATTTAGTCAAGAGCTTGCTAATCTGCTCTCTAAATTGTGGCTTATGTATATCTTTGACCAATGTTAACTTATATGCATATGTTGACAAAATTTATTTTGTTTTTTGCTTTTGTTTTTTCCCAACGGCAGAATTAGAAATGTTATTAGCATATTTAATCAAATCAACATAGGATTTAATTAATGCACGATGTAATGTTTAGATGCCGTTACTAATGTTATTTTAATTTATTTTGAGTTGGTGTTATGTCCTTCACAGGTTATGAATAGGATCAAAGAGATTTCTCTCCATGATTGGACCAACTTTGTGTTATGTAAAGAGAAACCAGTTGGCTCTTTTATTTTTAAATTGTGATCATACCATACGTGAGAAGTCTCTTACTCTCCCAACAGCACAAGAGTAGAAGCATGCTTGTGTATGGCACAAGAGTAGGAGCATGCTTATGTATAGCGTGATCACAATTCAGAATTAAGAGAGCCAACTGAATTTCCTCTTTCCATAATGAGAAGTTGGTCTAGTCAAGGAGAGGAATCTCTTTGATCATGTTTGCAATCTCTGAGGGACGTGACACTGAATCAAATTAAATCAAAATAATATTATGAACATTATGTCATGTATTATAAATTAAATTCTACATTGGTCTGATTAAAACATGTTGTAGTGTTTATAATTTGCATCACCATTGGGTAGAAGCGAAAAAAGAAAATAAAACATAATCTTTTGATCATATGCATATAAATTAATGATTGGTCAAAGATATATACATAAGTCGTAACAAAATCTTTAATTAGAAATTTTCGTTGCTTCCATTCTAACTTGAAAATAATTAGAACTTAGCAACGGAAATAATCATTACATGGGCAAAATAAACACTATACATAAGACATCATAAATGTATGATCCTCTAAACAATGAGATGCATTAAAAATAACAATGAGCTTAAGACAGCTCAAAATCTGGCCCGTGAAAACAATAAAGGACCCACATTAAAATAGCATGCGCAAGCCACAAATCCTCTAATGCTTACCATCTAAAATACTATATGATTATGTTGCACATATAGATTTAAATGGAGAACCTTTGATTCTGGGTATGAGGGTCATAAGATAACCAACCCCCATTATGATTATGTGATATTCTATCGAGGTGGATTGGAATGGGTCTCGTTGTAGTGTTGTTCTCTTGACTGTTATTATCTCTATGTATATCTTTACTTAGTGTGGACTTAATTTTTTATCAAAGAGGAGAATGTTGGAGGTTCTAGGATGGGCCAACTCCCAGAGCGATTTGTTGTTGGAGTCAGGAGAGTATGTGACTCCCATACAAGTGCCACGATCAGAGTCACCCAAACCGACCAAAGTTGTGGCCCCAGGTCAGACACACCAATAAGATGACCAGACTCCCACTCAAGAAATCAACATTCCGAGGATTAGCCAACCTTACGTACACATCTCCTCCCAAGATCCGATCATCAAGGTTCTAGAGTGACAGGAAGGCGGCGTGATCATCAAGGTGCTGGAATGATGGAAAGGCCATTGCCGCCACGCCGTCATCACTGCTTCATCATCGACCATTAGGAGTCATCGACATCTTCCTCCCTAGCGTCTCCCGACCTCTAGATGAGGAAGAGGGCATCGCCATGACCTCTGCTACGACAACCATGGCGGCGGACTACCTTACAGCTATGGTTAGTCTTTTAATCCACTAATGTGTTCATATTAACTAGATTGGATCATTTGTTAAACTCCTAGTTCTCTAATAGCGTGTTTTCGCAAATACTTGCGGATAAAATTATGTCGTTTTCGTCTATATGTGCCCTTGGGTTAGTTTGGATATATGTTAGGCTGGATATGGATAGTACAAACATGATGTGTATTTTTTTTCCCGTGAAGTTTCTCAAGACTAGTATTGCATAGATGTATTCATGTTCAATGAAATGAATTGTTTAGCCAAAGAAATACGAGTGTTCTTCTCATCATTAAAAAGAATGGAACCGAACTCACCGCAGGCCGTCGAGTCGTACACGCCGTCAGAGCAGTAGCACTCGGACCCATGGTCGCCGACAAATGTCAGGCACTGGCCATGTCCGACGGAGCAAGCGTCGCACTGGGAGTAGTCATCAAACTCCTCATCGAGGTAATTGATCAAAAACCCTGACTCCATGAGCCGCTGATAATCTGCCCCCGTCGCCCCCTCGTATGCCAGTACCGGTATCATCGCCACCTTGCAGTTCCCCGGCAGTGCCATGGAACTGTCATCGGGCCTGTACTCCCCAGAAAGCCAGGCGAACGAGCCATTGTCACAGCTCACGGGCGCCCAAGAAGGAGGCAGCTGTGGTGCTCGCAGATTGCAGCCGTAGAAGAAGAACAGCTCCATGTCGCTCTGGGAGACAATATAGAACGGCCGGACGATGGAGGAGGCATTGACGAACTTGTCGACGTCGCAAGAAGTGCCATCCAACGACAGGTTGGCGTTGGTGACTCTGAGTAGATTGCTGGTGTAGTAGATGGCCTGGATCTGGTACGTCCAGACCGAGTTCTTGAGGTACGCCTTGGCCTTGTCACATGTAACCTGGAAGCCTTGGTGGCCGCACTTGGGCGGATGCGTGCCCGCGAGCCAGAACGGGTAGGAAATGGCCAAGTCCCCGCACCACGCTGGCGCACATGGCGCCGCCGTGGTTGGAGCGCCTGTGGTGGCGGCGGAGCTGGTTTGGGGAAAGAGCAGTAGCAGGGCCAAGCACAGAGCGGTAGCTTCTGAAGCATGAGGAGATCGGTGTATCATTGCAGCGCAGTAGGAAAGGAGAGTAGTATACTGTATCGCAGTAGCAGCAGCTGAACCACTTAAGTTCTGTACTCTAGGCTTGAAGATTCTGTACTCTAGGCAAGAAGATGCAGGGAATTAGTAGGTGAGACGAGAGTGTGGAAAACGAGTTCAACAATTGCGGGCGCAAGAGACTAGTACTGGTCAAATATGAACAGGGTCTGGACCAGATTTCAGATGAGGTGTTCCCAGTCGTAGCAGTCGCTGTCCTTGTCCATACATGGCTGCGGGTCGGGAGGATTTGGTTTTCCAGTTCAGGCAACGGTAAGTAGGTCAATTTTGTGTCAATTACTGTCCAACACCACTCCAACCTAATGAGTTGACCCAAAAAATCTGTTTTTTGTGGTTACCCAAAAAACATGAAAAAGATTAAATTGTTGAGGTTGTAAGTTGACTCGGAATGAATCAAAATTGATCTCTAGATTGTGTACACCAAACAGATCCGCAAGACTGAACTGAATACATGTTGACAAACTACACTGCACATGGGATCCCAGTACATAGGACGAGGGAAGTCCTTGATGCAAACTTCCGTCTTGAACAAGAAATTGCACATATGCATAATCTACACGAACATATGGCGTTTGAGCAAGAATGTCAGTGACATGAGCTAGCTTTCCAGAACGCCAATAGGAATGGTTATATTGGCCTGTCCATAAACAATATGTATTATATATATCCACATTTTCTAAATGTGATGCAACAAATTGTTTTACAATATTTTAACAGTTTTTATGTATTATAAATTCGAAGTTATAGATATTAGAATTTTAGTATCTACATCCCAGTTGGCATGTGCTCTGTTTTTTTGCCCTTAGTGGCCCAAATTATGGTGGATATAGACTAGTTTGTCAGATGTTTTTACATTCAGCTTGTTCCTCTTTGCGCTTTGGATGTATCCATAGGTACTCTAAAGTCTCTTTGCTGATGAACTACTGGTAGGTTGGGAAAGAATTCTCGCTGCCACTGCTGCCTAATTTGGAGCCCGAGCACCATAGGTGAACCACCATTTAATTAGTTCCATTGTGCCCGCATCAAGAAGTGCAAATATTTCCCTCCTCATAACAAAATCATTAAATTGCTCACCTAATATTGCATACTCACGGTCTGAATCTGCTATTCAATGTAAAGCTTCCATTATCCCTTCCATAACATCTAAGTCTCCATTTGGTTGTTTCCTTGGAATGCCCCAAGGAGCTTGAGAGAGCATTAGCTAGACATTGAAGTGGAGTATTCATCTTTTTGCCATTGTGAAAAAAAATATATCTTCTATCTGAATAGCCATTGTGAAGGTTATCATCTTTATCCATAATAATGTCTTAGATCTTCCCAACCTTCATACTGAGAAAATGGGCTCTTGATGGTTTGTACAGTTTCCACCTCATTCCAGAACCTGTCTACATTGAAGTGGAGTATTCATCTTTTTGCCATTGTGAAAAAAAAAATATATATTCTATCTGAATAGTCATTGTGAAGGTTATCATCTTTATCCATAATGTCTTAGATCTTCCCAACCTTCATACTGAGAAAATGGGCTCTTGATGGTTTGTACAGTTTCCACCTCATTCCAGAACCTGTCTACATTGAAGTGGAGTATTCATCTTTTTGCCATTGTGAAAAAAAAAAATATGTTCTATCTGAATAGTCATTGTGAAGGTTATCATCTTTATCCATAATGTCTTAGATCTTCCCAACCTTCATACTGAGAAAATGGGCTCTTTGGAAATATCAAAGACATTATGGATAAAGATGATAACCTGCAGAAAAATGATTATTCAGAAACAGAATATATAATTTTTTTCACGCCGGGAAAAAAGATGAATACTTCGCTTTAGCGTCTTGCTTATTGCTTATGATCTCTCTCCACTGTTCTATGATAGAGTATATCTTGAAAAGGAATTTCCTTGGGGCATTCCAAGGAAACCACCAAATAAAGATTTTGAGGTTATGGAAGGACAATGGAAGCTTTACGTCGAATAGCAAATTCAGACAGTGAGTATGCAAATCTTACGTGAGCAATTTAATGTTTTTGTTATGAGAGGGAAATGTTTGCGCTTCCTGTTGTTAAACCTGATGTGGGCACAATGGAACCAATTAAATGGTGATTCAGCCACGGTAAATTTGGTAGCGGTGGTAGCCAGAGTCCTTTCCCAACCTATCAATAGTTCATCAATAGAGAGAATTTAGAGTACATATGAATAGATCCAAAGTGCAATAGGAACAAGGTGAATGTAAACACAACTGACAAAATAGTACATATCCACCATAATTTGTGCCTTTTCTCAATGTAATTTGCGCCTTTTCTCAAGGGTCACTAAGGGCTACTAAAACGGAGCACATGCTAAATGGGATGTAGATCTTGAAAATTCTAATATCTAAGGGTAAACACTATTTTGATATAGTAAGCTAAAAGTAATCTATTTGAAATTTCTTATCAGCAATAAATATTAATAATGTTCTGGTCATGTGAACTTGTGTGGCAGAATCGCCCAAAATAATACACTTTTGGAGTACTTGTCTTCCTCTAGACACAAAGTACCTCCAAAGTGGACTAGTTCAAGCAATTCCGTCGAGCACACCCGAAGGAGAACTCAAAACAATCCACGTTTACATCCCGGATCCAATAATGAGTACAAGCTTACAATACTTAGTCCATTTCATACAATACATAGAGTCTTGAAAATTATTTATTACAATACCAAAGTTCAGCTTACGATAAATAAACAGCGAAAATAAAATAAATATCTAGCAGAAGCGATACAAGGATTACGTCTGTGCCCACCAGAAGAATCCTCCACACAAGAGATACTCCTTAAGCTGCATCTGCAACATGGGTAAATAAACCCTAAGTACACAATGTACTTGCAAGACTTACCCGACTGGGAATATATATTTCCCGACTCTCAAGGATATGATAGGCTTTATGGCTTGCTAGTTTATTTATTTGCATAAAAGCATTACTAAGAATAGATCCTTACATTCTTAATATTAGCTGACTTTTAAGTTATTATCCAACCATTCTATATAAGCACCTGTTCTACTTTCAAGCAAGAGTTGAGCAATCAGAACCATCTTAATTCCATTTTCCATATTCCACTTTTTACTACGGTGCTAGACCATAGCCAAGTCGTTACCGTATTACACGGCGATTCGCGAATCAATGTAGCCCAGCTGGATAGCCCGAAACACACGCCTCGCTTGCACCCTAGGCACAAGCAAGATTAACCCCTTCCATTCATGCCAAGGGTTCCAGGTCCCCACCCCAAACGTGGACTCCAAGCCCCCATACTTGAGGCCCGGCCTCAATATGGTGCAAGGACCTCCAACCTATCCCCGCCTCCAAGCCGTCGACATGGAAAGAGCTGGAAACCAAGGCACGAAAGAAACGGGTCTTCCCGCTCCCATACGTAAGTATGTGCTCAGGATAATAAGTCTGTGACCTGACTACCATCCACAGCAACGGACGGTCCTTAACCGACACGGACAGGGAAAACAGTGTAACCAAGCTAAGCCCCGCCGTCGCGAGACAGAACTTGTTACACCCACCAGAGCCCAAACCATATCCCTGCCCGGTCACCATTTACCTTTCCACCATTTATCATGAGAGTGAATATATCTTCACCTACTTTGTGAGTAACGGCAGGTTACCCACGCTACCGATAAACCTAAGCATAGCAGCTATCGAACCTGCACTAGTAGGACTCATAGGATAAATATATATATGCAAGTGGTTTCCATAAAATTCCTGCAACGTAAATGCACAACATATATATATTAATTATTAAAATAAGGGTTATGCATCGGGGCTTGCCTTGGGCAGGAGGGGTGTCAGCAAGGTCAGTTGTCGGCCCCTGGTTCTCTGTCGGCACGAGGATCTCCTCCTCGTATACCTAGATCACCTCCTCGTAGTCCTGATCGCCGACGGTGACGATCTCCTCCCACTCGTTCTCTATATGCATGCAATGATGATGATACAACAATTTAATATTTAGGCAACAGCAACTCTTAAAATGAGAACGGTAAACTATACTGAGCATCTCCAAGGGCTTTGCATTTTCAGTTTTGCATTTGAGGGTATTTGCAAAGTCACAAATGAATTTGCAAAGTTCCCAAAGGTGTGATTTCCAACCGTTTGGCATTTTGATCAAGTCCCCACAATTTTTTCCCGACATTTTTTCCTCACGCGCCATTCCTTCGGCCTCCGCCAAAAATATTTCGCGCGTGTGTGCTTTCCGTCGCCGGTCTTCGCGCCTTCCGTCGCCACCTGGTCGCCCGCTCGCCCACGTCAAACCGTCCGTCGTCGTTCGTGGACGTGGCCGTCGCCCCCGCTGAGACTGTACGTGCTGGAGGAGGGAGATCGCGCGCTGAGACCTTGTGGCGGCGGAGGGAGAGTCTTCGCACGATGAAACTTCACGCGGCAGAGGGAGGGGTCGCGCGCGTAGGAAGGTGTTTCGTGCGCCGAGTGGAGGGGAGTCCGCACGCGCGCGAGTCCTACATGGCCAGCCGAAATCGTCGCGAGGCCCAAATGCAAAGCGCGGAGGAGGTTTGCATATATGCAAAGCCTCAACCTCTATTTGCAAAGTTTATCAAATTGCAAACCTCATTTGCAAAACCATTGGAGGGGTGTTTTCTAGTCTTTTTTGCAAATTGGGCAATGCAAAGTCTATTTGCAAAGCCCTTGGAGATGCTCTAGCTCTAATGGCTAATGTACTGAACTATGCATTACTTTCACAAAACAAAATATCATAGCCTAATATTTTTGGAAGCTATTTTTTGGAACTATGCATTGGATACTGATTAGCTAGCTCTAATGGCTAACGTACTGAACTATGCATTGTCTTAAGATTGGATGCTAATCCATTTTTGGAAGAGGAAAATATTAGGCTTTGTCAACATTTGGACTTACAGGCATGTGAATGGTTGAGGAGTGTATTTTGGGTTCAATGTGTAGGTGCTGCTGGTGCATGCACATGCTGTTATGAGTAGCAAGTGAGCGGCGTGCTCGATGGGCTGATTCTTTGTGTGATTAAAGCATAGCGTGTGAGATGGTGCCGCTGCGATCGGTCGTTGGCACAGGGTGAAAATTGGCAAGCTTCAACAGGCCTATTAATGGCACAAGAATTCCTACAAGCTACAGCGGTTGGCCTAACTTGCCATGCATGACACGGTGAATTGAGCCAAGATGACCTCTCTCTCTAACGAAAAATAATGGTGCAGCTCGGCCATGGTAGCAGAGAGGGAAAAATAGGTGGGGCTCGGCTCGGCCTCGGTCACTCTGTTAGCTTCGGACGCGCAAACAAATAATCATAGAAAATAAATAAATTCAAATGAGCTCTATAGACAAAGAAAATGATATGGATGGGTAGAACAAGATTTTAGATGAATTTAGGAAAAAGAATCAGTAGAATCGGAGTTTGTATGAGGGAGATATTGATTTTACAAGTTAGTCGCTAATTAATTCCGAAAATTAAAATAGTATTTTTGGAGGAGGCTAATGACACCAATGGACTTGACCAGCACATGCCGTGGGTCATGGTCCTCGACGTGATGAAAGGGTGTGTTGGTTCATTGCAAGTCAAGGAATTTAATGGGGGAGATATAAATCCTGACAATAGATAAGAAGACTTGTGTAGGAGGTGCATCGCAGTCAACTAGCACAGGTGAGAAACTTGCAGCTCTACTGCAAGATATTAATCGATGGCACACAAGTTTCTACGAGCTGTGGTGGGTCGTCGATTATCGTTGCTCAAACATTCCATCTAGACTTTGACTTGGGAGGCGCATGCGTGGGCTAGGGGCAGCAACTAGCAGCCGGGTGCATGGCTCCTTGCCACTATTTTTGAATGGCAAAAGCATGCAAGCATCAGTGCACATGCAAGCCATCAAGAAGGCTAATTTTTGGTACGTGAGAATATGTAGCACTTAGCCGCACGTGGTTGACGGGGACGTACCCTTCGCTTGCAAGAGGTATATATATGAGTGGCATGTGTGCGTTTGTAATTTCTTTATCATTTTCTTTTTACCAAAATATATATAGGTGATTACACAATTACAATCATGTGACTAGGATCAAAACATTACACAATTCTAGAATTAAATCTTGTTTGCAGAATTCATTTATAAACTCTAATTTTTGTTTGACATTTTTATGAACACTTTTAAGTTACTAGAATTTCATTTGCACATTCATTACATGCATTATCATGCAACCATGATGCTCATGACATGATTTGGTGAATTGATTTAGCATGTAACACCATGGGTGTTACAACTTGCATATAGGATTAGGATTCAGGAAGATCAACGGGCAACCAGCAAACTTGCGATGAAGCTGTGATGTTGTGGAGTGCGGACATGTGGTCATGGCAAATGGCACGGTCTATTTGAAGATTTTATCCTTAATTAGCATATAATTTTATTTTTATGAATGTCAGTCTTATATAATTTATTTATTGACCTAAAAATTTGGGGATCTAGCTACGTTCCATTTATATCGACTCAAATGTACCAGGATCATAATCCTCGTTCCATAGCTACGTTCCGGGACATCGTCTCAATTATCTATGGATCATGATCCCATCCCAGAACCAAAATCCCAAAGAGGTATATCCTCTACGAATAGGGAATTTAAAATGACTATGATGATCCATGTCCCACGTACGTATCAAGAATTTTTGTGACTGTGCTTGCGCTAAGGTCACTTTGTGGTTTTTCTAGCATCAAATTAAGTATCTAATGAAAACCAGTGGTAATCTACCCATGGAAGACTCGAGGAGAAGACGTAGATCATTCGGGCACAACCATGTAGCGGTTGCCGTAGTTTATGCTTTGCACGAGGTACAGGTTGTCCCTGAACGTCCTGCTGAGGTACGCCCTGCCAGCAGCGGCGTCGCATGTCAGCCCACCGGCTGCACACCGACGAGCGAGAACGGGTACGTGATGTTCAGGCCTCCGCATCTCGCTGGCGCGCAGCTTGTGTCGTTGCCGCTGGTCTGGTTGGTGTCTGCGGCGGCCGTGGCTATGCAGCCTAAGCGCAGTAAGGCGGAGAGGGGGAGCAGCAGCGCCACCACCACCACGCAGGCTGCGTCGAGATAAGAAGAGAAACTAGGTGTGGTTCTTGTGCGCATCTGCGCGGTGGAAATGGATTGTGGAGGTTGTGAAAAGGAGGGCGTTGCTGTCACGGTCAGATAATTCGACTGGAATTTGTTCCCATGACATTTCCGCCGTGCACTTGCGACTTGTCACAGCTCTACGGTCAGAGGGAGCCTTCAACGGTCGCGATGGAGCTTTGGACTCTGGATGTAGCTCATCGTACCGTTGCGAATTAATTGTGTATGTTGAATAGTGCACACTGATGAAAAGGAGAACGAATTGATGGGGTTTTGTCAGATATCTTAGCATACGGAGTACTTTACTAACCAAAGCACGGAACTGTGCTTGACTAGTCTTCTCACATTTCTGTTCTGGGCGTGAGTAAAGCTTCATTTCCGTGAAACGCATGTCGATAATTGCAGCGTTTGCCAGTGTCGACTGAGAAGTCCCGTGGGTGCAGGCCCAGGATAGGATTCAAACTGCTTGATGCACCACGTAACGTCTAGGCAACAGCAACACGTCCATTTCTGAAAAATAACAGCTTTATATTAATTTGCTAAGTGGTATTGTGGTAAGCCTTGTCCAACTGTTCAACACAAATATTAATTTCTATCCCATTCTTTCAAAATTATATTCGTCCCCCTAACTTTGACAAGTTTATAGAAAAGTGCATGTTTCATCAAATCTACCATGAACGATGAAAACTCCATTCTTGATAGTGTATTGATCTGATCTTGTACATGCTAGTTATGTATTTTCCCAAAGTTAAGAAAACTTCAACTTTAAACCAAAGTTAAAATGACAAATAATTTGGAAGGGAGAAATATATAAATCTGAGCACTTGAACGGCAACGGTCACAAACCTAGTATAACTTAGCTAGTCGGGTTTCTTGTGGTGGAACTTGTCTACCTGTGTTTAAATCTTAAACTTGATGTGTAAATTTACTCCAGAATTTAACTATGTTATTCTTCCAAATACGTGCTTTGGTTGTTTGAATTTCACCCGCCTCCGATACCTCCACCAGCAGATCCATCCTCTGCTTCACCAGAGTAGTACTGCTTGGCCATACAAGAGGCCCAGCCTACCAAAACGCTCGGTAGGTGCAAACGCCGCAGAGTAACATGGAGCCATGCGTCAGAGCACTCTTGAACAATGGAGATGACTTCCTTGGACACGAATCTCCCACGGGTACGGATTTTTATATACACATATACATAGGTACAGATATAAGGCTACTGTAGGAATATGCTGTGAGGCTATGATCAAATTAATGCTAATACTGATGGTATAGCTTACTCTACAGTAGATGCCCATATCAAAGTGGGTAAGCGTCGTATGATTCTTTTGTTTTAATTTGTAAGGCTCATCTCCTTAGCCTTTAGCGTGTCACTATAAGCTTGTATTGTTGTAGTGCTGCTGGGACTTGTGCTTTCTGCATTCATATTATAAGCTAGGTCTTCGCTGAAAAAGAAAAAAAAAAGTAGTTGAATGTGTCAACATCATGAAAAGGGCATGGACTGGTATAAATGAGTAGTGAAAAAATATCTTACAGCACTTGACTGAAGTTTTGCTTCGATGGCATCTCCAATTCATCTGAGCCACTTTCGAACATTTCTAAAACTTTGGTTATTGTAGGGCGATGCATAGGTAATATCTGTATGCACCACAGGCCAATCAAAATCATTTTTCTTGCGATTTCCTCATCTTTCTGTGCAACTTCACAAGCTAGTAATCCATCATTTTGAGCATAGTGTTCATAGATCCAATCTGGAAAATAATTCTGACTTGATTTTTCAACCATTAATTTTGTGTTTTTTCTGCCTCCCACCATCTCTAGCAACAACATTCCATAACTATAAACATCTGATTTTGTCGATGCCAATCCAAATGTTCGTGAATGCACTTCAGGAGCTATAAATCCAATTGTTCCTCTAGCACCAGTCACTGAAAGCTTGCTCTCCTTGGTACGACACAATTTAGCTAAACCAAAATCAGCAATCTTGGGGCAAAAATCTTGATCAAGAAGGATATTTTGAGGCTTGATGTCAAAATGGACAATACGTGTGTTACAACTATGGTGCAAATATTCTAGTCCACGGGCAATCCCAACTGCTATTTCATAAAGCCTTTCCCATCCTAAAATTTGTTTAGGGTTCTCTGAATAGATATACTTATCCAAAGAACCATTGGCCATGTACTCATATATAAGAGCTCGTTTAGACCCCTCCAAACAAAACCCATACAAGCTAACAATATTAACATGCGAGGTCCGGCCAATGCTCATAACCTCATTCACAAATTCCTCCCCTTTTGCTTTTGAGTCATGCAAGAATTTCACAGCAACTAGGCGACCATCATTTAGCCTTCCTTTGAAAACCACACCATAACCACCTTCTCCAAGCTTATTATTTATAGAAGATGTTATTTTTGTTGCTTCTGAGTACTTGTATCTTTTTGGAGCTAGTGATCCATGCGATGATATCAAGACCTCAATGTTCCTTTCGTTTTTGCAGATAGTCATTTTACCAATGAGAAAACATGGTTTTTGCCCCTTTCTATGGCATATCAGCACATAAATAATACATGAAAGGAGCAAGATTCCAGCCACTGCCATCAACACTGAATTAAAGAATGTGTCATTTTTCTCTTAAAAAGGAGCAAGTTATATTATGGACTGTTAAACTTCAATAATATAAGAGTAAAAATTTAAAATGCAAGCACTGAAAAATTAGTATTAGCAAGATAAAACTTTCAAATTTTGCTCCAAATTCACCAGTGTTGTATCCAAGAACATAAAAGGTTGTTTGTTCTAAATATTAAACATTGACTTCAATGTGGCACTTATATGATCTTGTATTGCAGAAGTTAAACTTTTAAAGTAATTTCTAATATAGAGAGCAATTTTGTCACAACTGAAATATATGGTTAAATATAAAAAAGATGGCTGAACAAAATTAATTACCTATTGACATTATCTTTCTGCTGCCAGTCCTCTTACTACCTGAAAAAGCACATAATATTAATCAATAAAAAAGGGAAATGGTTGTACTAATGATGAGGGGATGCGTATAATATTTTTTTAGGAATCAATGCGTATAATATGCAAAGTGTCCTTGTTACAGATGAAATATGAAAGAGGGTAAGAGAGATACATTGCTAGATGGTCAGATATGGTGAATTTATACTTGATATAAGCATGGTCAAATAAATAATGAGTTCAATATATATGGTAGGTAAAGTACTCCATCCGTGAACAAATCAATTTTTGTGGAGTTGACTAAATTTTATAAAAAAGATTAATATTTATGACACAAAATTAGTGCAACATGAAGTGAATTTTCATACTATATACTTGTTTTTGTCATAGATGGATTTCTTTTGTAGACACCATATATATAACACTTACTATTTTGAAAACTGGTATTGAGAGTAAGTGATCTGTAATAATGGGCTAATGACCCTATATATATTACTAAAAAGGGGATCACCTAGCTAGGAGGAGTTACATAATTTTGCACACAGAATGGAGGGAGGTTATGCATAAATAATCACTATAAACACAGTGCATATAGATACCGGGATACATTATTAGTTCATTAGCTGTAAGTCCATCATTTTTTTTTTGCGACGTAAGTCCATCATAGTTTTTGGTCTCTTTTTGGTCTGCATAGCAAACAGAAGGATGCATTGAGGAGCAACTCCAGCAGATCCCTTAAATAGGCATTGAATCCAAAATTTGAAGTCTTAAGTAAAAAACACAATTCCAACATGGTCTCCACTCATACCTCCAAAAGGGGAAAAAAAATTTAGATGGATACTGTATCCACTGTGCTCCCGTGCATCCCACCCCTCATCTGCTGCCACATGTACAAACATTGTTGGCTCAATGAGACTGGACATGGGCAACTATCCATAGCACAAGTGCAGGGAGGCACGGTGGGTACAAGAGGCACCCAATTCTTTTCCTACCCACCCCCCCCCCCCCCCCCCCCCCCCACTTTCGGTTGTGTATCTCCCTGCGCCAGGGGCAGCTAATTAGCGAACGTTAATCTAAATGGGTTTTGAGTGAACACTTTTCAGACACATGCTACTTTCCTTTTTTGGCAAAAAAAATTCCACAACTTTTCTTTTTTAGAAAGTTTCTATTTTTTGTAAAACAAAGAAAAAGTTCGCATAACTTTTATCTATAACTTGTACATCTAACTTATACACATGATTTACGTGATCTTCAACGTTATAAAGTTATGCTCATAACTTATACACATGACTTACGTGATCTTTAATGTTATAAAATTATGCTCATAACTTATATATTTAACTTATTATGTGAAACACATATAAAGGTATGCTCATAACTTATATATTTAACTTATTATGTGAAACACATAACTTACAACGTTATAAAGTTACATCTAATTTTTATGTATAATTTAGGTTATATGACATAAGTTAATATATAAATTAATATTAGAAAAAATTCTGTGAAAAAAATCTTCAAAACATATCCGAGTGGAATCTAGTGTTGTTCGGCACGTCATGTAAACTATAGCATTTTTTTGAAATAAAATAGTTGCTTTTCTTTAAAGCTGACATCAGAAAGAGGGGGAGAGAGAGGGCAGCATGCCACCAGCGTGTTTCACAGGAAAGAAAAAAAAGAGGAGGACAGAGACTACCACTGGAGCGGTTCGGCATCGTTCGCTCAGTCCGGGAATGGACGAGCGACCGCCGAAAAGGATTTTCGCCATTTGGATCCGCTCTCGCTCGAGCCCGACATGATGCGCCCCGATGCTCCACCCAACATGCACATCAACACTTCACCACTCCTCCCCTAACAGCCCCACCTTCCGGCCTTCTCTGTCAGCATGGGCCACCTCCCCTGGCTCTTCCCTAAGCCGCTCTGCCTTTGCCTAGTCTACTCCTGTCATCTCTGCTTAGCCTTTTTCCCGCAGTGGGAACCACTGTCCGGCTCCTCACCCGGTGGCTCCGCCTCCGCCTGGTTGGATCCTCGCCGACGCTCAGTCTCGCTCGGCTGGATGTGGCACCCGACCTCTTTGCCAGCATGTGTGTGGGGCGCATAGCTCAGTCAATGAGAGCAAATGTTGGAACACGGTTCCAGCAGGTTTAATATTAACACGTAATTACAATTACAAAGCTAGAGTGTGAAGAAGAGAAGTTCTTCCACTCCAGTCCGTCCCTTCTTACAACAGGGACTGGGGGCTCCTTTTATAGCCAGTCCTGCTCTCTGATATAAAAAGACATTACAACCCCAGAGGGGGGACGGGGAAACCCTAATTTTAAGACTCTTCCAGGTCGATGGGGAAAAATCGTCCCCCGTGGCGCTGACGGGCCTGCTGGACTCTTCCTGGGCCTCCAAAGCGTGCGATGTCCTCCTCGCTCCCGGGCCGCTGGCGGGCCGCCTCTTGGGCCGCTGGATGTTTCTGTCCCCGTCCTGCCATCTCCGCCACCGCCCGGGGTATCTCCGCCCTGGGATCGGAGGCTTGCGCCTCCGCCCAGTGTCTCCGCCGGCAGCCGGAGACCGTGGTCTCCGCCTCCGGCTCGCTACCTCCGCTCGGAGGCCTGAGGTCTGGTTGCCGGCCTGTTGTCTCCGCATGGCGACCGGAGACCTTCTGAGGCGCAAGCAAGCATGGTCTCCGGCGGCGGGTACCACACCTCCGATCCTACCCTGCATAACAATCCAAGACAACCGCAGCAAATAAGATAAATGGGGGCTAGTTGACCGTAGGCACATGCCATGTCTCCGCTGCTGAGATGCCTTTTCCCAACATTCGCACATGCCATGTCTCCGCTGCTGAGATGCCTTTTCCCAACATTCCCCCTTTGAGGGTTAGGTCCAGCGGAGGCGGGCCCTGGCCATCAACTCTTGGCTTGATCAGCGGAGACCATGCCCCCCCCCTGGCACGCCTTTGTTGGACGGAGACTTCAGGGTGCGAAAAAGGTATTCTCTTTTAGGTACTCGCTATTGTTTTGTGTTTTTTCTCTCTCTTTTTCTGGCCGTTGGATCCAGGGTCTGCGGTTCGTGACCGTTGAGATTTTTACCATTGGCGTGGAGGGGTTGTCCACCCCCATGACCAGCCGTCCGGCCACTATAAAAAGGGAGGGGGCGGTGAGAGCTTTTTACCCCAAGCTGTAGTTTTCTTTTCACTCTCTCGCGCCACCTCCGCATCCGCCGGCTGCCTCTGATTTCGATCGTGGCACCTCCGCTGCGACGCGCGTGCCTCCGCCACCGCTACACCGGCCCTTACTCCCGGTTTCAGAAAGTGAAGGCTGGTGCCTGGCTGGGTCTTTTTGAAAAGTGTATGCTTGTTGCTGCGAAGGCCAGAGACCTGGAAGAGTCTCTCTCTGACGTGGAAGCCTCCGTCAACGACCTTGTGCCTCCGCATAGTCCCGGAGGTATGGCTCTCATCACTTACGACTTTGGTCGTAGCAAGATGACTGCGGAGATGATCGAGGACCTCGAGAGGCAGGGTGTTATTCCGGCCGGTCGCGCCAAGCTTCTGGTTCGGAGACGAACCAAAGCCGGGCCGCGGGTATGCGGTGGTGTTTAGGGACTTCTTCACTGCGGTCTTCGGCTTCCGCACACTCATTTCGAGGAAGGTCTTGGCGGAGTTCAACGCTCAGATCCACCACCTGACACCTCATGCATTCCTAAACCTCAGCAAGTTTGTCTGGGCCGTAGAGTCGTACGGCGGAGAGCCGGATCTGAATACCTTTGTGAGGCACTACGAGCCGCGAAACAACCACGGCGGTTTGGTGACGACAAGGTGAAGGCCCGGTTTGGTGCGTGCACCTTTATGGCGAAGAGGTTCCGGGAAGAGCGGTTGGAGATATCTTGGTGCCGAGAAGGGCAAGTGGGAACCAGCTAATTGGATGGATTATTGGTTTTATGTGCGGACCATTGGTGTCACCGGGTTGGATGACGATGGTAACAAGATTGTGAGGTATCCACGGCCTCCGCTATGACGGAGATGAAGCCGCATACAAACTTGAAGCCATTGCACATCGTCTGGCCCGCCGCCGCTCGCGAAGTCCCGCCGAAAGGCCTTCGCGTTGGCTTGCAAATACTCCGAGGTCGCGACCTTCCGGAGGAGATAGTGGCCTCCGCTGGGCCCTTGGCTAAGGAGAGGCCAAAATTTGAGATTGTTCGGAAGGAATTGCGGTCTTCGGAGAGGCTGCGGGCATACCCCCGCCCTATCTTTGGTCTTAGTTTGCCACGAGGGGAAACTGGGACGAATTTCGTCAACCGTATTGAGCGGAAGGTGGTGGAGCTTATCGGAGAGGTCTCCGAACGTGAATACCTTGCGCGGAAAGCGGAGGCCGGCATCATGCCGCGTCTGAACCGCGTTTTTGAAGAGCTTCAAATTCCCTATTCTTCCCGGCACGTGCCCGGCAAGGTGCTCCGGCGGATTGAATCAAAGGCTCGAAGAACGCCTCCGCTGTAGCTACGATCAAGGCGGAGGCATCGAAAAAGAGGAAACGTTCATGCGCTGGCCGTGGGCCTTCCAAGAAGGAGAAGACCTCCGAGCCGGAGGCTGTTGAGGCTTCCGCATCTGCATCTCCCAATGCGTCTGAGGCTGGCTACCAGGGTGACGACGGGGAAGAAGAGGTCGCCAAGGAGGTGGTGGCGTCCGCTAAGTCCTCACCTACAGCGGAGGCAAAGGTGGCTTCACACCCCTCTGTTTCCGCGCGGGCTCCATCACCGGAGGTGTCCGTTCACCCCTTTCCTAGCGCTTTTGCCGAGCTGTCTAGCTCTGAAGACGGTGAGACCGGTGAAGAAGAGGAAGAAGCGAAGGGGGACGAGGAGGCCGGGGACACTGAGGCGTCGCTCTCTCCGGCTCACCAGGTTCGTGATATCCCCGACGACATCTCCGATGATGATTTTGTTGGGAGTCCTGGCCATAAGGTGTCGAAAAGCACGTCTTATGCTGAGTTTGTTGCTGACAAGGCCGCTGCCGGGCAGGCCTCCGGCGAAGGGCGGGCCTCCGCTCCTGGTGACAAAAGTCCGGTGGGCGGGCTTTCTCTTCGTAAGTTAAATTTTTTGACTTGGCTAAGTTTCTTGGACACCACCTCTTTTTTTTTTCCTTAGCGTGAGAAGACTTCTAACCTCTTTATTCTATAGCTGAGTTTGCCGGTATTGCTGGGAGCATGAGGCCTCCTCCTGGTGTTGATTTGGCGCGCGTGTTCCCGGCGCGGGGTGCTCAGACTCTGCCTACGGGCGGAGGTTCTACTTCCGCCGCTCATGCTTCTGGAGGTAAAGATTTTTTATTCTTGTCTTATTTTTAGTTCACACGTTGATTGCATGATTGGCTTGCTAAGATACGTTTGTGTGTCTTCGCTTCTCTTTCAGATGCCTCCGCTACGTTCGGTGCGTGGGGCTTGAATGTTCACGATATTTTTGAGCATTACGGAGGTTTTTGCCATATAGTTTTACTGCTTTGTCTCCGCGAGTTTGCGCTTTTGTTGGGGCTTGCACTTACTATCATTTTCCCTCGGTTTTTGTTTTGATCCCGGCCCAAGTTGATAACTATCTTGATGCGCTACCCTTGAACGCCTTCGCGCCTTCAACCGGAGCACCACCGCATGGTGAGTATGCTTTGGCCTTTTTGCCTTTTAATCTTTTCCTTGTTGTTTTTTCTCACTCTATTATTGTCTATAGACTCATCACATGGCCTTCGCTATTGAGCACCGGGAGCAGTGGAACTTGCCCGGCGGACGCAAGCCATTGAGGTCCCGAAGGAGAAGTGGAGACCCTTGGCCGCGAGAAGACCGACCTCGCGGCCAAGGTTTCTAACTTGGAGGCCGCGCTTCAACAATCGGAGGCCCCGAAGAAAAAGGCCGAGGACTTGGAGCCGAAACTTAAATCTGCCAATGAAGCCAAGGACGTTCTTTGTTGAGCGCGCCAACAAAGCGACGGAGGTGTCGAGAACCTCCGCACCCAGCTGGCCTCGATGGAAAAGACTGCGGAGACATTCCAGAAGGAGGCGGAGGGATTGGCTGCGGAGATCGAGGAGATCAGGATTGCCGGCACTAAAATTGCGGAGACATATTTGTCCGCTCTTGAAGAGTTTGGTGGTGTTGCCTCTCCTCTTCCCGCTAACCGCACTTTGCCCGGTGGTTTGATGTCTTGGATCAAGTCCAATCGGCGAAGCTATCCCTATTTGTCGGAGGCGTGTCCGATTTTGCGGCACGGGCCTCCGCTCGGGTTAATTAAGAGCTTGATTCGCGGAGGTCGGACATCGGCCGTTGGTTTTCCTGAGATCTCCGATTCGTCAGAGCTCGGGGAGACCTCCCGCCCGATCCGCAAGACAGTTCAAAAATTCTTGAAGTCTTTCTGGGCGCCTTTTGGCAGGGCGGAGGCCGTTGCTGCTGCTCACGCGATGCGGAAGGTGAAACTTCTCTTCCTTCGTCTTTTATGTTTATCTCTTCTTTTGATTCCTCATGGAGTTAATATTTTTGTGTTTTTAAGGCTGCTGCCGGAGGCCGGACACCAGTTAGGCTTGTGGTGAAGGGTGTCCCTGTCCCTGGCGAGACTTCCAAATCAGGTTGCGGCGGAGGCCCCCAAGTTCCTCAAGTGACCGTGTCTCCGGTGAGGGTACAACCCGAGACGGAGGTTCAGACGGAAACTCGGGCTCGCTCTGAAGCTCGTGCTAGCTCCCCCGCGGAGACATTGCAAAAGGGCGGGACGGAGATGCTTTGAGAAGACCGCCGAGGCTCACGATGTCCGCGGAGAGGAGGTAGACTAGGGTCTTTTCTTTGTCGTAGTGTAAAAACACTTGTTGATTTTTTGCCGTGGCGCCCGTCGTGCGCGTATTGTAATTAAACTCTCTTTTGTGCTTGCTATGGAACTTATGGGTGAATCCTCTGCGCGGTCTTCGATTTAGGGCTGTGCGGGAGGTGGACCCCGCAACCCTTATGCGCGATGGTGTTTACGTTAGCGGTTTTACTCGTAGGATTGCCGGCGATTGGTTTTCCCTCATCGTAGTATTGATGATATGTTTGAGTTTGTTCGTGCTCGGTGGACGATAGGCGCGACACCTTCGTTGGGTCGCTAGCGTGGAGGGGTCCTTGGTGAACTTGGCGTTTGTCGGTTTTGCACGAGATGTTTTATTTTTTCTTGTTGCCTTTTTCCGGAGGTCACGTATGTGTTTGTTTGTGGCCTTTTCTTAAGATTTGTCTGGCATGCTGTAATGGAACACAGAGGTTTTTATTTCATACGCGGAGGTTGCGGAAGATGAACTCAGTGGACAAGTTTTTATTATCTCTTTGCACGTGTGCTGTGCTGCCCTTACCTGATTTTGAACTGAGGTCTAAAAACGGAGGTATTGTCTTTGCTTGCTTGTATTTTAGGAGATTCATCTCCGCGCGTTGCGACGCTACTTTATTCTATGTTTGAATTGCGCGCGGAGGTTTCTGGCCAGATTCCTGAAACTCTTTCTCAGGTACCTTTTATTGATCTTTTGGATGATCAGCTGTTAGGTTACATGGTTCCATGCTAAGGCATGGAGATTAGTGTCTTAGTGCTGCCTTTTCTCCTACTATAGCTAATTGGACATGGTCCCTTGCTAACGGGGACTCTCAACTTGTCACTAGGTACCACCTGTCCTCGGGCTCACTTTCATGTGACATTCCACGCCTTTGTTGAGCGATTTTGATCGGGGATGGGGGGACGTTACGAATTCTTACGCGGTGTCCCCCTAGCCCGTTTTCTTCTCTGAGGAAAGGCTCGTTGGTGCATGCTCTGAAGAAAAGGGTGGTGTGCATTTTCGTCTATGTGGCCCTCTTCTTACGAATTCTTACGCTGTCTCTGTATTACTATTTTGGATTTCCTGCAGATATACATCAACCTCCATCCCCCTACTCTTGATACGTGCTTTGTGTGATGCTGGGGGTGGATGCTGGAAGCGCTTTCCTTTTATAGGCCTTGGTATGGCTAATTGACTTAAATGTCTCTGACCTTTTTTGGTACACTTCTTAGTAAATGCTGTGGATCTTGTGTTTGGTTTCTCATGATATGCTCTCATGATTGCTCAAGGACCAAAACAGTCGCTGCTGATGGTACTCTGCGGTTGAATGCGCTTGATTGCTACTACGGGTTATGGTACAGATCTTGGTCTTTTAATGCATTAGATTGCGAGATCAAGGCATTTATTTGCCTTTCTCCTCCCTAGGGCTATATAAGGCTTATGGTTTCGGTGATGCTTGGTCATTTGGTGTAGTGTTCGCCGGATTTTGGTTTAGTGAGAGCATGGTCTTGCTGTTAGATGCGCTTGAGCGTGCGAGTAAGAATTCGTAATAGCTATATCACAATGGTGTGTCGCTCTTCTGGGAGAGGTGCAGGTGGTATCCGGCTACGAATACAACTTTGCTTGCCGCTTGGCCTATTCTTCGAGGTGTGTAGTGGGACGGGCTAGTGCGAGGTGTGTCGGTTGGCGGTTTGTGTTTTGGGTACCGACGGCCGAAGTCCGTCGATCGAGGCTCCTTCCCTTCTCGGCGATGGAGAATTGCGGCGCTCTTTGCTCTTTTGCAGGCTCGTTTGCTGATTGTAATAGTAAAAAGTAGCGCACCTTCTCTAGAGTCTACACTAGTTAGAGCTAGGGCATTGGTGATTCTTGTAGCCTTAATTTCATACTTGTATGCAAATTAATGGACTGGAGTGGCTTGCACAGCGGGACGCATTACCTCCTCTTTTTTCTTGGTGGCCTTTTTTGTTTATGACGAGTGGGATTGCTTTGATCGCTTTGGTTTTGGTTTAACGCGATTTGCATACCTCCGCTATTTTTGCGGAGGCCGATAGACCGCCGGTCGACCGATCGACCTTTGCTCTCGTATCGGTGCCCTAGCCGCTCGTTGGGTCTTTTTCCGATTTTGGTCATGCCTTTTTTGGCTTTGTAGATCCCTTAGTGCACGATACGTCGGTCTTTTTCCAAGGGTTTTCAACCTTTTTGGAGGTCGCTTACAAATCTTTTTGAGGTCCGCCGGTCAAGGCGAAGTTTGAAGTGACCTCTTCCGATGCTTAAAGCTCCGTCGAATATTGCGGCTGCGTTGCCGCCCGCTTTCGACTTTTGCTGCATTCTATGTTTCTCGGGTCCTCTTTATATATTGCGAGAGGTTGATTACAACGGAGTTGCCTCGTTAAAAACCTCACCTCCGATAAGGAGTCCCCGCGTGAGGAAAAGAGTGCAATCCGGTTCGAAGGAAAAGAAAAGAAACATGAAAATGAACTCTTGGATGCCTCCGCTTATAGATTTACGGAGGTTCCTTACATTTTAGATGTAGTATTTCCGAGGTTGTCCACATTCCGTGTGGGTTGATACTTTCCCATTTTTATCTTGTAAGAGGAACGATCCTTTCCTTCCTAGGTGAGCTAGGTAAGGTCCTTCCCACTTTGGTTGCGCTTTCCCTGCGTTTGGTGCATTTGGTTTCCGGCGGAGGACCCAATCTCCTTCTTTGATGTCTTTGATTACCACTTTGGCATCCCTCCACTTCTTCGTTTGGTTTTGGTACTTGATTATGTTGTCCACGCTTCTAGTCTCTCTCGCCTCTATCATCTCTTTCTTTGTACTCTTCATTTTCGCTAGTGCTTGTTTTGTGACCCGGAGACTTTGGTTTCTTAACTCTTCCGGCATCATAGCCTCTTCCCCATATAGTAACTTGAAGGGTGTGAAGCCGGTGGCTCGTGAGATGTTGGTGTTGTGAGACCACACGACCTTAGGCAACTCCTCGACCCATTTTCCTTTCTTCGGGCCGTGTAGCGTTTTTGAGATTGCTTGAGAATATGATCTGTTGGACCTCTCAACCGCCCCGTTGCTCTCCGGGTGGTATGCGAGGCAAAGGCCAGGCGAGTACCAATGCTTCGCGGTACTCTTTGAACTTGTCGAATCGAATTGCTTTCCGTTGTCTACGTTAGGGTTCTTAGGACACCGAATCTGCACACTATGTTACGCGGAAAAACTTTTTTACTTGTTTCGAAGTGATGGTTGATAGTGGCTTGGCCTCAATCCACCTTGTAAAATATTCTCTTTGCCACAACCGCATACTTGCTACCTCCTTGAGCCGGTGGGAGCGGCCCAACGAGGTCCATACCCCATCTCTGCATAGGCCATGTTGGTGGGATGAGCCGGACTCCCCCGGCTTGCTTTGGTTTGGTGAGAAATTTTGGCGGCGCCGCACGTCTTCACTATGCGTAGGGCATCTTTGATGTGAGTGGGCCGGTAAAAACCTTGGCGAATGGCCTTTGCGGATAATGCCCTTGGACCTATGTGGGATCCACAAATCCTGCGTGAATGCTTTGCGTAGGAGTTCCCGGCCTTCTTCATTGCTTAGGCATTTGAGTAGTGGTTGCACTATGCCTTTTTTGAACAAACTTGTCCCTCTATTACGGTGTAGCTTCTTGCTCGAGCCGCCACCTTGCCGCCGCTTCATCGAGGTTACATGATTGCCACCGATTTGATCTATGATTGCTTGCCTCCGGTCTTCGGAGTGAATTAGTAGTACCTCCGCAAATGCTCTGTTTAACCTGGCCGTGGCTGGTTGCTGTACCTCTTGGTAAAAGGTGCCTGCCGGCATGTCAAGCTTGTTTGCTGCTGCCTTTGCCAACTCATCAGCCTCCATGTTTTCTCCTCTCGGTATGTGCCTGAGGGTGAACCCTTTGAATCTCTTCTCAAGGCCTCTCATTGTAACAACTCCAGTTTTAGGGTTAGACAAAAATCTTGCATCATGAGCATGATCATCACATAAGCATCATTTATGGCATTTTTGTGGCACTATTTTGAGTGTTTATTTTAAAAATGCAAATAGGAGTTTTCAAAGGTTTTCTAGAAGTCAAACTTGTGATGTTTTTCTCAAAATGGAGCTTTAACAAAGTTTGTAGAGAAGAATTTTTGGAGAAACTTTTGTTTTGACCCCAATTTATGAAAATGACTTTTGGTGCTTCAAAAACGGCAAAAACAGTCTCAAAAATGATTTTTAAAGGTATTTTTGTGACCCAAATTTGTATTTCCAAATCCAGGCCGATTTAGCAAAAACTTTCTACATGAAAGTTATTCCTCTTTTAATTTTGAGTAACTTTCATTTTTGGACCAAATTCAAATTCGCAATAATTTTTGAGTTATGAGCAGTCAAACTTCCTATTTAAATAGTGGGACCAGGTGGGACCCACCCGGTCCCACCTGTCATCATCCCCATCTCCTTCCCCTTCTGCTCAGCGCGCAGAGCGCCAGGCCGTCGCAGCATCGCCGCTGCCGCCCCGCTGCGCCGCGCCCCGACTGCCCATTTTGTCGCCCGCGTGCGCTTCCTCGTCTGCCTGCCCTGTCTCCCTCCCCCTCGTCTGCCCCGGCCCGCTGCGCCCTGCCGCTGCGCCTGCACCGCCAAGCGAACGCGCCACTCGCTCCGCGACGCCGCAACGGGCTTGCCAAGGCACTCGAGCACCTCGAAGCGACGCCGCTTCCCCGCTGCCCCGCTTCGCCGCTGCGACGCTGAGCCGCGCGCATCGCGCAGGCGCCATGGACGCCATGGACGTCGCGCCAAGCCGCCCACTCGCCCGTGAACCCTCCCCGTCCGAATTGGACAGGCCAAGCGGCCTTAAAAGCTCCGCCTCGCTCCCCAGCGCACTTCGCCCCCTCCAATTTCACCTCCCTCGCCCGCGGAGCGCCCGCGGGCTCCGCCATGGCCGCCGCCATGAGCCGCTCCGGCTAGCCACCTCCCCGTCCGTCCATTTTCCTCCCTAGCCGTGTCACGGTGTTCGCCTTTGCCCGCTCCACCTTCCCCGCGTATCCGTGCTTCAAATCATCCCAAGGTAGAGGCCAATCGGCCGTTTTCCCCTCCGCCGCCCGGAGTCTTGCTCCGGCGAGCTCTTCGGCGCCGTTGTCCATGCGCGTCCGCCGTCATTTTCATCTTCTAGCTGGTGTTCTAGCTCCGCCATGACTCCGCGAGGCCCGTAGGCGTTTCCCGTTTCACCGCCGCGGCTTGCACCGACGTCTCGCCGTCGAGCTGCGCCGCCGCTCGTCGCCGATCGTCGCGTTCGCCGCGTTAGAGCACTAGGACCTTCATCTTCACCTCCGCTGAGTCCGCGCCGTCGTCCCGAGCACGACGGTGCCACCCGCGTCGCCGGAGGAGCCGCCGTCGGCCGCGAGCTCTCACCGGCGCCGGCGAGGTCTCCGCCCCGACCCGGCCCCGGCCGGTGGGGCCACGGCGGGCCCACGCGTCGGCGCCTCGGGCGCGTGTCGCTGTGTGCGCTGCGCCGGGTACGCGTAGCAGCGCGGGCCCGCGCGTCAGCCGCCGCGGGGGAAAACGCTGGGTGCGCGTAGCAATTTAGTGTATTTCCAGTTTTTGAAAATGAATTCCAGAAATTGATTTAAATCTTCCAAAAATCATATCTCCCTCATTTTAAGTCCATTTTGGGTGATTCAAATTTCTATATTTTTCTTATGATGAGCTTTATGCATGTAGAGTATTGGTTTATTTTTATGAAATACTTTTCTGTACAGTATTATTTAATATCCTTAATTGCTTATATCTTGTTAAATGCATAATAAATTGTAGGTTCATCGAAAAATGTGGTTCTTGTTTTGTTGCTCTAGTTATGAGATGATTCATCTGTGAAAAATATTATTTATATATGTCATGTGTAGAAAATGCCCTGTTTATTTATTGTGCTTGCTTTGCTTAGAGTTTAGGAAATTCATAATTAATTATTTATGCAAGGAAATTGCTTGATAATTTTTATAGGGTGTTTTTATGCCTATAAGTAGCTGTTAATCACATGAGATCTGTTGTTTGACACTTTTCATAATGCAAAGTATTTTTTAGGTCTTGGTTTAATGCTGTCTTGTCTTTTTGTATAGAATAAATGGTTCACTGTTTTGACCTGAAAAATTTATGGTAGGCTTGTTGTTACCTAGCTTAGCTACTGTAATTTTTGTAGATTTTTCTGAGCAGTCTAGCTATAGGTTGCTGTTATGCCCCGTTGTAATCATGTTCGGTTAATCGTCGAAGTCTAGGTTACTAGTGTTCTTGCCATGTTTAATTAGGGTTATAAAAGGTGTAACATGTTAGGATGATGTTGACTACCTTGTAACTTCGTGATTGGTTCATCATCATCATCATACGCTTCCATTTCGTATTGCATTCCCGATACTCATACGCATCGATGCATCATACAGGATTGCCGGAAGGAGTGACGCCAGTAGTTCCCGAGGAGCCGGAAGGAGAGGAGCGATGGAGCAAAGGATCTTTGCGGGAGGCGGCATAGGACGAAGATCCGGACGCTACTTGCCCGAGTGCCCTAACCATCACCCTAGCTCCTTTGAGAAAGGCAAGCCCCGGAGCATTACTCCTACAGTTTTCAAAATGTTTTACTTGAGTCATTTATTTATTATGATACATTAAGTTAATAGGAGTTGACTCGGAACCGTTCTTTGCATTATGATTACCTTGATCCACACCTGAATACTTTACCCTATTAAGTTCGGGATCACGCTTATGCTTAGCACTTTGCTTAATTAGATCGGTAGAAGACGGGTGATTGACCCTCATCCGCGAGGTAGGTGGTTACTACCCTTTGGTTGATACTATGGAGGTTGGTTAGAGAACATAACCATGTGGCCTTGTTAAATCATGACTAGTCGGAGTTTGTGGTGTGTTAGACCACGGAAAACTCCGGCAATGTCACTTAATGGGACTATGGCTTTGTACGTCCTCGGATCATGTTGAACAATGCCTCACAGATAGCTGGAAGGATGCGATCATCCGACCGCGAAGCCTTGAGGATGTTTGGGCCGGAATTTCAACGGAGTTGAGTGTGTTGCCCACAGGCGCGGTATTAAAGCCAGTGGCCGGTCGCGCCGGAGGTACCTGGTAGCCGGGCATGCCCTGGTGCAACCGTATTCGTTGAAATCCGTGTTTCCACCCGAATAGACCAAGGTGACCGTCACTCGTTCTGGCCGGCGAGTGTGGTTTGTGTGAGGAATACCCGCCAGCTGGTTTGCAATCGATTATAATCGCCATCGTTCCTGGACAGTGAACACTTGACCGAGCAAGCGCACCGCAATGTCGCAAATCATTGTGAAAAATAGGATGGTTATGGTTCTATGTTGTTGATGCTGGTATGCTCAACCTGAAGGATAGGATAGCATTGCTTGCTCATACTCTGGAGATGAAGTAGTACGGTGCTAACCTAGTGATGTCGGATCCAACTTAAAAGATGTTAAGCTAGAGAGTCTTTTATAACTAAATGATTATTAATAAGCTCGCCTTTTTATCGCAAGTTTAAATGAGTCAGCTACCCCACTTATAAAGCCTGGCATACTCCTTGGTGTCACTTTATTTTCATTTATGACGGGTAAGTCTAGCCGAGTACCTTCTTGTACTCGGGTTTTATTCCCTTGTTGTTGCGAGATGGTGAGATATTCTATGGGTATTGCCCAACTTGCTTCTACCCCGCGTATGGGGATGAGTAGATCGTGGGCACGATCAACCTATCTATCATACCTCTATCTTTGTTGTCGGATGTGATGCTGGACCAGGCACTATGTTTCAACTAAGTGTGCGTTTGCGAACCAAAACTTTATTTGCTTCCGCAATTTGGATTTGAACTCGGTATTGTAATATTTATTTCGTACTCCGATGTAACCTACTATTTGTGAACCTTTGTATCACTATGAACTGTTGTATGTTGAACTCAATTCGGTGCAAAATTTTGTATTGTTGAAAGTTTGAAATCCTTCGAGATTTCACGGACTACGGGTTAATATAGCCACGGTGTGCTAATTAAGTTGCTTTGGCGACTCATAAGTACATTGTGTTTATATTAATTGGTCGGTTCGTTCTTACATAGCATCGGAGCGGGTTCAATGTATTCTTGTTCATAAGTATACTTAAAACAAAATGATTTTGTTTTGCAAACACTAATTACGAACTTATAGCCACTTAATCTCATATATAGGTTTTTCAAAGGTGTGTGGTTTTCAAAAACTGATATATGTGCCTTGGACCAGATCATATCCTTTATGCCCAATTAAGGACTTTAGGTGGCTTATATAAGTACTAACTTGGGGGATTATTGCATCATATTTTTATTTGTCGCGCTCATACACGACGGTTTTGTATGAGGGCCATTCACTTGAATGGTTGTGTATGGTTCAGATTTGCCTCTACGCCAAGGTAAGTGTGAGTTGTGAGAGCATGATCGGACGCAATGCCGATCTAGGGGAGTGCTTATTGGTGCTTTGGATTATATACATGTTCACACATGTTTATAAGAAGGTACCCCATGTGAGGGTGTCGTCTTCGATGACTTATTGGGTAGTATGCACTTGGGAATAGGTGCAAGTAATCGGAGATTTCACCTTGTTCGGAAGGTGTCTGGATTTTTACGTCGCTTGCATTCATTGGGACTTGGGCTGAAATGAATCTTCTCGGAGTACACTAACTACGTGAAACGTGTAGCCCGACTAGTTACCGATATATGAGAGCACGTTTTGTATGCCACCGCCTAGACGTATTAGATAATAATTTTAGGCAGTGAGGACGTATGGAACGTGCATGCATCATGATTCACATATATGCTCATGTCATTCATTCCATTCTCCTCTTCCCTTACAATTAAATTGTCTCAATTCCGCATCTCCATGCTTTAATTATTAAAATTGTTGCTCATTGAAAATAAAACTCCTTTTCAGATGGCTCGGACCAAGCAGACCGCTCGCAAGAGTTCGCGTCCACCCCGCCACCGCAAGCTCGCTTCCCGTGGAAGCGCTCCTCTTGTGGTGCGTCGAGTGCCATCCCACCAGCTCAGGGAGGCTGGCACTTTTCTGGGGAAGAGTGGCTTGCCCACTCTCCTCTGGGAGGCTTCGCAGTCTTGGTTACCCTCGGGCACGAGCCACGGTACTCTTTTGGGACACTGGTGACCGGAAGAACCATGGCTTTGTTTCTGTGGTGGTTGTGGTGCCATCCTTGGGCCATAGTGAGACTTGGACTGGATGGACGGCCAAGGGTGAGGGTATCACCGTTTTCGATGGTGCTCAGGATGCTGCTTTCCTGATACTTGAGAAGATGGTGACGGAGCTGCCTAATGAGGTTCAGAGGCTCATTCCTAGTGTTTTTCCTTTGGCTAGCCCCCGCATTGACACGTGGAGGCAGGCTCCAGGAATGGCACTAGTGGCTGGACCTCAGGAGGCAGACTGTGCCAGTGCTCTTGCGCAGAGTGTTGTGTTCGCCTTGATGAAGGCGTATGCGGCACGGGAGGAGCTTGCTCTCTTTAGGCACGACAAGGCGGAGCGTGTCGAGAGAGAGAAGGAGGAGCTTCAGGAGATGTACGAGAAGAAGCTCGAGGAGCTCAGAGAGGAGATGGCACTGATGACCGGGCAGAGAGACCAGGCTGATCTGAGAGAGAAATTGGCCTTGCAGCAGGTCCAGGAGCTTCAGGCTAGAGTTGGCAGGCGTGACGCCACTATCAAGAAGTTTGGAGACACTTTGGCCCGTACAGTTGGAGAGCGGGATGCAGCCCGGACTGAGGCACGTGGTTTGAGGGCTGCTCAGCGCACTCTCCGGGAGGACTTGCACGAGAAGGAGGTCTACATCGACGCCCTGCGTGAGGAGCTCTACGCGAGACAGCACGGAGAGTGGGTTGAGTCTCCGCTTGATGATGCGGCTAGTCGGGGAGTGCGGTAGCCTTATGCGCCTAGACTAGTGTGTTGGTTAGTGTTAGCGGGACTGCTGTCCTTCGTGGTCCGTTGCGACTCTTTTGTTTATGTGTGTGTCTGTAGTTGGTACGCTAGTAAGAGTTGGATGTGACCTTGGATCACGTTGTTGTAAGGCTATGTCGTCGCTATGCCTAAAAAGTCCAGTGTTCGTATGTGCTGGCAACCATGGATATTGTAAGACTTTATGTGATGTTTCGACATAATATTATTAGTGCAGCTGTGATGTGGAAAAATGAATTATTGTGCCATGTGTGGTTAATTGTATGAATTAATTTTCCTTCAATTAATTTCGCAAGGCATGATCTATTTATTCGTTTACCCTCGAGATTCAGCTCTAATAATGGATCAATATTATGGTTGAAACATGCGAGATGGCGCCGATCACCCGCAATGGTCGTGGTAGTGGTCGTGATGAGGAAGAAGGGCATGGTGGTCGTGATGGGGAAGAAGCACATGGTGCACCACCCCCTCCCTCCTCACTCACCGGCCGAGTTGTTTGCACGGTTTACGGGAAGTCAACGCAACATAGAGCAACTTCGCGTGCCAACCTCGAAGCAAACCACAAACATCGTGAGGATCATCGGCCTAATCGGTTCGGTGAATTCAAGGATTTCATGGACACCAAGCCTCCGGTGTTCGGGGATGCCCCCCCGATCCATTCATGGCGATGCTTGGATCAACACTATGGAAGAGAGGTTTTCCTTTCTTGAGGTTATCGAGGAACTGAAGGCTACCTATGCTTTGCACACATGTTTGAAGGTGACGCTAGGTTGTGGTGGAATACACATCGCCACACCTTCCCCGAGGGTCAGCCTATCACTTGGGATCGGCTTGTTCGTGACTTCCGTGCAACTTATGTTCCACCCGAGTCTTATGGCAATGAAGAAGACGAGTTCCATAACTTGACCATGGGGAATCGTTACGTGAAGGATTATCATCATGCATTCCGAACCTATCCCGTTATGCACCCGAGTTTGTGAGTACCGAAGCCAATAAGATTGCTTTGCTTTCAAGAAGGGTCTCGAGTACAAAGCCGATGAAGACCATGGGTACCTCTACCCGTGTGACTTTCAATGACTTCTACAATGACTTGTCTCACTCGGAGAATCGAACAACACCCATCATGCCGCCGCCAAGAACCGTAAGAGGGCTAATGAAGGTGGTTCCTCCCGGCCGAGGGCTCCACCCGCATATCATCCTCCATTTCGCAACCATGGTTCGGGGTCTAAGTTTAGGCCTCCCCGGAAGAAGAATGTTCCCGCCGAGAATCGCCAAGTTCTCTAGGCCATTCGGGATGCCTATGCCTCGGGAAAACCGGTCGGGCCAATCTGCTGGTGCCAAGCCGGCAGTGATGGGTCCTTGCTTCAACTGTGGTCAGTCTGGACACCTCTACAAGCAATGTCCTCATCCAAAGAAGCAAATGTCCGCTCGTGTGCATCACACGTCTTTGGAAGAGATTCTTTCTGGAGAACCCGTGACGGTGGTATGTTCCCTGTGAACCCATTCCTGGCTGCTGTTTTGTTTGATACTGGATCATCGCATTCCTTTATGAGTCAAGCATTTGCACAAAAGCATAGTCAAACCATAAAGGAGTTGAATTTAGAGTTTCGGGTGAGTGCAGCTGGGGCTGACATCACCACGAGACAAATGGTACTCGATGCAGCCTTGGAGTTAGATCAGTGGAGGTTCCGGATGAACTTGATCATTCTGCCCGGACTAGGTGTGGATGTTATCATAGGAATGAGTTGGATGCATCATTGGGGTGTAGTTTTGGATACTACCAATCGGATGGTGTCTATACGGAATCCGATGGGGAAGGGCACTTTCCGAGGTACCCTTACCTCGGAAGATTCCGTTAGAAACCGTGGTACATGCTACTAAAGTGACCCCTCTACATGAGATTCCAGTAGTATGTGAGTTTCCGGATGTCTTTCCCGATGAGCTTCCGGGTCTCCCACCGGATCGGGAGATTGAATTCCGCATTGAGTTGTTGCACAGGAACAGCCCCAATTTCTAAGAGACCTTACCGTATGTCCTCGATGAGTTGAAAGAACTCAAGAAGCGGTTGCAAGAGTTAGCGATAAAGGTCTCATTCGTCCCGGTGCATCGGAATGGGGTAGTCCCGCTATGTTCGTGAAGAAGAAGGACCAATCTTTGCGAATGGTCGTGGATTACCGCCTACTTAATTCATCACGAGTCAAGAACAAGTATCCTCTTCCACGTATTGATATCTGTTTGATCGGTTGTCAAAGGCTAAGGTGTTCTCGAAGATTGATCGAGATCGGGTTACCATCGATTAAGATCGGACCGAGAAGATGTTCCTAAGACCGCTTTCTCTACAAGATATGGGTTGTATGAGTACTTGGTTATGTCCTTTGGATTAACCAATGCTCCTGCATACTTTATGTATCTTATGAATTCGGTCTTCATGCCTGAGCTTGATAAGTTTGTGGTGGTATTTATTGATGATATCTTGATATATTCGGAGAATAAGGAAGACCATGCTGTGCATCTAAGGATTGTCTTTGGAGAGATTGAGGAAGCATAAGTTGTATGCTAAGTTTAGCAAATGTGAGTTACGGCTTCGGAAGGTTCAATTTCTTGGACATGTCCTCTCTCGATGAAGGAATAACTGTGGATCCTAGCAACATAGAGAAGGTAGTGAATTGGAAGGCACCCAAATCAGTTCATGAAGTAAGAGGTTTCCTTGGTTTAGCGGGGTATTATCGCCGATTCATTCCCAACTTTTCAAAGATTGCTAAGCCAATGACAAAATTGTTGCGAGAAAGAGCACAAGTTCGCTTGGACGGAAGAGTGCGAAACTGACTTTCCGCACTCTGCGGGAAATGTTGACCACTTGCTCTGTTCTAGCGCAACCGGATATAGAGAAGCCGTTTGATGTATATTGTGACGCATCCAAGATAGGTTTGGGATGTGTGCTTATGCAAGAAGGGAGAGTCATAGCTTATGCCTCTCGACAGTTGAAGAAGCATGAAGTGAATTACCCTACTCATGATTTAGAGCTTGCTGCTGTAGTGCATGCATTGAAGATCTGGAGACATTACCTCCTTGGTAACCCTTGCAATGTGTTTACGGATCATAAGAGCCTGAAATACATCTTTACTCAAGAAGACTTGAACATGAGGCAACGCAGATGGTTGGAATTGATCAAGGATTACAATTTGCAGTTGCAGTACCACCCTGGTAAGGCCAATGTAGTGGCCGATGCTTTGAGTCGAAATCTCGAGTGATGCTCTTCCGTCGAGTTGGTAGAAGGCCATAATCTTATGCATTCAGTGATCTTGAACAATATTCGCATCAGTTGTGAACTGGAGGGTAAGGTTAAGGAAGGTCAAAAGTCAGACAATGCAATCTCAGAGATCAAGAAAAGAATCAAAAGCATGCCATCTCGGTTCTTCAAGGAAGATGATCAAGGAGTCTTGTGGTACGATAAACGTCTAGTTGTACCACGGACAAGGAACTTAGAAAGCAGATCATGGATGAAGCTCACTTGTCCAAGTTATCTATGCACCCCGGTAGCGAAAGATGTTTCATGATCTAAAACGTCGGTATTGGTGGTCTCACATGAAAAGAGATGTGGCGAGTATGTAGCGAGTGTGATACATTGTCGGGTGAAGGCCGTTCACTTGAAGACAATTGGTTTACTTCAGCCATTGCCAATTCCGGTTGGAAGTGGGAATGTATCGAGTATGGATTTCATTACTTTGGATTACCCACTACACCAAAGGGTCATGATTCTATTTGGGTCATAGTGGATCGTCTAACCAAGTCTGCACACTTCATACCTGTCCATACAACATATCGTCCACCTCAGTATGCTGATATCTACGTCCAACAGATTGTCAGATTGCATGGTGTACCTAAAGAGATAGTGTCTGATAGAGGACCGCAGTTTATGGCTCACTTTTGGGAACAGTTGCAGAAGGGTTTGAATACTCAAGTATTGCATAGTACTGCTTATCATCCTCAGACTTCGGTCGACGAGAAAGAGTGAATCGATTTTGGAAGATTTATTACGTGCTTGTGTTTTGTCTTGGAAGGGCTCATGGGAGAAGTGGTTGCCGTTAGCGAGTTCTCTTATAATAACAATAGCTATCAAGAGAGTATTAAGATGTCGCCTTTTGAGGCTTTGTGTGGTAGGAGTTGCAAAACACCTGCCAGTTGGGTTGAGACGGGAGATAGACGATACTATGGTATTGACTTCATTAAAGAAGCTGAAGAGCAAGTCAAGCTTATCCGACAAAGATATTGCAGCCGCGCACGGTCCCGACGAGAAAAGTTATGCTTGACAAGAAAAGACGGACTGTAACATTTCAAGTTGGAGACCATGTGTATCGAAGGTGTCCCCTATGAAAAGAGTGCAACGTTTTGGTGTGAAACGGAAATTAGCACCTCGGTATGTAGGACCTTTCAAAATCATAGAACGAAAGGACTGTGGCCTTCAAGCTAGAATTACCCGAAGATATGAGTCTTGTTTTCCCCGTATTCCATGTATCTCAACTCAAGAGGTGTGTGCGACTCCTAAGGAAACGATCAAGATGTCGGATATCAAACTATGCGGCCCGAGACTTGACCTATGAGGAGAAGCCGGTAAAGTTGTTGGATGTCAAGGAAAGAGTGACACGGAACAAAACAGTCAAAACATACAAGGTGTGTTGGAGTCATCATGATGACCTGGATGCTACAGGGAGACGAGGACTACCTTAAAGACGCATACCCGAATTTCCATAAGCAATGGTTAGTTCGCTCAAATCTCGGGGCGAGATTTCTTTAAGGGGGGTAGGCTGTAACAACTCCAGTTTTAGGGTTAGACAAAAATCTTGCATCATGAGCATGATCATCACATAAGCATCATTTATGGCATTTTTGTGGCACTATTTTGAGTGTTTATTTTAAAAATGCAAATAGGAGTTTTCAAAGGTTTTCTAGAAGTCAAACTTGTGATGTTTTTCTCAAAATGGAGCTTTAACAAAGTTTGTAGAGAAGAATTTTTGGAGAAACTTTTGTTTTGACCCCAATTTATGAAAATGACTTTTGGTGCTTCAAAAAGGCAAAAAAAACAGTTTCAAAAATAATTTTTAAAGGTATTTTTGTGACCCAAATTTGTATTTTCAAATCCAGGCCGATTTAGCAAAAACTTTCTACATGAAAGTTATTCCTCTTTTAATTTTGAGTAACTTTCATTTTTGGACCAAATTCAAATTCGCAATAATTTTTGAGTTATGAGCAGTCAAACTTCCTATTTAAATAGTGGGACCGGGTGGGACCCACCCGGTCCCACCTGTCATCATCCCCATCTCCTTCCCCTTCGCTCACGCGCAGCGCCAGCCGTCCCGCAGCATCGCCGCTGCCGCCCCGCGCGCGCCCCCGACGCCCATTTTGTCGCCGCGTGCGCTTCTCGTCGCCTGCCATCGTCTCTCACTCACCCTCGCCGCCCCGCGCCAGCTGCGCTCGCCGCTCCGCCCGCACCCGAGCGAGATGCCGCGATGCCGCCGCACGCCACGCCGCGCCAAGCGAACGCGCCACTCGCTCCGCGACGCCGCAACGGGCTTGCCAAGGCACTCGAGCACCTCGAAGCGACGCCGCTTCCCCGCTTCGCCGCTGCGACGCTGAGCCGCGCGCATCGCGCAGGCGCCATGGACGCCATGGACGTCGCGCCAAGCCGCCCACTCTCCCGTGAACCCTCCCCGTCCGAATTGGACAGGCCAAGTGGCCTTAAAAGCTCCGCCTCGCTCCCCAGTGCACTTCGCCCCCTCCATTTTTCACCTCCCTCGCCCGCGGAGCGCCCGCAGAGCTCCGCCATGGCCGCCGCCATGAGCCGCTCCGGCTAGCCACCTCCCCGTCCGTCCATTTTCCTCCCTAGCCGTGTCACGGTGTTCGCCTTGCCCCGCTCCACCTTCCCCGCGTATCCGTGCTTCAAATCATCCCAAGGTAGAGGCCAATCGGCCGTTTTCCCCTCCGCCGCCGGGAGTCTTGCTCCGGCGAGCTCTTCGGCGCCGTTGTCCATGCGCGTCCGCCGTCATTTTCATCTTCTAGCTCGTGTTCTAGCTCCGCCATGACTCCGCGAGGCCCGTAGGCGTTTCCCGTTTCACCGCCGCGGCTTGCACCGACGTCTCGCCGTCGAGCCGCGCCGCCCGCCGCGTCGCCGGTCGTCGCGTTCGCCGCGTTAGAGCACTAGGACCTTCATCTTCACCTCCGCTGAGTCCGCACCGTCGTCCCGAGCACGACGGTGCCACCCGCGTCGCCGGAGGAGCCGCCGTCGGCGAGCTCTCACCGGTCGCCGGCGAGGTCTCCGCCCCGACCCGCTGACCGGTGGGGCCACGGCCGGGCCCACGCGTCAGCGCCTCGGGCGCGTGTGCGCTGTGTGCGCCAAGCGCCGGGGTACGCGTAGCAGCAGCGGGCCCGCGTCGGCCGCCGCGGGGGAAAACGCTGGGTGCGCGTAGCAATTTAGTGTATTTCCGGTTTTTGAAAATGAATTCCGAAATTGATTTAAATCTTCCAAAAATCATATCTCCCTCATTTTAAGTCCATTTTGGGTGATTCAAATTTCTATATTTTTCTTATGATGAGCTTTATGCATGTAGAGTATTGGTTTATTTTTATGAAATACTTTTCTGTACAGTATTATTTAATATCCTTAATTGCTTATATCTTGTTAAATGCATAATAAATTGTAGGTTCATCAGAAAAATATGGTTCTTGTTTTGTTGCTCTAGTTATGAGATGATTCATCTGTGAAAAATATTATTTATATATGTCATGTGTAGAAAATGCCCTGTTTATTTATTGTGCTTGCTTTGCTTAGAGTTTAGGAAATTCATAATTAATTATTTATGCAAGGAAATTGCTTGATAATTTTTATAGGGTGTTTTTATGCCTATAAGTAGCTGTTAATCACATGAGATCTGTTGTTTGACACTTTTCATAATGCAAAGTATTTTTAGGTCTTGGTTTAATGCTGTCTTGTCTTTTTTGTATAGAATAAATGGTTCACTGTTTTGACCTGAAAAATTTATGGTAGGCTTGTTGTTACCTAGCTTAGCTACTGTAATTTTTGTAGATTTTTCTGAGCAGTCTAGCTATAGGTTGCTGTTATGCCCTGTTGTAATCATGATCGGTTAATCGTTGAAGTCTAGGTTAACTAGGGTCCTTGCTATGTTTAATTAGGGTTATAAAAGGTGTAACATGTTAGGATGATGTTGACTACCTTGTAACTTCATGATTGGTTCATCATTATCATCATACGCTTTGATTTCGTATTGCATTTCCGATATTCATACGCACGATTCATCATACAGGATTGCCGGAAGGAGTGACGCCAGTAGTTCCCGAGGAGCCGGAAGGAGAGGAGCAGCATGGAGCAAAGGTCTTTGCGGGGAGGCAAAGCATAGGACGAAGATCCGGACGCCGACTTGCCCGAGTGCCCTAACCATCACCCTAGCTCCTTTGAGAAAGGCAAGCCCCGGAGCATTACTCCTACGGTTTTCAAAATATTTTACTTGAGTCATTTATTTATTATGATACATTAAGTTAATAGGAGTTGACTCGGAGAACCGTTCTTTGCATTATGATTACCTTGATCCACACGAATACTTGTTACCCTATTAAGTTCGGGATCACGCTTATGCTTAGCACTGCTTAATTAGATCGGTAGAAGACGGGTGATTGACCCTCATCCGCGAGGTAGGTGGTTACTACCCTTTGGTTGATACTATGGAGGTTGGTTAGAGAACATAACCATGTGGCCTTGTTAAATCATGACTAGTCGGAGTTTGTGGTGTGTTAGACCACGGAAAACTCCGGCAATGTCACTTAATGGGACTATGGCTTTGTACGTCCTCGGATCATGTTGAACAATGCCTCACAGATAGCTGGAAGGATGCGATCATCCGACCGCGAAGCCTTGAGGATGTTTGGGCCGGAATTTCAACGGAGTTGAGTGTGTTGCCCACAGCGCGGTATTAAAGCCGGTGGCCGGTCGCGCCGGAGGTACACCGGTAGCCGGGCATGCCCCGGTGCAACCGTATTCGTTGAAATCCGTGTTTCCACCCGAATAGACCAAGGTGACCGTCACTCGTTCGGCGGCGAGTGTGGTTTGTGTGAGGAATACCCGCCCCGGTTTGCAATCGATTATAATCGCCATCGTTCCCGGACGGTGAACACTTGACCGAGCAAAATGGCGGCACTGTCGCAAATCATTGTGAAAAATAGGATGGTTATGGTTCTATGTTGTTGATCTTTGGTATGCTCAACTTTGAAGGATAGGATAGCATTGCTTGCTCATACTGGAGATGAAGTAGTACGGGTGCTAACCTAGTGATGTCGGGATCCAACTTAAAAGATGTTAAGCTAGAGAGTCTTTTATAACTAAATGATTATTAATAAGCTCGCCTTTTTATCGCAAGTTTAAATGAGTCGCTACCCCACTTATAAAGCCTGGCATACTCCTTGGTGTCACTTTATTTTCATTTATGACGGGTAAGTCTAGCCGAGTACCTTCTTGTACTCGGGGTTTTATTCCCTTGTTGTTGCGTATGGTGAGATATTCTATGGGTATTGCCCAACTTGCTTCTACCGCGTATGGGGATGAGTAGATCGTGGGCACGATCAACCTATCTATCGTACCTCTATGCTGTTGTCGGATGTGATGCTGGACCAGGCACTATGTTTCAACTAAGTGTGCGTTTGCGAACCAAAACTTTATTTGCTTCCGCAATTTGGATTTGAACTCGGTATTGTAATATTTATTTCGTACTCCGATGTAACCTACTATTTGTGAACCTTTGTATCACTATGAACTGCTGTATGTTGAACTCAATTCGGTCTGGGCTGTATTGTTGAAAGTTTGAAATCCTTCGAGATTTCACGGACTACCGGGTTAATATAGCCACAGTGTGCTAATTAAGTTGCTTTGGCGACTCATAAGTACATTGTGTTTATATTAATTGGTCGGTTCGTTTACACTCATGACCTCTAGGTATCTTGTGAGTTCAGGTTCCCTCGCGGTGTACTCTTTTTCCACTTGTCCTGCTACCAACTGTGAATCTGTGTTTACCAGCACGTGAGTAGCCCCGAGTGCCTTTGCTTTTGTCAACCCCAATATGACACCTTCATACTCTGCTGTATTGTTTGTTGCTTTGAAGCATAGTCTAGCTGCATATTTTGTCCCGACTCTGATGGTGAAAACAGTGCGGAGGCCCCGGCCCCGGACTCCCCGGGCACCATCCGTGTAAAGCGTCCGTGGGATACCTCCGATTTTGATTCGGAGGTATTTGTTGGCACCCATTCGAGAGAAAATCCGCTAGTGCTTGCGACTTGATTGCTGTTCTTGCGACAAACTTGATCTCGAACGAGATGCTCGTAGCCCACTTGCCAATTCTTCCCGAGGCTTCTTTGTTGTTCGGGATCTCGGCGATGGCGCGCCGTTGGTATCGAAATAGTGTGGTCCCGAAAGTAGTGCTTTAGCTTCCTTGATGCCGTGATTACTGCGTACGCTATCTTTTCAATCTCGTGTAGTTCAGCTTTGCTCCTTGCAATGCCTCGGACACATAGTATATTGGCCGCCGCACACGCTTACCGTTTATCTGTCTCTCTTGCACGAGTACCGCACTTACGCCCCCGCCGATGCCGACACGTACAACGAGGGTGGCTCGTCGCTACTCGGGGCTGCCACCATTAGGTCCTCGGCCAAGTATTTCTTGAGCTGTCTGAAAGCTTCGATTGCTCTGGTCCCCATTCAAACTTTTCGTTGGCCTTGAGTGACTTGAAGAAAGGGAGGCCGCGTTCGGTGATTTGGAGATAAACCTGTTCAAGGCCGCGATTCTTCCCGTGAGTCGCTGGACCTCTTTTTGTTTGATGGCTCGGGCATGGCCGGGACGGCTTTTGTTTTGTCTCGGGTTGGCCCCGAGACCTTCGGTCCGACAACATATCCCAACATTTTTCCCCGCTGACTCCAAAGACACATTTTTCCGGGTTTAGCTTCAATCCGGCCTCCCTAAGGTTTGCAAAGGTTTCCTTGAGATCTTCCGAGATGGTTCTCCGGTTCTTTGCTTACCACGGCAATGTCATCTACATAGGCTATGATGTTTCTCGCAACCGAGACCGTAGTACGGCTTGTACCATTCTTGCGAAGGTTGACCCAAGCGTTCTTGAGCCCTCGGCATTCGCACAAAGCGGTAGGTTCCGTCGGTATAGTGAAACTTGTCTTTTCCTCGTCTTCTTTCCCGAGCGGACGATGATATCCCGAAAAACAGTCCGGGAGGGAGAATCTTTTGCATCCGGCGGCCTTATCAACCGAGGCGTCTATTCTAGGTAGCGGGAATGGGTCTTTTTTGCATGCCTTGTTTAGGTCGGTGAAGTCGATGCACATTCGCATTTTGCCATTCTTCTTTGGGACAAGCACCACATTTGCTAGCCATTCGAGTATTTGACCTCTCGTATGACGTTTGCATCCAATAATCTCGCACCTCCGCCTTCGCGGCCAAGGTTCGTTCCTCGACATTTTCCTCTCGCCTTTGCTTCCTTGGCTTTACGTTTTCATTTAAATCCAGTGTGCTCGATTATGTCTCTCCCAATTCCTTTAAGGTCTTCTGCGACCATGCAAAGACATCTCCCGTTTTTGGACAATAAGCTAAGTAATTCTCTCCGTTCTTCTTCTGATAGATTTGCTCCGATCGTGACCTTCCTGTTTGGCACTGCCTCGTCGAGGGGCACTGTTATCGTGTCCTCCTGATCCTTCATGTCCGTCTTTCCTCCGGGCATATCTGGTGGCTCATCTGATGCCACTGTGTTTATGTTTCTGTGAGCCTTGTATATTGCTCTCTCTATGTTTCGGCTTCCTTCGGCTTCCTCGAACCGTGATGATTCCATGCGGTCTTTGGCATTTTTATGCAAAGGTAACCCATGTGGATTGCCACATTGAACTGTTTGCGAATCCTCTTCCTAGGATTGCATTGTATGGGTAGTATATGTCTACTACATCAAAGGTGATGTATTCATTTCTCGCCTTGTCCCCATCTTGAAAGGACACGGGTAGGGAAATTTTCCCGAGCGCGTGAATCTTCCTACCTCCGAATCCTATCGAGGTGTATCTCGGTGGTTGTAGCCGAGACTTGCTTTGAGCTTCATTTGATCAAACACACTTGCAAAAATAATATCCGCCGAACTCCCGAGTCAACCGGTATTCTGTTTATCTCCCATCCCGCAACATTCGCTTTTATGACCATCGCATCGGTGTGAGGGTAACTCTCCAATCGGAGGTCCTCTTACGAAAAACTGATTTGGGCCTTAGACCACTGTTTGTTCGGTGTGCTCCCCGCACACCACATTATTCACCAATTGGAGGTGATCTTTTTCTGTTTCTTTGTCTCGAACTCCATCGCCGAGCCGCCGGCTATCGGTAGTATCATTCCTATTGTGGGCGGAAGCGAAATGGGGTTCATCGATTCTCAATCGGAGGTTCGGCCTTTGGCATGGTGCATCGGGTGACCTGCTGCGGAGGTGCTTGGTAGGGCCTCGAATTGCCTTTGTTGCGGAGGTGGAGGTAATGCTTTGCACGTCTTGCCATTCTTTGGTGATGTGAAGACGAGGTGTTTCTACCATGGATATCTCGTGGGGGTCGAGTGTTGACATAAGTGATCGCACTCTCCGCTCGACGGGTGCCTGGTTGCCGTGCGAGACATCAGTACTTGCCTGCGCCGCCATCTTTGGTAGGGACGGTGGGTAATGCTGGCGTGCAACGTTCTGCGAGAGAAAACACCATTGGTGTACCTGGGTAGCTTGGGTTGTGCTGCGATGGTATTCTTTGAGTGAAGGTGTGATTCACTTGTCTGGCTGGTTCCTGAACGGGTGGAGGCGGCTGTTGCTTGCTCTTCATCCGATCCATTGTTTCTTTGGTTTCGGGGCATTCCTTGGTGCTGTGGCCCTTTTCTTCCCCATGGAAGATACAATAATGTCTTCTCGGCTTCTGGTTCTTATTCCAGTTCTTCGACTTGTTCTTGTTGAAATTCTGGTTATTCTGAGCCTTTGCATCTCGACCGTTTCTGGCTCGTACGTCGGGCGCCGAGGCCGGGCGCTTTGCACATTAAGGACTTGCCTTTGTTGAGAATTCTGTCTCGTCATAGGACCTATTGTCCCTATTCTTTGTTCCTATGGAATACCTTTTGCTCACGGCCTTCTCCTTCATCCAGTCTTTTCCGGAGGTCGTTGTCTCGATCTGCGGTATTTTTCGAACTCTTCATGCGGTTTTTCCATAGTGGCCGGCTTTTCCTCGCTAAGTGGCTTGCGAAGGGTCCGATGCGGAGACCTTTAATTGCTTTGCCTCTATTGCGGCCGTACGGCACATCGGCGCCTTCGCCCGAGGTGTAAGAATCTCGGAAGTAATCCCTTAACGGCTCTCCCTTGTCATGTTTATTGCTGAACAGTCCGCCGACGACAATGACTCACTTGAGAAACCTTTGAAATTGGCGATTATCTTATCCCTCGGGTTCTCCCATGAGTAGATTGTCTTTGGGCCGCAACATGGAGTACCATGTCGGTGCGTCGCCCTCCGCGGCGATGACGAAGGATTTGGCTAGGACACTTGTCATTTCCTCCCGCGGAGGCAAGCCGCCGCCTCAAAACTCATCAGGAATTGCCGTGGATCTGTTTTTCCATTGTACCTAGGCAGGACCATGGGCTTGTAGCCCGGAGGCCATGGTGCTTTCTGTAGGCCTTCTGACAGCGGGGATTTCGGGTCGAACGTCCTCTGGTAAACCACGATCTGAGGTATCTCTGTGGGTGTTGCGGCCATGTATTGGCTGAGTTGTGGGGTTGTCGTATTGTTGTTTTGATGCATTGTTATGGGTTGCATGCTCTGAATCTCCGCTTGCAATATTGCCATTTGCTGCCTGATCTCCTCTGCTTGGGAGGTGTGTATTGCCCTGTGCGTAGCTGCTTGCTCTGCTCTCAGCCTGTCTCGTTCTGCTTCCATGCGCTGCATTTCGGCTCTCAGCCGACTTACCTCATTTTCCTGGTGTTGGTCGCCGTCCTGGTTTGCCGGAGGTGGTTCATCTTCGCCGTGGTCATCATCGTTCTGTTCATCTTCGGTTGCCTGCTCGGAGGCATACGTGCTTCGGGCGGACCTCCGCGGTCCCCCCGCGATGGTTCGGTGCCTCCGCCTCGGCGGCGGCACGTTTTTCGTCGAGCGGCGGCGGCCGCTATTTGTTTTCTTGTTGGCATCGTGAGTGATATCCTCGGCCGGACACACGGGTGGCGCCAACGGTTGGAACACGGTTCCGCGGGTTTAATATTAACACGTAATTACAATTACAAAGCTAGAGTGTGAAGAAGAGAAGTTCTTCCACTCCGGTCCGTCCCTTCTTACAACGGGACTGGGGGCTCCTTTATAGCCGATCCGCTCTACGATATAAAAAGACATTACAACCCCGGGGGACGGGAAACCCTAATTTTAAGACTCTTCCAGTGGGGTCGATGGGGGCAAAATCGTCCCCGTGGCGGCGACGGGCCTCTTGGGACTCTTCACAGGGCCTCCAAAGCGTGCGATGTCCTCCGCGCTCCGGGCCGGCGGCGGGCCGCCTCTTGGGCCGCCGGATGTCTCGTCCCCATCCCGCCATCTCCGCCACTGCCCGGGGTATCTCCGCCCTGGGATCGGAGGCTTGCGCCTCCGCCCAGTGTCTCCGCCGGCGGCCGGAGACCGTGGTCTCCGCCTCCGGCTCGCTACCTCCGCTCGGAGGCCTGAGGTCTGGTTGCCGGCCTGTTGTCTCCGCATGGCGACCGGAGACCTTCTGAGGCGCAAGCAAGCATGGTCTCCGGCGGCGGGTACCACACCTCCGATCCTACCCTGCATAACAATCCAAGACAACCGCAGCAAATAAGATAAATGGGGGCTAGTTGACCGTAGGCACATGCCATGTCTCCGCTGCTGAGATGCCTTTTCCCAACATTCGCACATGCCATGTCTCCGCTGCTGAGATGCCTTTTCCAACAGCAAAGAAGAGGGAAAATAGGGAATGACGAGTGTGTTCATTATATCAATGTCTATTGGAATAGATTTGGGCGCCCTGGTTTGAAGGCTCCTACTAGAGTGGATAAAAAAAACCAAGCCCTCATAAGTAAAGTATAAGCCCTCAAATTGAAAGTAAGGACCTTGATTTGAGGGCTCTTACTAGAGCGGCTTTAATGCTCAACTTTAAGGAGCAAACTAATTGTTTGTGTGTGTGTGATAGAGAGAGAGAGAGAGAGAGAGTATGTGTGGGCGCGCGCACTCAAATTCTAAAAAGTCTTGAGCAGTAACACCTTGATTGTTAACTCTTGTTTTGAGGAAAGATTTTTAACACCACCCCCCCCCCCCAAACACACACCCACCCACCCACCCATTGAAATAATGAGCTTTTCAGGTTAGTGGAAGCCACAGTATCAGCAGCCTAGTCAAAGTTTCCCATACTCTGCTTAATGCCATGTGAACAGAGGTGAGTGAGACAGGTTCCCTGGTTTGCATAGCCTGGAGAGTTGCACCATGACACCATCAGACATGATCTGATGGTTTGCAATTTTGCATCACCACTGATGAGCGTAGCGTAATTTGAACCAACTTGTACTCACCGCAGCTCACTGGGTAATGTATGCCGTTGGGGCAGTTGCAGGAGAAGCCCATGCCGTTGTCAGGGTACATGCATTCCCCGCCGCTTGCAGTGCACCTGGAGCAATCCCCTGAGACCGCCGTCCACTCCAGCAGAAACCCACTCTTCATCCTCCCGACGTAGTTGTGCCTGCTGTCCCGATCAGTCGCCGGGAGAGTCGGCACGACAGAGACAAGGCAGCCCGGCGGCGGTGTTGCCGCCCCGTGCTCTCTGCCACCGAACCGCCGTCTAAACCCGACGAACGAGTAGTTGTCACAGGGCATGCGCTGAAACCCAGGCACGGCCTCCGGCACCGGCTCGTCACACCGGGAGAGGAACCGCAGCTCGCTGTTGGCTCTGCTAATGGCGAACGCCCCCATGAACCCCATGGCGACCGAGATGTTGAAGCACGGCGCCGGGCAGCCGGCGGCGAGCGGGAGGTTCTCGTCCACCACGTGCAGGGAGTTGTTCTGGTAGAAGATGTCGACCACCCGGTACGCCTGGAACATGGAGCGGGTCAGGAACGCGCCGCTGCTGTTGCACCTGAGCTGGAACGCCGGCGACCCGCACGGCGGCTGCCCTGGCTCCTCCACCCAGAATGGGTACGAGATGTTCAGGCTCCCGCATGCCTTGGGCGAGCTGCAGCCTTGTTGAGGCGGCTCTGTTGTTGGGGAAGCAGCAGCTATTGTTGATAGCTGAAGCAAGAACGCGGCAGTGTGGAGAACAAGTGATGGCAAGAGCACCGCAGTCATGTCTGTGTTGCTACTTGCTAGTGTCGGGAGAAAATCGAAGTCGAAGAGATCATGGATGGAAAGGGGTCACCTGGCTATTTCATGCAGGCTTGGATCACCGTACTTTCAATTAGTGACTAGTCTTTGTCGCTGCCGGCCGTGCTGGATGGTGTGTTGAAGCGGTCAGATAAGTCCCCGCTTTTGTCTCCAGCACAGAGAGATCAGTAGTGGTCAGTCCAAAATTTGACCCCTTTTTTCCACATCTAATTAGTCGCCTCTGTAGTTTCAATTCATTATTACAACATCGACAGTTCAGAAAAAAAGACAAAAAAAATGGCTACCATGCCTAGAGTCCTGCACGCTTCACTCTGTCTCAAAATAAAGATGGTTTTGGTTTTATACGGGTTAACTTTTAGATTTTTAACTATAATTGTACAAAAATATTAATAATTTTTTTCTCTAAATAAATTTATTATGAATGTATATTTAACAATTAATCTAATGATACTTATTATATATAATAAATATTAATGTTTTATTTGTATATGTTTAGTTAAAGTTAAAATTATTTGACTTCTTGAGAAACTAGACGTGAAGATTTTTAGCTAGGGGAGGACGGAGTGCTTTGCATGTCAAGAGTTTTTTCCTAAACGCACTCACTAATTCATCATTTAGAGAGATATTTGAATAAAACCGCTCTCTGTATTTTTTTCACCATCTCTGACAACTTCTCCATATCTTCTTTCACTTTTGAAAGACATCTTTATTTGGATTTGGTTATTTATCTGCCGACAATTTTTCTTGTTTTGGATCTGTCTACAAATTTGTTGGATATTGATATACCTCTATCTACCGACAATTTCATTATTTTCTTTTTTTATCCTTTACTTAATGGATGGTCTTTTAACGGCTTTTGGTTCTATATGTTATTTTGCCCGCTATGAGAATCTGACAGATTTTGTGCTCAGCAAATCTGTTATCATTTTTAGATGTGGTTTTTCACATTTGTCAATAAATTTAACAGATCTGTACATGAAAAATCTATGGACAGACAAATAAATGGTCCCTATTTGGATTTAGCTAACAAGAAATCTGGAGTAGAGGATAGTAATATTTAAAACCTATTGGAGTGGTTTTTTTTCATCAAAATTAAATTATCAATTAAGAAGGATAAAAAGAGAATATTGGAGACTATTGTTGCCCTAGGAATATTGGAGATTGTTGTTGCCCTCAATTCGGTTCTAGACCATGTAAGTAGTTTCTAGTCCATATCAGCTACCAATTTATTGGTTGATACAAGAAAATTAATATAGATTAGTACTTTCTCCATTCCAAATCATAGGTCGTTTTGTTATTTATGAATATGTATAGATTTTGCTACTTACCTAGATATATACTATATTATTCTAGATAAAATAGATTAATATATTATATCTAGATGTATAACAAAAGTTGTAAAGTTGTAGATACATGGCTTTTGCTAGGCATCTAGATATATGTCGGTAGGTCTAAGTGGGCTGCCTAAATGGAGTGTGGCACAAATGCAACCTTGTACCGCAAGGCAGACGCCACCCGCTGCCGGTCGTGGTGGGGTGGATGATTTGCTACGGGGCTGCTAGGGGCAGAGAGCATAAGGTAAGAGTGGTTAGAGTAAAACCAGTCTCAATGGGCATTTTAGTAGAGTGTAATGCACATTTAATAGCGTGACACATCAGCAAACAAATAAGTTTTGCATGAAATAGAGAGGAGAGAGAAGAAAAGAGTTTCACCATGGTGAAACTCGTTTCACTGTTTCCCAGACTTCGGTAACTGAGTGAAACTCCATTGAGGACGAGATCGTTTCACCTCCAGATCACATGCGGACGCTCTGCGCACACAGCTTGCAGTAAATAAATGTTTTGCTTAACCTTGGAAACAATAAAATGAAATACGTCATTGTAGAGGTTGTTTCATGGATGATTTCATTTTTACTATTGATGACGTGTTAGTTTGTGAAACCATACAGTGACACATGCCATTAAGACTGGCCTGACAGGTAGAGACATGAAAACCGGCGATGAGATAAGCACAGCAGTAAGCCAGTAAGGATTTGTCCGATTTTGATCGTGAGATGGAGCCTCGTCGACTGAACTTTTCCCCTCATTTCCCGTAAGTATAGGACCTAAGATCTTGCGATAAATCTGCCCATCCGCGTTCACACAAGCTGCCTGTTGCAGCAGTACGGGAGTGAGACTGACCGGCACATGTTGACCCCACATGTTGACCCGAGCTGCCGAGCAGACTACGTGAGTGGGTGCACCACAATCTTGTCAACTCGTCACTGTGATTTGGCCAATAATAATCCTTCCTGGCCATCGGCCCATCGCGCGCCAGGATTTTGGGCAAGGCATTTGAGAGACTTTTTCTTTTTTTGAGCTACGCACAACGCAAATGGGGGGCAGCAAACAACAAAAAGTCCTCATGGGATTGAGACCAAATTAATGATGAAAAGGGCACAAGCACCACCAACACGACGCCAGTGGTGCACCACAGACAATGACGAGCGACATGCATGTCTCAATCCACGCGTGATGCAGTGGGTCGACAAAGTCTTTGCATGCGCTGATCGACTTTGCCGCCCGCGTTCACACAGACACAGCATGACTGCTGTAGGCTGTAGCTATGCGTCATGCTTGACATTTCCGCTTGGGCAATTCCACAAGTACTGGCATGTCCATGTCCTCGAGCCAGGCAGTCGCGCCGGGGCGACCGTGGTGAACAGTGGTGCATGGCCGCTGCGGCAGCACGAGCAGAGGGGAGGGCAGTACGTGGTGAACAAAACCCTAAAATATACAATATCCAAGGAGTTTAACACTGTATAATACATTGGATTAACGCGCCTCACACCTGTCAACTAAACAAACATAACTGATAGTGAAAGTATCCTTGCCATTCTTATGCCAATGCACCCTATGAATTTCTCACGAAGACATCCAAGGCACGGCAGATTGGACGGGACGCAACGATCTGATGCTGCGTGGGCTTCCGGAGGAACCAGGCCACGAATTCATAGTCCACTTTCATTTGGGCTGAATATAGATGGGCTTCATATCCAATTCGGTCACATGGCGAGTCATTGTGGATCTGGGCTACTACTGAATATAGATGGGCTTCATATCCCCTCGGCCCGCGACCGCGCGAGCTGAACCCGACCCAGCAACAAGGCCACCGGGGCCCCTTTCCTCTCCGGCCGGATCTCCCCACCCGCTCCGGCGAGCCATCACCGCCGCGCGCAGGGTTGCGGTCACCGTATTACCTGTTTGCTTATCTGCTCCCGAGCCCAGCAAGGCAGCAAACTCGCCGACCATGGACACAGAGACCGACGGGCGATTCGGCAGGAAGCGACGCCTCGACCTGGGCTCGGGCGGTGCTCCGTCATCTACCAACGGAAAGATCTGCAAGAAGTGGCGCGCGCCGGGTTTTGCAACCGCTTCCCGTGCTGCTTCCTCCACAGCGAGGCTGCGCCGCCCAAGCTCTGCAAGTACTTTCTTGCCGGTACCGAATGCAGCAATGGCGACAGCTGCCGCTTTCCGCACAGCAAGGGCGCCGACAAGGTAAAGTTTAATCTCTGCCAGTTTGCCTTCTGGTACAAACAAGCAACTTCTGTTTTCTAACTGATATGCTTGTTTGAATACAAAAAAGGTAAACCATATCAGGAAAGTTCAGTTTGCTTTTCCTTTTAACAACTGTTGTAACAGTGAAGTAGTCATGAACCAAATATTAACTGCTAGAACAATGCCCCTTTTGTGTTTATAACAATGTGATCCATCACGTACTGTTTTGCTAGGAACATTCTATTAATTGCAACAAAAAGGCAGGCAGCCCGGATGAATGCTTCACTTAATTTAGAACTGCTTTGAGACTATATCATTTTGTTCTATGAAGGCGGAATTACTACTACCAAATAGGCGCCAGCTGCTCAGCGTGCTGTTTTAGGTCAGACCAGCCTATTTTCTCCTGGGAAAAGGTCTATGGCCCCTGTTACATGTTTCCTATACCGTAGCACGCTATTTCAAAAAGGCCCATTCGAAAAATCCGGAGAGTCAAAGTATCTCAAGTTTAACCAAATTTATATGATAGGATAACAATATTTATGATACCAATTAAGTATCATTAGATTCTTCATTAATTATATTTTTTACATTATACTTATTTGATGTGCCCAGCATTTCTTATGGAGCTCCAAAATCTTGGAAACACAGAATTTGTTTGGCCCTTGATGGGTGTTCTAGTTAATGTGCCTACTGAGTCGAAGAATGGGTGCCAAGTTGGCGAGAGTGGAAGTCGGCTCAAAGAGCAACTTGCACGCTTCTGTCCGCAGAAGGTTCTTCCTTTATATAATTACAGAGGTCACATCGGCAATGCTATTGTTGAGTTTTCAAAAGACTCGACCGGCTTAAAAAATGCTCTTGCATTTGAAAATCATATTGAGGCAGAGGGCTATGGCAAAAGGGACTGGGGGGTCAGGGATGTTTGGATGGGTTGCAAAAGCTGATGACCTTAGAAGCCATGGGCCTATAGGAGACTATTTGCAAAAAAATTCTGATCTGAAAACTGACGGTGATCTTGAAAGTGAAGGGACCCCTAAAATTGATACGCCTGTGGCAACTTTAGCTAGCCAGATTGAAGTAAAGAACGTGCATGTGCATGAACCGGAAAACAAGTGCAATGAGACGACCACATGGCTTGACGGGATGATGGAACCAAGGGAGCTGATCCTCCAGAAGTATAACGAAGGTTTCTGCTCATCTTTTATTATCCATGTGTTCTTTATGGTTTAGTACTCTACATAGCCCCATTTCTGTCCTCTTAGTGTAAATGGAACTTCCAGTTGTTTGATGTTCTTTTCACTCTTTTTTCTTAACCAAAAATTCCCAAGATGCAACAAGTTGCTCGTAGGCACTCGCAGAAGATCATTGATGATAATAAAAACCTCCGCGAAGATTTTGAGTCCAAGATGTAGGAACTTGACTCAAGATCCAAGGAGCTTGATGACATAGCTTTGCAAAGGTATTATGACAGAAGGAATCTTCAACAAGAGAAGAAAAAGGTGTGATGGTTTATTTCTGTCATTTGTCTTATATCTCCTGCACATCGATGTTCATCCAAAAACTTTTCATGTTTGTGAAATAGTTATCATGTGTTAGTCCAAAAATAAGCAGAATAAAAGATACCACTAGATTCGGCCATTTATTTTTCTCAACAGATTTCAGACTGACCATATAGCCTAAAGGATAGCACCAATGCCTACACATGTTGATAATTTTATCATACAACATTGATACCTTCCCATGGTGTATCTTGTATAAAAGCTAGCTGATTTTTTTTGAAGTTAAAAAAGCTGGCTGATTTTTCATTTGCTACTTTATTAAACACCTTTAGCAATGTGGTTGCTATTGCTTTGGCGATAATTCCATCTATAACTCTTCAATGACCAAATGGGTCTAAATTTCTGTATGGCCTTACCATCCTTGACCTTGGGCAGTGTATGACCTTGCCATCATTAATTTTGGCAGTAGATTGATACTGCCATTTTGTTTTGTTGGACTACATTTAGTGATGATGCTAGTGATGAGATGCTTGGTGCTATTGTAATTTCCCTGTAGTTTGCTATTCGTTCAACTTATACCAGACCTTTTTTGTGGATGAGAGCAAAAAAAAAAAAAATAATAATAATAATAAGCATGTTGTGATGGTGATAATGGAGCAAAAGACGGCTGACAAGAACGTTCATGGTCAAATATGCATTTTTCATGTTATTTCTTTAGAAACTAATATGCCGAGGTCAACAGGATTCTGAGTCAAAGAAGATGGATGAACTCACCGAGGAGCTCAAAGAAAAGGTTGATGAACAGGTCGATTATCATGGCAAGGAAGAGCCAAGATGAGTTGCAACATGCTCGGGACGAGCTGATAGATGTAAGCTACCAAATTGATTGACCAGCTATCCAATATTATGATCTGTTGTGCTGTCTCAAATCAACGATAGTTGCTTTGGCATCATATCTCTTGGTATAAAGAGAATGGGTGAGCTTGATCTTAAAGCGTTCAGAATCGCTTGCAAGAAAAGGTTATCAAAAGAGGATGTGGAAGTCACCTCTGTTCGCCTTTGTTCAAAGTGGGAAGAAGAAATTAGAAACCCAAGCTGGTATCCTTTTAAGGTTAAAGTAGTGGACAGGAAAGAAATGGTATGGCCCTTGACCATTGCTATGTGCCTCCCTAGTTCTATTCTACCTGTTTATAATGTCGAGTCATCAGTTTCATATATATAGTGAGCTTGCAGTTTTGCAAGTGGTTACATGATACATGGTAACATCTGGTGATATTCTATGGCTCAGGAAATTCTTAATGAGTACGATGAGATGCTCCAGGAGCTGAAAGAAGAGTACGGTGAAGAAATTTATGGGTTGGTACAAGGCACTGCTTGAGATCAATGAGTACAATCCTAGTGGCCGCTATCCTGTTGCAAAACTATGGAACTACAAGGAGGGCCGTAAAGCAACAGTGAAGGAAGTCGTCCTCCACATCATGATTTTGAATGAAAGGTAATATCATTGCAGGCATGTATCCTTTTGCTTTGAAACAAGCATCATAATAACATAACATAACATTTCAATACTCTCACATATAGAAGTTAATGCCTAAATCCAATGCTATAGGTTACCATTTCATAGAGTTGTTGGTAATAGTAATCGTCATAATTTTTTTAATCCAAAGCGTGTATCCCTTCATCTTTAGCACTTCACTATAGAAACTTGTGATTGTGTACCACTGCTTGTGCTCATTATTTCTGCATTTAAACTGTAAGCCGAATCTTCACTGCAAAAGAATGAAAAATTGTTGCGTTAGTTTTACTGTAAAAGGTACTAGACGGTTGTAAAATGTGTATCTCAAATGTTAATATCTTACAGTATTTGACTGAAGTTTTGCCTTGGTGGCATGTCCAGTTCATCCAAACCTCTCTCGAACATTTCCAAGACCTTTCCTATAGTAGGGCGATGCATTGGTAATATTTGAATGCACCATAGGCCAATCACACTCATCTTTTTTGCAATTGCTTCATTTTCATGTGTGACTTCACATGCCTGTAACCCATCGTCTTGACCAAAGTGGTCATAAATCCAATGTGGAAAATACGTTTGACTTGACTCTTGTGCCACTGACTTAACATTTTTTCTGCCTCCGACCATCTCCAGTAACATCATTCCATAACTATAAACATCTGATTTTGCTGAAACAACTCCAAAGGTTCGAGAGTGCACTTCAGGAGCAATAAATCCAATTGTTCCTCTAGCACCAGTCATAGAAAGCTTGCTCTCCTTGGTGTGGCACAACTTGGCCAAACCAAAATCAGCAATTTTTGGGTGAAAATCTTCATCAAGAAGGATGTTTTGAGGCTTGATATCAAAGTGGACTATGCGTGTATTACAACTATGGTGCAAGTATTCCAACCCTCGAGCAATTCCAATTGCTATCATATAGAGCTTATCCCATCCCAAAATTGCCTTAGGATTGTCCGAGTATATATACTTGTCCAAATAACCATTGGGCATATACTCATATATTAGTGCCCGTTTTGAACCTTCCAAGCAAAACCCAAATAAACTAACTATATTGACATGTGAGGTCCTGCCAATACTCATGACCTCGTTCACAAACTCCTCCCCTTCTCCTTTGGATTCATGTAAGAATTTCACGGCAACAAGACGACCGTCATCTAGCCTTCCTTTGAAAACCATGCCATAGCCGCCTTCCCCAAGCTTATTATTAAGGGAAGATGTTATCTTTGTTGCTTTTGAGTACTTGTATCTTTTTGGTGCTAGAGTTCCGTGCAATAATATTAGGGCCTCAATGTTCCTTTCAGTGTCACTAGCGATCTTATTGCAAAGGAAAAAATTTAGATTTGTCTTGGACTTATTAGTTGGGTACTCTGAACGCATGAGGCCATTTGGAGGTCTAGCTTGCTTCTCCCGCTTTCTCTTGTGCCAGACCAAAAAGAAGCACGCTATCAGTAGACAGCCGCCTACTGCACATATTGCCAATATATAGTAGTGTAACAATATTAGCAATATGCAATAACCAAGTGATCCTAGAGATTGAACAACATAAGATGCTACAAAGTTCGGGTAGTATAGGAAATGAGACCCGATCTCCCGATATAATAATAGATATGCAATGCAGCGTAAGGGTTGATACTCACCAATCCCGACTACCATTGATCTCCTCTTGTTGTTTCCTCCTGCATAAGACGAGTAGCTGTGAATAGTTTGTTGATGCGACTCAGGCTTGGCATTGCTCACTCGTAAGAATTCCTCTCCCAGCATGTGCTCCCACGCACGCGAGGAGAAGAAATGGACGGGGAAAAATTTTGTGGGTTCATAATTTTTTTTTTTTTTTTGCCAAGTGAATAATGCCAAACCATTTAGAGATTGCCTTCTTTTTTTAGGCTTTCGCCATATTTAATTAGGACTTGACAAACTTCCTCATTTGCCAAACAAAATATGCAAAACGATCTGAAGCGCACGCCGCATGAGACACCAATGACAGCACGTCAGTCTCCGCTTCCTACAGCCTTCCAACCCGCCTCCACCAAGCCGTCCTCCCTCCTCCCATGCACGGTAGGCGCACGGTAGACCTCTAGCTCTAGTTCTCTTTAGCCTTCCTGTCTTCTGCCGTTCAGTTGTTCGATGGAATGCTAGAATAGAGACCTCTCGCTCCTTCTCCGCCCTACCAGCACCGCCCCCTGCTTGCCCGTCCTCCTCGCGGCGCCTTCCGCTCTGCCCGGTCGTCGCATCGCGGCACATCGCCGCAGCCGCCCCCCGCCACGGAGTAGCGACGCGGCCACTCCGGCCTGGCAGCACAGCGACGCGGCCACTCCAGGGTCGCAGTGCAAACACAGGGAGCAGCCCCGGTACAGACACATCCCTCTGCATACCCAGCCTCAACTCGCCAGTCCGAAGCGCGCGCCGCACGCGACACCAATAACAACACGTCAATCTCCGCTTCCTACAGCCTTCCAACCCACCTCTACCAAGCCGTCCTCCCTCATTTGTTCGATGGAATGATAGAATAGAGATCTGGCTCCTTCTTCGCCTCTGCCAGCGCTGCCCCTGCCATGTCCGTCCTCACGACGTCTCCCGTTCTACCCTGTTGTCACATCGCGTCATCCCCCCCTCCCCGCCATGGAGCAGCAATGGAACATTCTATATGTCTCTATATTTGGCAACTAAACGGATATCACGGAATTGATATTTTAATACGTCACTGGTACTAGTTTCAATACATGATCTAATAAGGATTAATAGTAAGGCAACGTATCATATGCAACCCAGCTTCGTGTGCAACCTATGCAACCACCAATTAAGGCCATAGGATCTAGATCCAACGTCTGAGGTTACCTAATAGTAATTCACAAGTAACATAATAAGTAATAAAGGGTCTACTTGGTTGGAAACCAAAATTTACCCTACCAAAGCTAGGGCGAGCCAAAATTAGGGTATGCCAAATTTTGGTTGTTAAAAGAGTTAAATGCATTGTAGGTCCGTAAATTTGTAGCGTCGTCTTATCTGGGTCCATCAACTAGGAAACCAGACATCCGCCCCTAATACCTTTCAAAACCATTCATCTGGGTCCATCTACCAAAACCATTCCGGTTTTTGCTGACGTGGAGGATCCACGTGGGCTGGGCCCCACGCCATTTAACAAAAATGCCCCTCCCCATCTCTCTTTCTCATCTGGATGGTGCAGCTGTCGTAAGCGGCGGCGACGCCCTTCTTCTCCTGCTCCATCCTTACCGCCCGCAGCAGCTCGCCGGCCATCCGCGACGTGGTCGGGGCGCATTCCCCCTGCATCACCACCAGCAGCTTCCCCACGGCCTCGGGCGCGGACGCCACGGCCTCGCGCATCCTCCGGTCCCCGCCGCCCGCGCAGCAGCACAGCCACAGCGCCGCTACGGCGGCCTCCATCACCGCACCGCGTTGCCTCCGCCAGCAGCCGCAGAGCCGACTCGGCCGCGGCCACAACGGCCAGCGCCAGCGCCGGGATGGCCCCGACTTGCACCGCGCCCAGCAGCGTCGTCACCACGCGGGCCAGGTCCTTGGCGAGGAGAGGAGCGCGGGCACCGCAGAGTCGAGGTCGGCGGACACGGCAGACGCGACAGAGGCCCGCTTCCCTTTCTTCGGCGCAATCTTGGCGGCCAGTGAGCGCACGGCCTTCTCGGCCGCCGTGGGCTCCTCGGGGGATGGGGAGGGCGGCAGCGTGGCGGCGTGCAGGTGGATTAGGCGGCGCAGCAGCAGGTTGGGGACCAGGTCGGTGGAGCCGAACGGCCGCTCCGTGTGCCAGCTATTAGGCGCGGCGGCGGCGCGCGCGCCGCTTGACCTGGTGACCGTGCTGGACGTGAGTGCTAGCATGGTGGGGACCAAGCTGGAGCTGCCGAAGCAGGCCATGGGGTTCGTCATCTACAGCCTCGGGCCCCGGGACCGCCTCTGCAACGTGTCCTTCTCCTCCGGCGCGCACCGGCTGATGCGGCTCGCGCGCATGTCGGACGCCGGCAAGTCCCTGGCGAGGCGCGCCGTGCAGTCGCTCGCCGCGGGCGGGGGCACCAACATCGGCGAGGCGCTCCGTAGGGCCGCCAAGGTGATCGACGAGAGAATGCACCAGAACGCCGTCACCAACGCCGTGCTCCTCTCCGACGGGCAAGACACATACACCGTGCCGCGGCGCGGGGGCTATTACGGCGGCTGGACGAGGCAAGAACGTCGCTGGCGAGGAGGACGCCAAGGTGCGGAGGCCCTAGGCCCGGTGACGACCATGGAGCGATCTGCGGAGGTGGAGCGAGAGAGCGTCCGGGTGGAGGCAACGGAGGGCATCACGGCGGTCGTGGGGATCCTCCGGCACCGGCAGCGGACCGTGGCACGGTCGGGCGCGGCGCGGGCGGGGGACTCCGTGTGCCTGGCGTTGTCGCGCGAGCTACGGGAGATGCGCGCGCGCGTGGCGAGCCGGCGGCGGTACGAGCTGTCCGGGTGCGCGTACGTGCTCGCCGGGCTGAGCTCGCACGCCCAACAGTGCACTGGACTGGAGAGCGGCGGTGGCGCAACGCATGTTGTTGTCCAGGGTTTATTTTTAAAAGAGAAATAAGTGGGAGGGGTTAAATGAAAAATTGATGCCATGCAAGCACGCCACGTCAGCAAAAACCGGAGTGGTTTTGGTAGATGGACCCAAATGAATGGTTTTGAAATGTATTAGGGGCGGATGTCTGGTTTCCTAGTTGATGAACCCAGATGAGACGACGCTACAAGTTTATGGACCTACAGTGCATTTAACTTTTGTTAAAACTTTGGCAAGAATTTTAGTATAGCAATTGGTTGGTTGCCAAATCAAAGTTTGCCAATTTTCTCTTTTATATAGTTTATAAGAATTTTCTAAAACTTGTCAAAACTTTGTCCATAAAAATTGGTGGTGCCAATTGTTTGGTAATGAACCAATTAATGACCATAAATTTGTCACTGTCATGATTTTGGTTTGTCAAAAATTGAAAGTCAACTAAGTAGGCTCAAAGTAAAGCCATTGTATTGTTACTTTTGCTTGATCTTCATGTATTTTCTGGGCTCCCTATTCTTGAAATATGTGTTTGAATTGTTTGATATGTTTGGAATGTGTATACTTGAAATACGTCAATCAAACTTATTTTAGCTGATTTTGGTTGTTTCAAGTTTTGAACGGTGTTTTTTATGAGAAATGTGTTTTTATTAGAAAGACTAAGCCATAATACTGTTGATAAGCTGACCGATAAGTTTAAGCGAACAACCGTAGTTCTACTTCCAGATTATTAGTAGACTAATGCTATTTAGAGAAAAAAAAAGATGAAATTGATGTGCGTATTTAATTTGCTGAACTCACCGCACTTGCCACCGGAGCAATCACAGGCGAACTTGGTGCCCATGTCGCCGTAGTATCTGCATTCCCCGCCCCTCACCATACACCTGGGGCAATCGTCTGGCACCCCTTTCCACTCCACGAGAAACCCAGCCTTCATGCTGGCGATGTAGTCGTCCCCATTTCCATCAGGAAACCCGAGAAACGGCACGACACTGAAGAGGCAGTCCGACGGGATCCCGCCCTGGATTCCGTGGCTCGAGAAATTCCTGCCGTCACCGAGCCGGACGAAGGAACTGTTGTCGCAAGGCAGGCTGCGAAACCCAGCCGACTCCGCCGGCTGAGACCCTGCCTTGCACTTGCCAAGAAAGAGCAGCTCTCTGTTGGTCTTGCTGAACACGAACGCGGGCGACAAGAGAGAGATGTTGGCCGTTGGCACTGGGCAGCCGGTGACGAGTGGGAGGTTGTGGTCCACCACATGGAAGGAGTTGTTGTTGGGGAAGATGCTAAGCACCTGGTACGCCTGGTAGATGGATGTGGTCAGGAACGCGCCGCTGCTGTTGCATTTGAGCTTGAAGGACGGCGGTCCGCACGGCGGCTTGCCGGGCTCGTCCAGCCAGAACGGGTAGGTGATGTTGAGCCCCCCGCATGCCTTCGGCCAGCAGCCTGACAAATCTGCCGCGCTGGCCGCCGGCGGCGAGAGGAGGAAGGAAGCGAGTAGCAGCAGCAAGAGCGGATGCATAGTGGATTGGGGATGGAGGAGTGGTCAGCGTTTTTCTTACCGCTGGTAACCGGTCCGGTTACCGCGGTAACCGGTCTTACTGCCGGTGAGCGGTAGGGCTGTAACCGGTGAAAACCGTGTGGTAACCGGCGAACAGTAGCGGTAAACCGGTGAACAGTAGCGGTAAACCGGCAAACCGCTCCCCATCGGTTACCGGCGACCAAACGGTAAGAAAAACACTGGGAGTGGTATGTGACGACAGTGGCTGAATGGTTTGGAATTTGAGTTCGGTCAGAGATCGAACTGTAGAAGCAAACTGGTGATTTGAGATGTGAGGAGAGGAAAACGACGGGATAGTGGTTAGCCGTTTGACCCGGTCGGGCCCGCGTCTCAAAACGTCTGATTAGGAGTTTCGTCAAAGCCATTATCGAATCTATGAATTGAATACATAGCTCATCAGCGGCCGGCCGGGTGAAGACTGAAGAAGCTCTTTATTAGTCGTATACGACACAAGTTGTGAACCCACTTGATTGAAGTGAGCATCTTGGCAATATTGGTAACGGCAACCTACTAACAGTAATAACAAATACTAAAGTACTCCTATATATGATTGACGGCAAAGCCACCGAAGCTTCAGGCAAGCTCATATTCTTTCGATTCGTCGTCACTCATCAGAGCACTATAACGAGAACAATGATACGCGAAGAGGGCACGAGAAACCTGATCAACGGCATTGGCATGGAAGGTGAAGTTTTGACGCCCGGCGAGCACTCCGCTGAACCGAAAGGCATGGACCGGACACGCGTTTACCGCGGATTGCGGCGCCGGCGTGGGTAGTGCGCGCACCACAGTCCGGGCGACTCGTCAGAATGTCATATGCCATTTGGGGCATGAACACACGAAATAAGCATCGATCACTCACTCCATGTAAGAAGGTAGCCAAGGTTTCGTGCAATTATTCTACAAATACAAAGAGGACCAGCTCCACGAAATGAAACTCTATCCACGTCATCAAGATTTTAACCACCGTTAGATTTCGAGATTCACGGCCAGGATTTACTGAAGCTGATTCTACCCGCGCCAGCTTCCGGTTAGAATCAGCTTCAGCCGGCTTCTCGATCGAAGCCGAAGCAGATCAATATATACCTGGCTTCTCTTGGCTTCCGGCTTCCACACACTTCCCTTTCTAGATTCGATTAAAAAAAAACTATCGCTCTCTTCTCTCCCTCCACCCGACCCCGACACGGAGCAGCGGAGCGGGGGCGACGGCGGCGCGGGGCGCCAGCGGCGGCGGCCCGACCCGCCGGTGGCGGCGGCGCGACTGGCCACGGGCGGCGCGGCCAGGTCCCGCGGCCTGCGAGCGGCTGCCGCGGGCGGCGCGGCGCCCAGCGCCCGCGAGCCGGCGGCGAGCGGCCGCGGCCGGCCGCCTCGGCTCCGGCGGCGTCCAGGCGGCGCGGATCGACGGCGCAGGTAGCCCCCTATCTTCCCCCCTCTCTCTCTCTCCGTCTGCCCGTCTCCGTGTGCCCTACGGTTCGGGTTAGGGTTTGGGTTCTGATGCGGACGGCGACGGGGACGGCGACGGTAGCGAGCGGCAGCGGCCATCCTCCTCTCCTCTCTCTCCCTCTCCCTCTCCCCGCCCTCTCTCTCTTTGCCGGCATGCTAGCGAGGCCGGGTGCCCCAGGGCGCAGCGCCGCGCGTCCTCCCGGGCGGCGCAGGCACGGTGGCGGGCCACGCCGATGGCCGCGGCTGCGGGGCGACTGGGCCGACCGCGCGACGGCTCCGGCGTGCTGGTGGCTGCCGGTGTTGAGTTCCCTGGTGATGTCTTCTCCCTCAGCTGCGTGTGTTCTTGCGCTACAGGAAACCATAGCCGCCAGTGCGGGTGGATCTCTGTGGTGGCTGGCCCTCGGTGCGGCGGCGGTGGCTGCCCTTGTCCTCCTCCACGCTGCCACCCCCTCGCGCTGCACGGTTGGGGCGAGGCAGCTGCCGGATGGCCGGGAGGTGGAGGATGTCGCGGCTGGACACGGCGCTGCAGTCGTTGTACGGAAACCTCCTTCCAATTTTTAAAACCTTCTTGTGCTAATATATGTCATGGCATTTAGTTCCATCTTCTCAATGTAACGCTATTCTTATAGCAAACATACCGTGTTTATTCTTTATCAAATTTTCAGTGTACAGCTTTCTGAATGATTGATACAGTTGTAATACCTAATTCAATGCAGGCCAAAGTCAAGTTAAGGAAAAAAGGTTGGGCTTGCACATCAGGAATACATTCCATTCAGACATGTTGTCTTCAAGTCAGTTGCAATTTAGTAAGTTTATTGTTATCATCTCCCATTGTTCTCATGTATACGTAGATGAGTTATGAAAACAGGTCCAATTAGTGAGAGGCAGTACAAAATATTTTGCTGTAGGTGTCGTTTTTGGACGATGAAACTATTTTGAGAAGATTGAAACAGCCATTTTAAAATTGATTATGTTTTCCCAATGGTAGGAGAGAAAAATGGTAAAAGGTCATTAAATATAAAGGACCAGCCTATATCTTTAAGCCTCTGTACAGACTACAAACTCAGGTACTATGCCTTCCCTCTTGATTGTTTCCTTCACATCATAGATTGTTTGATTCCTAGACAGTTTAATATAAATAAGTTCATAATAAGGTGCTTGTCTGATATAAATAATTTCATTATGATGTGGTAATGTTAACATATTAAAGAGTTTTCCTACACTAACTGCAGTGTCCAGTACAACGTACTAAATTACCTTCCTGTTGTTAGCCTTCTATCAGTTAATTTCCCATGCTTTCATTCTCTAGGCGCCTCAAATGTGTGCCTTGCTCTACTCACAGACTTACATGCAAGTTCTTTTGTGAGACTGATGCAAATATGCTTCTCCTAATAAAGATTCCTTTCTTTTATCTTTCCTGCTCCCTAAAAATGCAAATTTACAGCATGTGTGCATATGGTATTTCATAGCGATAACTCTATTTTTAGCAATCATTGGGTTTTTTTCCCTGGCGTGGAACAAGTTAGGCTAGAGGATGAAACTATTAAAAATTTGTCTTTTTTTAGGACAAAAACACAGACTTTGCCTACTACTTTAAACATAGTTAGTGTTTACGCACATCATCATGCTGAAGGAAGAACTCGCCATGGCATGCATGCAACACTAAGATATCGCTATGCCCTTTCAGGCCAAGTTCTTTTGATGGATAACTACCAATCAGCATCACTTTATCTGCTCCAATCGAACAAGCCCAATCTAATTGTTCTGTTCATGCAAAATGGCCAATAGGACACTATCAATGCTATTTGCTTTGGTAAGTTATCTTCCCTGGACAAAAGCAGGCTAAGCCTCCGCATTATGGATGAGATCATGGTAATTGGTAACTAAAGAAAAAAACTAAAAACACGGTACGCGCCTTTCATCCTAACAAGTGAAATTGCAGACATGTCTTTTGTGTCTTATTCCTATCCACTCTACATAAAAAGCATTAGTCCTCACGGTTGATGGCTGGTGCACAGGCTAAAGTTTTTAACATTGATAATGTTTACAGCTACAATGATTTTTTTTTTTAGGTCTCGGGTTCATTAAGCAACTGTAGTTTCTTGCACAGAATGTGTATATTTTCATAGCCATATTGAAGCTTCTAGAACAACCCTGTTTCCAAAATGAGTGTCTGCCCATGCTGTGTCTGATTTTTTTTTTTTTTTTTTTTGCTCTGTATTTAACAAAGTCTGATATGCTCTCAGTTCTCACATGCCTGTTTGTTTGGCAACAAAGAATTAATCCCTACATCTCACATGTTTCCTTAGCAGGTGCATGCAATTCCATTCTAGATATCTACAAAAAAGGAAACCATTTATTTTTTTAAGAAGATACAGAACTCTTCCCAGTGCCACCTAATTCTTTTTCCTGGACATTAAAAACAGTGTTTTTATGGCTGTAAAACTTAGTAATCCAGCGCCTTCTATTTATTTGATAGGCTCTTTGTTCTTCCGAGCAAGCAGTTGCAGAAAATAGCATCATTTATAAGTACTTTCAGAATAAGATTTATTTTGTGCCTCTTTTCTTTCTTACTAAAGGACTGAGATGATGATTTAATCAAAAGGCAGATAATGGATGCCAAGTTAAAGCAAAGATGCATGATTGAACTCTAAAGATAATGGTCGGTATATCTTTTTGGTTATCTCTCAATTGTCATTTCAACCTGTCATTTTTTAAAGAAAAACATGAGATCTTGTGAGTTTGCATCCACCTGTGATTTAATTTCTTTTATTCCAGATTCAGATTGCGCTGATACAGAGCCTACCTTAACTACAAGACCATGAGTGCGACCAGGTATTGGTTGTAGCAATTTCTTAGAACAGTTGTCCCGAGTTAGAAATATGTAAAAAATATTATTTTGTTTTCCGGTATATACTGTCATAGGTTCGTACTGTGCAACTACAATCAAAGTTCCCATGGCATGGCCGCAACATGTCCAGGTCTACCTCGCCCCCCTCATCGAACAGCTTACTGCCGTCGTCGACTATGTCACCGACCTCCTGATGGTAGTGTATGTACAACCTCTATCATCTCCCTAAAATTGTTTGGGTCCTTTTGTTCACAAATCAATTTGGTTCTTGACCTACGGTTTCAGATCGGCCACGACCCGCTGTACTGTGACCTACGGCACTACAGACATCTCATGTGCTAGGCAACACACATCAGGCCTAAGGTGAGCACCTGTCATTTACTCCTTCCCATTCAAATCTGAGTATCAAGAGCCCTGTAATTTGTGTGAGCGATGGACAGAAGCAAGATTACATTAATATCCATGTTTGATTTGTTTCCTAGCCACACCATATTAGTTGTTCAGCATAAATTAGGTATCTAATTCAGTGATGTATGCCTCTATAACTCCAACTGAAACCGTAAAATGTGAATACATCAGCTTAATGAATATTCCTGATCATGCATGTTTCAAAGCATAGTCTGAATAATTGAACTTCCATTGCAGATCTGATAAGCTTTTTTAGCATAGACTTCTTGAAGTGCTTGATTCAGTTGTTGACGCCTGTTCTCCTACTAAGTCTGTATGTCACAATGATTTTTTTTTTTGGGTCTCGGGTTCATTAAGCAACTGTAGTTTCTTGCCCAAAATGTGTATATTTTCATAGCCATATTGAAGCTTCTACAACAACCCTGTTTCCAAATTGAGTGTCTGCCCATGCTGTGTGATTTTTTTTGCTCTGTATTTAACAAAGTCTGATATGCTCTTAGTTCTCACATGCCTGTTTGTTTGGCAACAAAGAATTAACCCCTACGTCTCACATGTTTCCTTAGCAGGTGCATGCAATTCCATTCTAGATATCTACAAAAAAGGAAACCATTTATTTTTTAAGAAGATACAGAACTCTTCCCAGTGCCACCTAATTCTTTTTCCTGGACATGAAAAACAGTGTTTTTATGGCTGCAAAACTTAGTAATCCAGCGCCTTCTATTTATTTGATAGGCTCTTTGTTCTTCCCACTTCCCAGCAAGCAGTTGCAGAAAGTAGCATCATTTATAAGTACTTTCAGAATAAGATTTATTTTGTGCCTCTTTTCTTTCTTACTAAAGGACTGAGATGATGATTTAATCAAAAGGCAGATAATGGATGCCAAGTTAAAAGCAAAGATGCATGATTGAACTCTAAAAATAATGGTCCACCCCTGCCGAACCCTGTCGCTGCTGCCTCAACGATTCCCTTTCCCACGGACTAAAGCCTACCACAAAACTAAGACCCAGTTTAGATATCGACAGCCAAGAAGGGCGCGCGAAAGCGCGCGCCAATACACTAGTTGTCAGTATAAGCACCTAAAGTAGATCTCCATGGGGTCTAGGAAGGATATACTCGCTCCAGTGGGCAGCACGCAGCACTGACGCGACGCCAACGCGCCAGCGCCACGCTGCAATCTGCATAATGCAACGGGACCAAGAAAGTCGGGCAGCTAAAACGGCGCAGCACATGCCGAGTCCGTATCGGCCGCCGGCGTCCACACACGCTGATACTGTAAAGGGGAGGCACATACGTCCGTGCACGGTGGGCAAATGGGAGCGAAGGGACTCACCGGCGCATGTCGACCCCGCCGCGAGCCCGCCTCCGGGGCAGAAGCACCGGAACTCATCTGCGGTGCTGTCGTACCGGCACTGCCCACAGCTGGCGTTGCAGGCCTGGCAATCGCCGACAGATCCCACTTCCCAGTCCAGGACAAACCCGTCCTTCAACAGCCGGCTGTAGTTGACCGCCGTCATGACCGCCGCCTCCGACCCGAGGACCGGCATGTACGTGTACTGGCATCCTCCCGTCGGGATCGCCGGCGGCCTGTCCCGGTAGTAGGTCCCGGCGAGGTACGCGTATATGGGAGTACTGCAGTTGGAGGTGGCGTTCGCGTACTCGGGTCCGTTCGGTTCGGTGCCGTTGCAGCCGTAGAGCAAGTACAGGGCACGGTTCTGTGGGCTGATCGTGAACTGGGTGAGCGCGATGCTGGTGGACACGTTGAAGTCGGCCTGGCACACGCCGCCGTCACCGGCGAGCCTGGCGTGGCAGGCGACGAGGGAGTTGTTGGTGTAGTCGATGCCCAGGACGTGGATGGCGGAGCCCTTCAAGGAGGCCACGCGGCCGTCGTCGCTGCACAGGACCTCGAAGGCCGGGTGGCCACAGAGAGATGAAGCCGGCGGCTGGCTGTTGTTGGTGCTGCTGTTGCCGAGCCAGAACGGGTAGCTGAGGGTGAGGTTCCCGCATGCCGCCGGCTCGCAGTCGTCGGCGCTGGCGTGGTCATGGAGGAGGAGAAGCGAGGAGACAAGGAGCGGGAGAAGCAGCAAGGTCTGGCGCATGTTGACTGAAGAGGGAATTGACCGAGTGGCAAGGCAGCAACCAGCACTCCACTAGGACTGGAAGTCTGGAACGTATAGTAAACAGTACGCAATTTATTAGCGCTGTATCAAGTCTGTAAGCAAGAAAAGGTTGCTCGGTTGAGCCAGTGTCTAAAAGTCGGTCTCCGCTTAGCAAAGAACGAGTCCAAATGCACTCTGAGTCTCTGACGAGTCCGAAATTTTTTTGACTAGTCCAAATACACTGCTATGCCTATTCCCTATTAGATTCTGGTTTGTCGGTCTTGAATTCTCAATAAATGAGAGTCGTCTCGTTACAGTGGACCTGGACGTAGCTCAACTTGTTAGATTTTTCATGATGGAACTTTTTGAAGTTAGGAAACTGGAGGTTCAGGGGAAAAAAATAAACAGAAAGTTCAGCTCTATTCTATTAATTACACTACTGTTTGGATTCATTGTTCAAAATGAGGAGCAAGCCTTGGTTCGACTCTATGCAAGAGCAAGAGAACTTCTGAAGAATAAATTCTTCTAGCGTGCACCATGGTTGGTTGAATGCCTTTGAAGATCAGATCATTCCTGGCCGTCTAGATTGTCCAGCAAATGAGCACTACTGCTGTCAAGAAGAATTGAAATGAAGTCTGTCTTTTTGAGACATTCTGAGAGTTCTGGGAAGGTTTCATTTAGAGGTATATAATGTGTATTAGCTCCCAGCATTTCTTTGCAAATGGACATAACAGGAAGAGGTGTTGATAGGTTTCTTCTGTGCTCTGCAAACATAAAACACAGTTGTAGGAGTCCAAATGCAAATTCTTCCTTTTTCAGAATGTTTCTAGTACTGATGAAAATAACATGGTCAAGTGGCAGCACTCGTGTTTATTAGTCTTCAAAAAAGAACGAAGTGTAGTGTATATTCCTCGAGCAGTCACAAACATGTGGACAATTACAGAGTCGTATGTTCAGCAAGCGTAGAGGACTAGCTCGATGCAACAGCACCACGGACCTTAACGTCTGGGTAATCTGCTCAACTCTCTGGAAACAACACCCTTGCTAGGCACTCAAGAAACAATGTCTAAATGTCTATCGCAACGTGCCGAGCGCAGACCATTTCAACAATGCGTGTAAAATTTGTCAGACAGATTACGATGTCGGAGGCCCTCAATCCTCAAGTGTAAGAGTACCATCGAGCTGCTGTTGTTGCTGTCTCACCGCTGAGATGCACAACAGCGGTTGTGATTGTGGCTGGTGCCATCTTCATTGGTGGTGTTCGGCTGGTCACATTTCTAACTAAACCTGGGGCTGATTTAGAGCTATTCAGCTGATCACATTTCAGCCGAAATCAGCCAGCACTAGCCCAAAATATTTTTTAGATAAAGGATAGTATTTTATACTCGGTTTCATCTACCAATAGGTAGAATGAGGGCCAAATTATTTTTTTTGAAAGTAACGGCAAAAGCTTTGCCGCTGTTTTGTATTAGACGAGTATAAACAAAAAGGAACAAATTACAGAAACTGCTAGAAAAAAAAACCTCTGTACAAACACAGCTAGCAGAGGATAAAAATGGCAACGGGGACCCGATCCCCGATTCCCCGCTGGGAATCCTTCCATTAGGAGCCGGGAATGGTGAAGAATTCATCCCCACGGGGATGGAATCGGTGGAAAAGTTGCCCCCGTCGGGGATGGCGGGGACGGGGACGATTCGCTTGTCCCCGACTCCGATCCCCGCTACCCGCCCCGTGAAAGCAAGAGCCAGGCGGCCAGAGCCCATGTAAAGGCCCAATAAGTTGCGTATAGTATAAAACACACCATCCAAGTGTCCAACCCTAATTCCCCACTCCGCAGCCCCCACCCCAGTCCTCCCGTCCAGCCGTCACGGCGCACTCGGAGTCGGCCTGTGGTGTGGTCGTGCTCTCGGAAGCTCTGGATCCGCGGCAAGCAGCACTCCAGCAGCAGGTTACAGCTCCACCTCCAGTCCGTCGTCCTGCAGTCCTGCTAGCACCGGCAGCACTCCGCTCGCTCCCAAGTCCCTACCAGGCCGCTGGTTGCTGGAGATTCAGATCGAGCATACGGCTACCCGGTGTCAAATCCTGTGGCCGCTAGCTACTATCCAAGCTCAGCTACTGATCCACGAGTAGTAGGTACAGATTCAAAAGTACCAGTGCTGCTTGGCTTCAATGCTTCATCTTCTATGCTCTTTAGCTTCGATAGATTCACGGCAACAAGGAAAGTTCAGAAAGAGAAACTGTGTTTGACTTCTTGTAAAGTGTCGTTGTTCTTATGCGTGGCTATTGTGTTGAAAATAGATCAAATTTGATGGATGCTTGCTTGATTAATGTAATTTGGGGATGGTCTCCGATGCAAATGTGTTCTTGCCTTCATCTATGTTTGCGGGGACAGGGCCCCGTCGGGGACAAATTCCCCGTGCGGGGACGGGGATGGGGCGAAACCTTCCCCCGTGAGTGTTGACGGGGGCGGGGATGGGGAATTTTCTCCCCCGCGGGGACGGGGATGGGAAGGCATCCTCCGACGGGGAATTCCCCATTGCCAACTTTAGCAGAGGAGAAGAAAAAAACGGCTAAATTGAAAGGCCAAAAACAGACCAAAGAAAAAAACGGCTCTATGCTGCTACTCTCTCTACAATACCATCCGAAAAAAAAAAACCGCTGCTAGCTTGATGCCGGCCCAAAGAAGTGGCCCAAAAGGCCTTGCACCTCCCCGCCGGCCCTTTTTCTGGATCCATCTGACGGGCACCAGATAAGAGGCGGAGACCCTTCATCATTGACCCACACCCGTCAACGTCCTCCCCCCTTCCTGTTCAGTTTGCACACCACCTCGTGGGCATCGCCTTCGCCGCCGGTGTCGCCATGAGTGATACGCCACCCTCCGAGGCAGAGCTCCGTTGCGCCCTCGGTCGCTGCATCGGGGGGCCCGGGTGTCCCTGCGGTGGTTCCTGCTCTCCCCGCGCCTCCAGTCCGTCTTCGCCGTCGGGGAGCCCGCCAGCGTCGGCCAGCGGCGCGTCCGCCAGTGGTTCCAGGCCAAATTATTATAACAGACAAAACTAAAATAAAAGAAAGCGACGGAGGGGGAAATCTATCTCAACAAGGAATTCTAGTAAATCTACGCGACAAATGACTTGCTATGTGATGTAGACTCCACAAGTGTATGACCACCAACGTCGAGACAATGCCGTCACACATGTCTATCAGACCTAATAAGGGTACTCAAAGATCGTTAGACAGATACCACCTTGAAGACAATGGATGTTATATTCTAGCAACAGCACGAAGCACCTAGTGTATATGCAAAGGAGTTATCATCTCGTTGCCGGCACCAAAGCCGACAACCTAAGGAATCTTCCAAGAGCGACGTCTTCAACAAGAAAATAACATCCGCAAACGTGATCATCGCCCCGCCAGAAACATGACAACATGTAATTCATGTTTTAACAAAAATATATGTACGTTAGGAGGATATCAAATATCTTATGCATACTTGGACAATAAGACTTGACCTCTAAAAGTCTTAATATCTTTATCACTTTGAATGAAAGTTATTATATTACACCAGTTCCATCATGATGCCCTGTCATAGAGATACCTACACAAGTTGAATGCTCAATTCTAGTGTTGTAGTCAAATGTCTCACAGCGTAGGTAACTGTTGTAAGATTTTTGAATTCACAACGCTTATCTCCTTCATCTTTAGCACTTCACTAGAAACTGGTCTTGCTGTACCACTAATTGAGCTCGTGCTTTCTGCATTCAGACTGTAAGCTGGATCGTCGCTGCAAAAGAATGAAAACAATGTTATATCAACATTGTTGTAAATGATACTGAATAGTTGTAGAAATATACATGTATCTCAAATAGTATCTTACAATATTTGGCTGAAGTTTTGTCTTGGTGGCATGTCCAGTTCATCCAAACCTCTCTCGAACATTTCCAAAACTTTTCCAATGGTAGGGCGGTGCATTGGTAATATTTGGATGCACCATAGGCCAATCACACTCATTTTTCTCGCTATGCCTTCATTTTCCTGTGAGACTTCGCATGCCTGTAATCCATTATGTTGACCAAAGTGGTCATAAATCCAATGCGGAAAATATTTTTCACTTGACTCTTGAGCCACTAATTTAACATTTTTTCTCCCTCCAACCATCTCTAGCAACATCATTCCATAACTATACACATCTGATTTTGTTGAAACATCTCCAAAGGTACGAGAGTGCACTTCCGGAGCTATAAACCCAGGTGTACCTCTAGCACCGGTCATAGAAAGCTTGCTCTCTTTGGTATAACATAACTTGGCCAAACCAAAATCAGCAATCTTTGGATGCAAGTTCTGATCTAGAAGGATATTTTGAGGCTTGATATCAAAATGGACTATACGTGTATTGCAACTATGGTGCAAGTATTCCAACCCTCGAGCAATCCCAATTGCTATGGTATAGAGCTTATCCCATCCTAAATTTGCCTTGGGATTCTCTGAGTATATGTACCTATCCAAAGAACCATTTGGCATATACTCATATATTAGGGCCCGTTTTGAGCCTTCCAAACAAAACCCAAATAAGCTCACAATATTAATGTGTGATGTCCTTCCAATATTCATAACCTCGTTCACAAACTCATCACCATCCCCTTTGGAATCATGTAGGAATTTCACTGCAACTAGACGGTTGTCATCTAGCCTTCCTTTGAAAACCGTGCCATAGCCACCTTCCCCAAGCTTATTGCTAAGGGAAGATGTTATCTTTGTTACTTCTGAGTACTTATATCTTTTTGGAGCCAGTGATCCATGTGCTAATATTAGGGCCTCAATGTTCTCTTTTATGGTGTTGTTGGTCTTCTTGCATAGGAAAAACTTTAGTGTCTGCCTATGCCATACCAACAAATATATACATGGTAGGAGCAAGCTTGCAGTTACTGAAATCAAAGCTGAAATTAAAGTAGATGTTATTTTCTTCTCATAAAACAACGAGGTGTTATAATATGAGCATTGAGATTTACAGACGATAAGTAATCTAAACTATAAATGTGAAAATAAATTATAGTGACAAAATCCAAATCATTTAGTTTTATATTGAAAGCTACAAGCTATAAATTGTGGGTTGATTGTTACGTTGGAATTTTTAATTAAAGTATCTATGTGCGAAATATGTATATCTAAGCTCTTCCAAGTTTCAAAACTGAAACTAAAAATTAAGTCATGCATTAAATAACTATATGTAACTATTGGCATTTGGATTAGTAGTTAGTATGAAAGAATGTCAAAAGCTTACCTATTAGTGCTATCTTCGTGCCATTCCGGTTGACACCTAAATAAAGTAGCATGGGAATGAATATAAAAATGAAATAAGTGGTGGTATAATGATTGGTTCTGTAAAAGGAAGCAATGTAATGATTTAATATGTCGCAAATGAAATTTTAAGCATGCAATCTCTATAGATAATAGATGTTTGCTATTAGTTATCTCTTTTGGCTGCGCCGTACCCGCATCCCCCCGCGTCGTCTCCCACGGGAGGCGACCCGGGGCTCCCGCCGCCGCCCCAACCACCCCGACCCAGTAGCGCCGTCGGGCCGCCGCGCGGGCGGCCCGAAGGGGGGAGAGCCGCTCAAAAAGGCCGGCTCCCCCGTCTCCCGTCCGTTCCCTTCCTCCCCCCCGCGGCGAACGGCGTTTGGCGAGCGTCGGCGGCCGGCCGGTCTGCGGCGGCGGGATCTTGGGCCTCCGGGCCGGATCCGCCCACCCCACCCCCTCTCCCGCGGCTCCCTCCCACCGGCGGAGCTCCCGTGGGGCGCTAGGGCGGGGCCCGCGGCGACGGCCGTGGCCTTCGGCGGCGGCGCGCCCGAGCGGCGGGCGCGGGTCGCCGCGCGGCCCCCCTCCTCCATGGCGAGCCCCCCCCCCCCCCCCCACTCCTTCCCCGTGGACGCCGCGCCGGCGGCGAGGGCTGGGCCGCGCGGCCAGCCCGAATCCGGCACCCCGTTGGCTGCTCCGCCGCCCACGACCCTCTTCGGCGGCCCTCGACGACAGCGGGCCCCCTCCCAACCTTCTTCGAGCGCCGGCGGGTGCCGGCGGCCGGAGTGCTGGCGGCGCGCGGCCGGGCCGGTCCGGGCCCTGCGGCGGCCGGTGGGCCGGTGAAGGAGCCCCCCCCCCCCACACACGGTTCCGTCTACGACGTCGGCCGGGGCCGGCGGTCGGGGCAGGCCCGGGCCGACCGGCCTAGGGTTGGCGCCGCTTGGCCGCTCGGTTGTCCCGGTCTAGAGGCGCGGGGCGCCTCGGCCGGGGTGTGTACGGTTGCCGCTTCGCCTACGCCTCGCCACCTCCTACGTCCTTCCTTCGATGCCCGCCGGCCGGCGCAGTGTGTTCCCGGCTACGGCGGCCCCTCTGCCCTCCTTAGGGTGGGGAGGGGGCGGTGAGTGCCCGGGCCGTCCCCGCGCCACACCGCTTTGCGCCCCTCGCCCGCGCACCCCCCCCGGCCTTGTGGCGGGGCCTCGGCCGGGGTCGTTGCGGCGGGATGCCCCCAATCACAACTCCGGTGCAGTGGGGCAGTTCTTGGCGGCGGGATGGTCCTCGCGCGAGTCGCCACTTCTCCCTCTGTCGGCGGCGGCTGGGTTTGCCTGCGACGCGGTCCGCCTGCGCCGTGCGGGTGGCGGGGTGCACCCTGGGAACCATGGCCGGCGGTGGTCGGCCACCCAGCGTGTCCACCGCGCGCCACGGCCGCGGCCTGTCAAGACCACGACTGCGCCAAGACGGCCATCGACAAGGGCCGCTACGACACACCTTCCGCACCCCCGGCCTCGAGTGGGCTCGGCCGGGGTTGTGCAGCGGGGAGGCCACCGCTCCAAACTCCGGTGTATCAGGGCGGTCTGCGACGTTGGTCGGGCTTCGCGTGCTCTCCTCCTCTTCTTGCTGGTTCGCGGACAGGCTGCATCGCCGCGCGCCACCCCCAGCCCCGCCATGCTTAACTCTAATCCGCCGGCGCTCCTCTCCGGCCCGGCCTTGAGGTCAGGGGACTTCGGCCGGGTACGGGGTGCTCCGCGTTGACAGGGGGGGCGGCGGGCGGGCGGGCCGCGCGCGCCAACTCCTTTTACGGGGCCCGTCCCCCCATCGGGCGGTGGGGACTTGGCCGGGCTGCCCCGCGGCGCGCTGCCCCATCTACCCAGCGACTACTTCCGCGGCTTCTCTTCGGGTGGCTGACCGCTCAGACGACGGCTATGGTGAAAACCATCTTCTCGGGCTCTCTCGGGAGCGGCGACGGTGGCGTACTCGTCATTCCCTTCCTGAAGGCGTCGTCGGCCCTCCGTCCGTCTGCGGCGACTGGCGGGCTCAGGAACGAAAGTTCTGGCGGGGCACCTCTGGAGTTGGCGCCTGAGAGCGTCATTTCCTTCTTGAAGGCTCCGATGAGGCCGCCATGAGCTCCCTTCTAGTCGATGATTACCATATGCTTGATAGCTAATGATTACCATATGCTTGGTAGCTAATACTAATACTAGTTGTACCAAATCACAAGTATTAGCTAGTATGAGCTATTATCTCTAGCTAACTATAATTATGCTGCCCGGCTAGCAGCGAAAAGTTGAATATCTTAGGTCTTAATATCGTGCAGCAGCTATCTCCGTAGATTTAAAACCTTGACTCTAATACAGTGGGCCTCACCCTCACTATAGTAATTTGCAGTTGAAGCAGACGGCGGCCCACATAATCAAACGGAACAATAATTTTTAATTTAAAGATTTTATACTCCCGCTAGCAGCGCGAGCCAGCGCTCACGTTAAATTGTAATGAGGACAGGTTGTTATATTCAGTTTATTCTTGAATCTTGATAGCAAACTCTTATGTAATTCGCACGACAGGACTTCACTCCTACTTTGTACCAAGACAGAACGAAAGGCAAAATAGCTGTGCATATTTTCCTGAACTCACCGCACTTGTCTGGGCGCGAGTGACCGGAGCAACTGCAGGCGAAGTCGAGACCCGTGTCGCCGTACACGCATTCCCCGCCGCTTGCCATGCACTTGGGGCAATCCCCTGGCACCGCTGTCCACTCCAGTAGAAAACCATTCTTCATGCTGGCGACATAGTCGTCGCCGTTTCCATCGGGAGCCCCGAGAGCCGGCAGGAAAGTGAAGAGGCAGCCCGGCGGGATGCCGCCCTGGACGCGGTGGCTTGAGAAGTTCCGCCCGTCGCCGAGCCGGGCGAAGGAACTGTTGTCGCAAGGCAGGCGGTGAAAGCCAGCCGAATGGGCCGGTGGAGACCCCGTGCACTTCAGGAAGAGTATCTCTTTATTATTAGCTCGGCTGAAGACGAATGGCCAGCGCGCGAAGAGCGAGATGTTGAACGGTGGCCCTGGGCAGCCGGTGGCGAGCGCGAGGTTGTGGTCCATTACATGGAAGGAGTGATTGTCAGCGAAGATGCCGACCACCTGATACGCCTGGTACACGGATTCGCCCATGAACACACCTCTGCTGCTGCACTTGAGCTTGAAGGACGGCGGCCCGCAGGGCGGCCGGCCGGGCTCCTCCAGCCAGAACGGGTAGGTGATGTTCAGGTCCCCGCATGCCTCGGGCCAGCAGCTTGACGACTGTGCCGCGCTGGCTGCCAGCGGCGGAAGAAGGAAGAAAGCGAGTAGCAGAAGGAGGTGATGCATTGCGGATGGATTTTGGAGGCGTGTGGCCAAGTGGTTTGGGTTTCTGGAGTTCTGTTTCGGCCAGGGAAGTATATATATATGCAAAGAGAGGACCTGTGGTAGGTACGGGAATCGTGACTAGAGGACCGGTAGGTACGGGAATCGTGACTGATCTGATTGGAGTCTTCGTCTCGAGGAGTCTTCGGTCTTTCCCAGTGGGGCTCCTTCAGCGGACCCCCTCGTTTTTCTAATCATGTCATTATAATCGTCTCCACTAATTTATTTTCCTGCTTCTTAAGCCCACACTTTTTCATCATTGCAAGCGATAATATAGAAACGTCTTCAGCCTGCTTCCCAGCAACTCCGGTCGTCACGAACACATTTTTTAGTGTCCTGTTTTTTCTCCTCCCCGCAACAACTCCCTACTATCCCTGACTGCGCCTTGTCTCCTTCCCACCAATCTCTTCCCATAATCCCATCCAATCAATAGTAGGTTCATAGCAAAGGACACCTTTGAACGGTGTCTCCGGGCAAATTATGTCGTAGCTTATTAGTGCACAAAAACCTTAAAAGTCCACTTCTCTCCTTCCATACCCACGGAATGACATCCACTACAGCACTATATACTTATTAGAGACCAAAGACCTCAAATGCGCAAAAGGTTTGTGCATCTTTGTATTTAAGTAGAAGAGATTGTTTTACACGACGCCGAAACATTTACCGGGGTCGGGGTGGATACATAGATTTTAAACACACCCCGCCACCCCCGGCTTTGGTTACATAGCAGATTACTTACGCACTAGACATCCTAGTTTGCACACCCCGGCTTCGATCTATATAGCAGCGGTGTGCTTAATGGTGATCAGGATCTGGTGGATGCTTGATTGTGCTTCCTTAAGCATCTTGCATTTCTCTCATTCCAGATTTCCTATGCCACCAGAGCGAATAGAGTGTCAGCACCTTTCCGCTTATCGTCGTGCCATCTCTACCGCCACTGCTCCCACAGTCCCAACATTGTCATATGGTTCCTGTGCCGATTTGAACCCCGTCGGCTCCCAGGAATGCTAGGATGGACCGCCTTGCTTGAAACTGAAGGAAAATGGTGAATACAAACTTACCATGTCCAGATTACAGGCGCAGCCTACAACAATTTTGAAGCACTCTTCTGAAACAGCAGAAGAGTTTGTATCGGAGGTGATGAAGCTGAGGAAGGACTTATGTCTTATGGTGTGTGTGTCCTAATCTGGCGATGGTGGGCAGTCAAGGTAAATGTGGGGGAGCTTATGCCATCATGTCATGCCACTGTCTCGTTCATCCTGGGCACGGTGCAGGACATTCTAAAGCAAGGTTCCGGTCTGGTGCCTACGCCGATCTCAAATCCTGGACGATGTTCGGTTCCCGGAAGAGGGGTGTCTCAAAATAAATTTTGATGGGAGCTTCATACCGGAAACAAGAGCGGGAGCCTGGGGCTTTGTAGTCTGGGATCATGAAGGCGAGGTGGCGCTCGCAGAACTGGAAGTCTAGGTCCAATACATGGTGCTCTCCTTTCGGAGCTGATGACGTGCAAACAGTCCCCGGAAGCCGCAGTGCATTTCGTCATGGCAAGAGTCGTCATGGAGGCTGAAGGAGGCGTTCATTTCTACGACTTTCGACCTCTCAATTGGGGGAGGTCTCATTAGGGAAATTAAGTAACTTGTTCGTGATAATTTCCAACTCTTTGAGTTATGTAAAATCCCTAGAGTTTGTAATTCCTTTGCCCATGAACTTGCTAGAAAGGGCTTAGTGTGGGACCCGGATCAATACCACTTCTGGCTTGATCCCCTCCCGGAGTTTGTAACAAGTTTATGTGCTCGTGATTTAGCTGAGTACAAGTTAATGAATCCAAGGCAATAGAGCCGTGAGAAAGTTAAAAAAAAAAAAAGCTACGCAATTCAATGGCTCTCAGGGCTGTGCTGGATCCGTCATGATGCAGAGTACAGCTGGCTTGGTCTAAGTACAGTCTCCTCCAGGTCATGGACTCATATCAGACGACTGGTCGACGTCACAGTAGTTGAAACAAGGTTTGCAAAAACAAATGCATGGGATGGGACCTAATAGGATTGATAGGGAGGGACATACAGAAAATGATAAAACCAAACCAATAATGTGCCGACACCCAATAAGAAGTAGTACTCGACAATGTATTTGTTCCCAGAATCCGTACTCTGTAACCTAGTATACGCTGATGAGATCGTCTTCCTCCTTCCTCGTCATTGCTCGCACCAATTAGCCATGCCAGTCTGCGAGATACTCCGAGCACCGAGCATCAGCATGACACGACTCGTTTGAATGCTCAGTGGTGGTCCGGATCTTGGGGTTCTTCTCCGACGGCAAGCACAACTGCACAAGCTGCTGGTATACGAGTACGTGTGGAGAACAATTCGCTGGACAGGCACTTCGACGACGCGGACAGCAGCAGGACGACGCTGCCGTGGCGCGAGCGATACCGGATCGCGCTGGGCACGGCCAGGGGCCTCGTGCTTATCCACTGAGACGTGAAGCCGGAGAATATCCTGCTGACGCGGGATTTTGACGCCAAGATCGCGGATTTCGGGTTGGCCAAGCTGTCCAAGAGGGATGGCCCTAGGCCCCAGCGGCAGTATGCTACTCTCCCACATGAGAGGGACGACGGGGTACATGACGCCGGAGTGGGCGATCAACGTGCCCATCAATGGCAAAGGTTGACGTGTACAGCTACGGCATCGTGCTTCTTGAGATCGTGATCGGGAGAAGGATCTACGACCCGACGACGGCCAACGGTGAGCGGCTAGAGATGTCGCAGATCGCTCAGCTGCTGAGGCAGGTGGTTGAAACCGGGGAAGTCGTGCCCTTGGTTTGGTGGATGGGAGGTTGCAGGGGGCGTTCAATCCCCGGCAGGCCATGGAAATGGTTCGGATTTCTTTGATATGCATTTCAGAGGAGAGGAGCAACAGACCGACGATGGACGCCATTGCAAAGCTTCTCACAGCGTGTGACGACGAGCGGACGAGCACCCAGCCCGTGAGTTGCATTATGACCACACGAGCCAGCAAGCGGGCAGCAAAATTGTTGAAATGTGGCTGTAGTAAGGGGAAAGTAATATCATACAGTCATACCAGGGCCATTTCAATTCCTCCCCACACCTAAATTTTTCTTTTTCTCGACCACACAGAAGGTTTGCAGTCTTTATGTTAAGCTTGAGAAAGTATTAGTTACGAGAAGTCTTAACGGCGTCCTAGAGGGGTCAATAAAATTTTACATGAACGCTTAGATGCTCATCTAAAATACACAATTTTCTGATATTATTTTTCCTTGTTAATTGCTGGTCAAATTAACTGACACTTGAATTGTAAAGCAAATCTCCCTTCACGAGGACCTACCTCAAGATCTAGGACCTGCACCTGAGTAAAGGAAAATCTTCCTTCACAAGGACATGGTTCTTTAACTAAGGGAGGCGCTGAGTTGCACTCGGATGATGTTATAGTGCTGCTGATTGCTATTCTAATTTGGCAAAACAAACTATTCTATTAGACTGATGAAAAATCGACTGATCAACATCAATATGCATTCTAATGATTCGCTGCACATCAGGGGCATACAGAGTGAGAATTTTACAGCAGTTGGTAATAATACATGAACCATCAACTGAGCACTTAACTACACATGGCTAAGCAGCCTAAGCTACATGAACATCCCCTCCATTTGGATTACAGTATGTGCAGATATGTCCAAATCAAGTCTGTCGCAGCCCTGTCAAATCTCCTGATAACCACTGAAAACCCCCAAATTGTGAAAAGTATTGCAGTCAAATTGCATGTTCTTGCTATTCCTTCGGCCGAGCAAGCCAGAGAGAGCTTAGGGCACGGAGACGCGAAGAGTAATCACTTATCACAAGCAGCGCCCGAGCTGACTGTCTAGTGGTCAGTATCCTTTGCATCTGTTGTAGGGTCTGCAGCCGCAGGTTGTCAGCCTTGATACATACAGCAAAGAAAAGTACCAGGATTTAGTCACCTTATTCACATGCTCTCTACTTCTCGAGAATCAAACCTTTTTAAGTTTGGTGACTAGGTTTATAGAAAATAGTATCAACACTTGTAGGACTAAATAAATTTATTATAAAAAATATATTCCACAATCAATCTAATGACACTTGTTACGCATCATAAACAAACATTTAGTGCTTTTCTTATGTGTCTGGTCAAACTTATAAAAGAGTTGTTCCTTGAAAAGTGAGATGTGCATTCTGTTAAGGCATTTGGAAAAGAGGGTTAATACCTGACGAAGGAAATTCTCAAGTGTTCCAAGCTTTCCCATGGCCATGGCCATCTGACCCATGTAGTTTGCCACATTTCCTGTTGATCCAGAAGACGAAAGAGACCCAGCCAAGGTTTCAGCTAAGGATTGCTGAAGGGCCTCCATTCCTTGTGAAAGAGCATCCTCAGCCTGCTGTGAAGATTGCTGAAGGTTGCCTATCCCTGACAGCTGCTGCTCGGTGAGAGGTTCAAGTTGTGTCGAAAGAAGCTGCAATTTGCATAGATTTTATCAGTGACCCAAACAATGAAATCACCAGTACTTGAAAAGAGAACGAAGTCCATGTATTCACAAAAAAAGAGTGTTGCTACTCTAGGAGGGCCCGAAAGATAAACACATTGTAAGGCTAGTACATTGCACACCTTTAAAACCTCAGATGGTCGGAAACCTCCTAGCCACAAGAAACACCTCTCTGCTGGTGTCTTCCACATGCCTGATAAGACATGAAAGACATCTGCCTTGGCTGCATTTCCTTTGAGCTTGAAAATCTCATCATAGTGTGACATGATCTTATCAACAACACTGCGGAGATCAGTATCACTTGCATGAGCACTGACACCAGCCCTTAGTTCACTAATTTGCCGATTATGCTCTTCCAACCACCTCGCATACTCCATATCAAAGGCCAATGCCCCTGTACGAAAACACATTTCCCTCATAAAAAAGCAGGAATTACTGCCTGAGTGCTTCTATGGTAATGAGCAAGCAAACATTATGCATGTGAAGTAATGATTACCATTTCCACTCTTGGAGTGCGACTGATCAACTGAACTAGATATAAAAATGCCCTGTGAGAGAGAATGTCTTAAGCAAACTTCAATTTAGTCAATAGGACACAGGGCTGTAAAATGTGACATGCCATAGAACTAACCTGCTGACGAGCTCGTTGCAACTCTTGCTCTAGTTGGGTAAGTTTTAGTCTGCTATTCTCCAACTGTTGAACATATGCCTATAGGAATAGCAAAATTACCCATCAATGCAATCCTCTTACAGAAATCTTAAAATTAAAGTAGTTAATAACGATAAGGGTAAGTCAGCACTGACTTGTTTTACTTAGTTCGCTTAATCGGATTCTCATTGTTCAGGTTTGAGTTAACAAGCATGTGAGCATATGAACCTGATCTAACGATACAACAGAACTTGCAGTGAGTTTGTACTAATGGTTGAGAACATGTGGTGTTTGATCAAAGAAAGCAAATAATATTCATCACAAGAACATCAATAATGACTTAACGACTTAATGAATGAATCAAACATGCTCTCTATAGAGATAGAAGTTTAATCTAGATGGATCCACTAGATTACTGCTGGTGCAGCCACCAGCTGCTGAACATATCATATATTGAATTATGAATTATTGTGACTATTGTGCAAACCTAAGAGTTCCCCAGTAAAGGCTGGATCTTCACAAACAGAATACATCCATTACTAGGATGATGCTGTAAGATTCTTAGATTCATGAACTTATCATATAAAGGACCACTAGAGCAAACCCCCAGAAGAAAAAGTCAGCTCTAAGAACTGAAAATGAACATGTAAGAGTTAAACTTTCCAAAAATAAAATGCTAACGCTTATTAGAGTAACAGTAACTTCCATGGAACTCAACTAAAGCTCCATATGGAAGTAAACTGATAGCAACTTTTACACTTCACTTTTGATGGATTTACATTCCAGCCTTTAGCAAGCACAGCTTTCAATGCAAAGCACTTATACAAACAACAACGAAAAAAAATGGAATATACTTTGTGTACAATGATACCCACAACATATCCTGAAGAAAAGAAAACCTTATTCCTGAACATAAAAGCACTGCTATAACAAGTAGAGGTCTATAGAAACATAAAAGCACTGCTTTAAGACTACTAAAAACAAACATCCAAACAAGCACAGCTTTATTTTTAAGTACAAAGATGTAAAAACTAAATCCACAAACCTTCTTCCTTAATCGACTCTTCCTTGCAGCCTCACGATTTTGAGCAAGACGACGCATTGTCTACAAAATAAATTATAAGGAAAACAAACAGCAGAAACATGAAATGAAAACAAGAGTGCTACTTCAAAACATGCACCTTTTGATCTCCAGGTTTGTCCTTGGATCTGTCACTGGAGTCAGAACCAACAACAAGAGCACCTGGGCCTGGTTCAAGCTGCCAATGAAAGCGTAATCATCAAGCTCCCATGATTCATTCATTCCTATCTGTACATCACAGATTTTCCCCCTCTTTCCAAGGTTTTCCTTAAAAATAGGAAGTATTTCCCATACTTCTTTTTAAAGCACTAGTCAACGCCTGGTAATTTTTATCCATCACATCAATTCTCTTTAAAAATAAAATTTTTTAGCTCCCCTCCCGTCAATTATGCTTGGAAATACCATAATGTTAGATTTATATCACATACAAAGGTTTCTTGGCTTCCTTTAGACAGTGTTTGCATGAATCAACTACTATCAAATCAACTAATCAGACGACCTATGTTGGAGGTAAATTCAGAACTCACTGTCTGTGTTAGCGAATAAAACTGTAAATGCACATATAATGCAACCAGCTTATAATGCATGTGATACTATAATACCATCAGGCAAAGCTACTGGAAAGAATGAAAAGCTTAAGGGGGAAAGGTTGGGCTTTTTTTTTTGTAAAAAAAATGGTCAAAGAGTTTTAAGGTCCAAATCAAGAAATTATGAAAAAAAAAAATTCAAACGAAGCAGGAAAGCTGTCATTTCATTTATAAAGAAAAAACATTGAGTTCTTCAGTGACCAAATTTAATACTTAATAGTGACATGGAACTTTGCCAGCTATATACAAATCCAACTGTTTTGATGTTGCTTCAGTTTCAGGACTCCCTAATTTTGTGGATTATGTTACTTGTCCATGCACCACACAGTGCTAAGTCCCAAAGTTTTATTCTAGAGATTTACTCAAGAGCCATGAACTCCTGATGCGATTTACATGTAACCTGTGCTGCAAGAGCAATTCTGCAACAGAGATTTTTAATAACTAACTGCTACTTCCTACTTCCTAGCATAGACCACTGTCAGTACACACACGTCGTCCACCATCTTCACAAATAATTGAAGGAACAAGCTATAGAACTATCCTATAAGAAAACATATGTATCCATTGTATGTTCAGTCCATCTTGCCTGTTCAACTTTTACTGCTGCTCTTTCTCAAATTGTTTACCTGTGATAGTGGATTTCACATACATGGAAGCATTCGTACATATATGGTTTTGAACTGAAAGTGACGTTTGGTATCATATTGTAAACACTAATGAGGATTCACGCAATACTTAAGAAATATTATTGGGTCACATCACATAGCCAGAAAATATTGTTTGGGTTGAACACCCCAGATCAAGATCAACCAGACTTACCCCGTGATTGTCATCAGTATCATCTGTTGATGTTTCTGTTCTCGGGCTGCCATCTGCCATTGTAGACTACACTTCAGTTCTTAAAATGCGTCCTCCAGGGAAAATCAGATTATACTATCTGCTTGTTAAAAAATGGAATGTGTCAAAGAGACATAATATCAATATTAAGATCTAAAAATGATGAAACTAGAGCAATAGTAGGTATGATCACTCAACCAATTCAGTTTCGAAATACCCAATACGAAAATGAGTACACACTACATGTGATATCTAATTCAATATGAAGATTGGATAAATAAACAACAGGTCTCAACAACCAAGCAGATACCAGTTATGTACCACTTCCTTCCAAAAATCAGCACTAAGCGCACGCTTCAGCGCTAAGTGGACAGGTAATGCTTTGCTTTGGGGCATAAGTGCTCCCAAAGCAGCACAACCGCCCTGGTGGAGCAGCGGCTGATGGCTCCCGCTGTCCGCTGGCCCGCGTGGCGCGCAGCGCAGCTGCCAGTGCCGAGCGGCGGGCGCCGTCAATGGTCCACCGGAGGCAGGATGGGCGCACGCAGGGTCACCGGCCGGTGTGCGGAGGACCGGCGGCGAGGGTGCAAAGCGACTGGTGAGAGGCGGGAGAGGGAGCCACTGACGCCGCCGCCAAGCATGGGACTGCCTCGCCGTCGAGAACCTGAGCCTGAGCGCCGAGTGCAAGTGTGGGAGGGCGCAGAACAGTGGCGTACCCAGGAAAATCCAGGGTATGCCTAACCAAAACCTTATTATCCAATATGGTATAATCTAATACAAAAATCGGTAAATGGTTCGGTTAAAAACATAATATATCTACAAATTCTCATAATATAATACCTTAAATTCAACAAATAAGTTCAAAATTTGCATAAATAACAATATAAATTGTCCAACTCTAATATAAGGTCTTACATAAACACTAGAAGATTGCAGTACTAGTCTGGCAACACATACAACAAAACAAGCAAAAGAGACGCATTCATCAGGCATATATGCCCATCCCAATCGACCAATCCATCTAGCGGCAAATCAGGGACACGGGAGATATGGAGTCACCACTCACACTCAGTCACCAGTCAAGACTCGAGACTCCAGAGATGCTCACCGGTCACAAGCAGGGAGCGAGGGAGGATAGTGGGGACTGTAGTCCAGCTCCAGACGAGCGGCCGGCGGACGCCGCACCCGCACAGCGTCCAGTACCGACGCGCCGCCCAGATCTGTCGACTGCCGCCCGGCCGGCCGACCTAGGCCCCTTCCCAAGAACTGCGAGCTGCCGGACAGCAGGCAGCAGCCGGGAGGCCGGAGTCCGACGAGGAGCGACTTGGCGAGCAGAGGCCAGAGGGAGCCGGGAGGCCGGAGACGGCGGTCTGGGCGCCTGGCGGAGAGGCTCCTGGGACTCCCGACGACGACGCGACGAGTCGGGGCTCCGTGACGGCGGATGTCGGGTGGGAACTGGGACTTTTTTTTTTTTGATCCTTCCAATCGGCTCTAGGGCCTTGGATTAATGGACTGAAACTCAGTCAAATCGCGAGTACATAATTTGATTACAAACTCCGGGAGGGGGTCTAACCAAAATTGGTATTGACCCGGGTCCCAACTCATCCCTAATGCCGCCAGGTCATGAGCACAGGCGTTACAAGATCTAGGGATTTTCTCCACAATGACACTACGAAAACTACCATACATAAGATCCCTAATCTCCTTGAACATTCCCCCACCAACTGTGAGATCACTCACTGTCGACGTGATGGCCTCCTTGAGCTTAGATGAATCTGTCTCCAGAATGGCACTTTCTATACCGTAGTATGAAGCAGCTTCTAGCGCCTGCTTGCAGGCTAAAGTTTCTGATAACAGCGCATCATGAACATGTCCAGCATTTCCTGCCCCCGCCATGACAGCCCTCCCCTCATGATCACGTATAACAAAACCCCAGCTCCCAATTTTCGTTGTTGCCTGGAACCCTCCATCGACATCAACCTTCAGCTGCCCTTCAGGAGGTGGAGACCAGCAGATCGGACCAGTTTCCTGATCAGGGATAGCAGGCCGTGTGGACTCGAAAAGGATGTCATGAACCGTGCTAAGAACTGACTGCACCGTCACCTTGCAAGGCTGTATCAATTCCCCGGCATTTACTTTGTTACGTACATGCCACCATCTCCACATCAGTGCACAAATACACAAGCAGGTGTCCTTCCTCAGTTTCATAATCTCGGTCACAACTTGCATGGCACTATGCAGGTTAGCAAGCTGCAGCCTGAACTCTTCCAGTCCTAACTGCCTCCAGACTTTGCGAACTTCTTTACATTTCAGAAAACAATGAGCACCATCCTCATTAGCCCGGTGACAAACGGGACATCTAGTGTCCAGATCAACACCTTTACTTTTAATCTTCATCTTAACCGGCAAGCTATTGTGGGCAATCCTCCATATCAGATGCTTGATTTTCGGGGGACCAGGCAGACGCCATATTTTCTTCCATTGCTTACACCTCGAATCACTCTGCTGGTTTGAGCCTTCTCCCTGTTGTCGGATTTGTTTCAGTTCAGCTTCGTCTGCTAGCACATGGTAGGCCGACTTAACTGAAAACACACCCTTCGAATCAAAGTGCCAGGCTATTGAATCTTCCCTATCAATGTGAACAGGAATGGCCAGGATATTAGGAACGTCCTCTTCCCAGAATAGGTCTTTCACAAGTTCGACATCCCAGGAACCAGTGGAGGGATCGATTAATTCCGATACTCTGGACAGCACCGTGTGTCCCCGGGGTGTTAGTGGCCTACGCGAGCCACCCGTTGGGATCCATGGATCATCCCAAATGCGAATCTGAGTACCATCTCCAACTCTCCAGATAATCCCCTTCTCCATGGCTCTCGGGCGGTGGGAACTGGGACTGGGGGAGTGGGACTGTGGGAGTCGGGACGGTGTGACGCAGCCTTTGTTGGGCTTTTTATCTAGAAATGATAAGTATTAGTTTGTTGGGCCGAATTTCGGGGTACTTTTGGAGCCCATCCGAACTACCCGCCGGGCCCGCGACGGAGTGATGCGAGAAAGATGAAGATGGGAGATTCCACTCAAAAAAAAAAAGATGAAGATGGGAGATGAGGAAATGGTGGTGGTTATCGGGCTCGGTGGGGATATATTTAAATTTTTGTCGCTAATATAGTGGCCACCTCTCTGTTGGCCAATTTTATCTTGACTTGAAATTTGTCACGGAAAACACGAACACGCCTATGATTTTTATCATTTTTGCTAACATGGCACACAAAATCACCAAATTATCATGGATCCTGGTCTGTCCCGAACAGAGATGCATGTGAAAAGTCTATTTACCCCGCCCAAGTCACCGCTAATGGGGCCAGCTATCGGCACATTACTCCCTCCTCTCTTTCTTCTTTCTTCCACCTGCATGTGCGACAATGGTGGTCAAGTGGAAGGATAACAAGGCGGCAAACAAAAGCACGACACGTCGGTGTGCTTTCTGTAGAGCGTGTGTATGGGGAGGGTGAGGATCTATCAGCACCTTTATCTTCTCCCTCCCTCGCTTGATCTCCGTCTCCAATGATGACCTAACCAAGGTGAGCCACCAGGGAGCTTCCCATTATCCTTCTCTCTATCCCATACCAAGGTTTTACTAAATCTTTGTGCTTGACACGAAACCTTACTCATCCTCCCATATGAGTTGCCCTTCCAATCAACATTTGACGCAGGGGCCATAGAGACTTGTGCACCATTTAGTTTCCTGGCGTATAGGCACTACTCTCCTCATCTTGTGTATCGTGAGAGCCATGTCTCTTACTCCGAAACACATTCTTGTTCAACAACCACTCTAGCCCCTCCTCCTCATCGTTGTTATAGTTGGTTGCCTTCATCTTCCAGAGCTTAGCAAGAATCGACCTCGCCTTCATCATGTTACAAACAAAAGTCAAATAACCGCAAAAGAACCCTCCCCAGACCCCCAAGAAACACATACTGAATGAATAGTCCACCGAAACTTGAGTGTAACCTCCTTTTGCAGTTCTACGTTTTGGTTGCTTGACCGTTAAAACTGCGCATTGGAAATCTAATTGGTTTACGTTGTGATCGTGACCTCCTAGACAACTCCAAAGATACATCTACTCAAGTTAGGGTTTTGTCGCTTTCCGTTGTTGCGTTATCGACGTAGTCTCTCCATCCTGAGCGTTTGGGTACACCAACGATCAGGAGATTAGGTCTTTAGAACTACTCATTTCTGTGATATTGCACAAAGAGATGACGAATAAGATGTTTAGGACGCGCCTTTAGCTCATGACCTTCACGATGTGACGATGGTTCGTCTTCCATCCAGTCAAGCGGTGCCGACCAATCTTCACCACCATCATGAACAATATCGTGTGACTATGGATGGTTTTGTTGATGCACCGAGGACGGAAATCGAAAAAAAAAAATTACCGGTGTGCATCATGAGCCGATGAAGCTGTATTTCTCCTGTGCTATTTCCAGTCCATGCAGATGTCAAATCTCGGTTTAACAAATTAAGTTGAAGAAGAAGTGAGGACTTCTTGGAAGCCAGATGCCAGTTTTTGTCTTCACCTATGCGCAGTTTTTCCACAGGATATGTAACCAAAGTTCGTTCACTACTTCTATCGACTATCATTGCATTATCATCATCATCCAGAAGGGCACGCATTTTCAAAAGGAAATGAGGACACGAATGGTCACTCCGGAGAGATTTTTCGCCGCGCGGAAGGGAGCAGCCCGGAGCGGGTGAGCGCCTGGAGACGCACGTCACGTATGCGTTTGGAAAAACAAGCGAACAACCGCATGCCATCGCCATGCCGCGGCGCCGTCGCTTCCCCGGAACGAAGAGGCGACGACGGAGACTCGAAAATTCAAGATGGCGGACCTCGTGTGCACGGTTTTCAGCCTGTCCAGTGAGCAAACCGAGAAATCGCTGGCCACATACAGGCCCACAACCGGGTGTTAGATTTGTCCGCAGCTGACCCCGGCGACTCTCTTGGTAGTGGTGGGGAAACATTGCTCCCAGAGCATATACCGGACGCTGCACGGCTGCAGTCGTGTTTTAGCAAAAGCAGATGCCATCTTGACACTGCGACGACGGCCATGTAAGATGTAATCACTCACACGATTGGTGCTGCGACGGCGAGCATATCAACATGCACGGACACTCCAGTTTCCCGGAACCTTCAACTGCAAAGGCAGACAGACAGCTAAAACAGAGCCGGAACTGGGGACATGAGAATGAGAATTCGATGCCCCGGTTTGAGACCTGATGCTACGCTCGATCCAACGTTCCTTGAGCCACCTCCATGATCGAAACCTCCATCGCGGCCGTCGAACCGAAGGCGAGCAGAGCCGCCGTAGCAGGAGCAGAGTGCCCGGCCACTGAGGTTTCTACTGGTGACAAGTGCGTGGCGGAGCTGTCCTGGGAACAAGAACAAATTCCGGTCCAAGTATCTGACCGTGACCGCAGCTACGTGCGTCAGACGCCCTCTTTTTCACAACCTCCACCTCCGCAGTCCACCCCCTCCCGCAGTGCAGACGCGAACAAGAACCACCACCACCTATCCTTTCTCCTCCTCCCGATGCAGACCACCGTGCTGGCAGTGGCGCTGCTGGTCCCCCTCTCCGCCTTGCTGCGCCTAGACCTATCCACGGCCACGGCCACCGCCGACACCAACCGTACCAGCGGCGACAGCACGAGCAACACGACCTGCACGCCGGCGAGATGCGGGAACCTGAGCATCAAGTACCCGTTCTCGCTCGTCGGCGTGCAGCCGCTCTACTGCGGCTTCCCGGCCTTCGCGCTGACGTGCGACGCCGCCAACCGCGCCTACCTCACCCGGACGTTCAGGGAGAACCTGTACCGCGTGCACGACATATTCTACAGCAACAACTCCCTGGTGGCGTCCGTCGAGGCCACCTTCGCCGGCGACGACGGGTGCCGCGTCCCGGACTTCAACGTGTCCTCCAGCCTCGCCCTCCTGCCCGTCAACATCAGCACCGCGAACAAGAACCTCACCTTCGTCTACAACTGCAACGTCCCTCCGAAGCTACGGCTGCAGCCGCCATGTTCTAACCACAGTTACAGTTACCACACTACTTTGGGAGCTTACACCTCCGACGATGCCGCAGCCGCCGAGCAGTCACTCGGTTCGAAGAATTGCAGCAGTGTGAGCGTGCCCGTGCGCTGGCTTGATCGCAAAATGGAGCCAGCTCGTGCAAACTACTCCTACGAGGAATTGATCAGCGAAGGGTTCCTTTTGGAGTGGCCGCAGATGTCGACGGCAGATTGCGCTGCGTGCACGGAGCGCGGCGGGGAGTGCAGATTCGTTGAGTATTCGTTCCAGTGCATCTGCCGCGACGGGAGGCCCTGCCGACGTTCTCGTGGTAAGCAGAGTCTATTAACCCATATCAACTACAGCAAATACCTTGCCATGTTGTCACCATAATAAGCTGTTTTTGGTCTCCCGTTCTTGTGACATGATGCTCAAGGAATTTCCACTAAATCTTAACACAACCGAAATGCAATAGCGAAATGTCTTGGTCTGAACTCTGAAGTTGAGGTTTCAGTTGGGGCACCAAAGAAAAAATTCAGGCGCATCCTCAATCCTGAATGCAACTTCTTCCCCCTATGACTAATCTAAGCCAGCACACCATTTCTTGACATTTGAAATGGTCAGTTCCTATACTTGGAACTTTGAACAACCGCCTCTAAAAATCTAGTGGCAGAGTGTCTTGCTAGTATGTCTATCTTAATCTTGAAGCTAATAAACAATAGAATAGGCCTGCTAGTAGCACAGGAGCCAATCCTTGTGGTCAATGGTCAACGAAGAGCAGCCAAAGACGGCCATGCTGCTTCATCAAGTTGTGTGTTCAATTGGCTGATATGATGCACAATCGTTTTCTGAAACGACTGTTCAACCTTTTGTTCTGTCAGCCAGGCGGTTTAGTCCAACCATATGATGTTTCCCTAACTAATATGCATAGCAGTTACTAGTAATAAATTAGTAAATGATGCCTTTCAGATTAGGGAATAGGGTAAGTGATAATCTGAAGGGGATTGATGCCTGTAGTCATCTGCATTTCATTTAATAATAAGTAGTATATGAGATCCAGCTAGGGAGTTGACTCAGGTCCACATGCACAGTACTATAGTGCTGCAAGTCTTCCCCCCAAGTCTTCTATGGAAAGGTTACCATTCCTTTTCATGAAAGGGAGATCAGCATTTGGCCCGGCGCCGTGCAAGGCAGGATGGGAATATGCTCTTGTTCTGAACCCTGAAACCTATATGCACAGTGCTGTCAACTGTCGTGTTTCTTTGAACTTCTGCTACTTCCTTGTTGCATATTTGATGCATCACATGAATAGATCATAAGTGAATGCTATAGATTATTGCAATCTTGGTGAGCTGAAGTGTCACCTTGTCCAGCTTCCACTACTTATTCCATCCGTCTTTTTTCTTTGTTGTTGTTCTTCCTCTGATGTCCCTATTCCCTACTTCTCCTGTAAACTATTTATCCATCGCTATCAAAAGCCGCGCTTCTGTTATTCCGGTCACAAAGAACCTGCTTCAGAATATGTTTTTGGTGGTTAGGACCATGGACTAGTAGTATGATTGAAGAAACTAATGTTCAGTAGATGGGTACAATCTCCAAGAATAGTCAAGATTAGTATGCTTGAAGTTCACATAAATGTAGATAATGTAGCAAACAAATTAGACCATTTTACCATTGTTCTGCCAAGATATGATTATTTTAAGGACTTCTAACCTAGTGGTTAGAGCACCTAAGTAGTATTAAGCAAGCCTGAGTTCGACTTCATGTGAAAACGAATTTAAAAAGTCTGTATTATAAAAAATAAATAAATAGGCTAAGGTTTCCCTTGCGGACAAAAAAGATATGAACTTTTTGATGATCCATATGGGACTAGTAAGGATCCGGTTGGTCTTGGTAAGCCTTGTTGTAACTTTCTCTTTTAATTTCCTAAAAAAAACTCTCTTCTTAATGAAAGATGTGTTTAGATATAGTCCCAAAAAATATGGACATGTAGCACTTCTTTCCTGATCCTTGTTACGCAGATGAAATTGCATCTTTGTTCTTGATTTTTCATGATACTTCAAGCTATTTTTGCTAATTTAATTTCTTCTCTGTGCAGATACTCAGGCTCTGGGCATCAAAATCGGCGCAGGTAATGACAAATTTATTATCAGCAAAAGTACCCCTGGATACACATGCAAACCCGCCCTTAACTAACGCCTTGTTTACATACCCAAATTCACCCCCAAATTTCACTATGTAAAAAGAAGATTCCCCATTATATCAAAATGTCGGCATATGCATAGAGTACTAAATGTAGATGAAATCAAAAACTAATTGCATAGTTTTGTTGTACTTTGCGAGACGAACATTTTAAGCCTAATTAATTAATATTTGGACAATTATTACCACATAAAAACAAAAGTGCTACAGTGCTACAGTGCCGTACTATGCAGAATCGGTACACCCCGATTCGGGGAACTAAACGAGGCCTCACTCCAAACTCCCAACTTTGGCACTATGCAAAAAGAAGATTCCCTGTCACATCAAACTTGTGGTGCATGCATGGAGTAGTAAATATAGATGAAATTAAAAACTAATTGCACAGTTTTGTTGTACTTTGTGAGACGAATCTTTTGAGTATAATTTATCAATATTTGGACAATATTTCACAAATACAAACGAAATTGCTACAGTGCGCTACAGTGTGTGAACGCCTGAATTTGGACTCACAATTTTGGGATCTAAACAAGGCCTAAAATGCATTTGAGTCTGTATATATTGACACATGACGTTATTTGTCTTTGGGGGTGTTCAACCTCACTGACAAGCAGGAGCCGGAGCAGCCTTTCTGTTTCTTCTGATCATACTAGGCGCTCTGTCCCTTCTCATGCTACACAAGCGAAGGAAGAGGAAGCGGTCTGCGTCACTGGCCGGGCTCATCCGTGATGGGACGCCATTGGCATCGCTCAGGAAAGAGTTCAGCATGACCGGGTCGCCGCGTACGCACATCTTCACTTACGAGGAGCTCGACGAGGCCACCGACGGCTTCAGCGACGAACGCGAGCTCGGCGTCGGCGGCTTCGGCACAGTGTACAAAGGGACTCTTCGGGACGGCAACGTGGTGGCGGTGAAGCGTCTGTACAAGAACAGCTACAAGAGCGTGGAGCAGTTCCAGAACGAGGTGGAGATCCTGTCGCGGCTGCGCCACCCCAACCTGGTGACGCTCTACGGCTGCACCTCGCCGCGCAGCAGCCACGACCTGCTCCTCGTCTACGAGTACGTCCCCAACGGCACGCTGGCTGACCACCTCCACGGCGCGCGCGCCTCGGCGGCCTCGGCAACGACAGGGCCTGACTCCGACTCCACGCCGCCGCCGCTGACGCTCTCGTGGCCGGTCCGCCTGGGCATCGCCGTGGAGACGGCGAGCACGCTGGAGTACCTCCACGGCGTGGAGCCGCACCAGGTGGTGCACCGCGACGTGAAGACCAACAACATCCTCCTGGACGAGTCGTTCCACGTGAAGGTGGCCGACTTCGGGCTCTCCCGTCTCTTCCCGGCGCACGCCACGCACGTGTCCACGGCGCCGCAGGGCACGCCCGGGTACGTCGACCCCATGTACCACCAGTGCTACCAGCTCACGGACAAGAGCGACGTGTACAGCTTCGGCGTCGTGCTCGTGGAGCTCATCTCCTCCAAGCCCGCCGTGGACATGAGCCGCGCCCGCGCCGGAGCCGGCGGCGCCGGCGCCTGCGGCGACGTCAACCTGGCCAGCATGGCCGTGCACATGATCCAGTGCTACGAGATCGACCGCCTCGTGGACCCGCGGATCGGGTACCGGACGGACGGCGGGACCAAGCGCGCCGTGGACCTCGTCGCCGAGATGGCGTTCCGGTGCCTGCAGCCGGAGCAGGACGTCAGGCCGCCCATCAGCGAGGTGCTGGACACGCTGCGAGAGGCGCAGAGGATGGAGCAGGAGCAGGATGCTGGGTGCGCCGCCGTCAAGGCCAAGGATGACATGGGGTTGCTCAAGAAGAGCAGGGACGGCTCGCCGGACTCCGTCATGTATCAGTGGACCAGCCCATCTACCACAACCCATAACATGTCAGTAACCTGTGTGCATTGTCAGTGTGCTCTATCACTTATTTAGGTTAGGTAACCTGTAAATTGTTGCGTTTGTGGAAGAGAATGTTTTTGTTTGTTCAGAAGATTATCTCGCTGAAAGCTTCCTTGTAAAGGTTGTATGGATGGATGATAGAGAATTCAGCTTCTGCGCCAACTGAAAAATTCACCGAAAATATTGCCTATTGTATTGCTGTACACGTAAGATGGAATGCCGTGCTGCATACTCCCGATTGGAAGAATCATTCCGCATTCACACTTACACAAAGCACAACAAACTTTGTGTGACTTCCTACACCTTCAGGTTGTTGGCCATGGCCCATGGCTTCTGTTGAAATGCAGACAAAACTACCGGTCTATTTCATTTCAGAATGTATAGATATCTTTCAGTCAGCGAACCAAGACTTGTTTTTTTCGCATGCCCAAAAAATACTCCCAAAACAAGTGCTTTGGTAATCTTCTGTTGGACGTTCACACACCTTGTGTGGATCTGAATCATCCGCAGTACAGGGAGTCAGTCACGCAAGGTACATCCAGTGCCAAATTTGCATGATCTCCGACTTGAGCAACAGGGGCAAAAACATACACTACTCTTCTTTGCAATGCTGTTTGGATATGCAGAAAAATACTAGCAGAATACAATGGATACAATACAACAATCATCAGCAATGTCTCTACTACGATCTCCTCTGCACCTACTGCTGCTCTTCTCCAGCCTCGCCGCGGCCTCTGCAGCCACAGAGCGGATCCCGAACTCCACCACGTCGTCGTCGTCGTCGTGCCCGTCGTACCGGTGCGGCCACTCCGTGGACATCCGGTACCCGTTCTGGATCGACGACGCCGCAAACGGCAACGCCTCCTCCTCCTCCACCTCCTCGTCCGCCCACTGCGGGTACCCGAGCCTGCGCCTGGAGTGCCGTCGCGAGACGCCGGTGCTGCCGCTGCCGTCGGGCGACTACGCCGTGACGCACATCATGTACGGCGACCGCACCGTCTCCCTGTTCGACCTGGGCGTGTTCTCCCTCTCTAACACCTGCCCGCTGGTGGGCCGCAACCTGTCGCTGCCCGCCGGCTCACCGCCGCCGCTGTCGCTCACGGCGCGGGACGCCAACCTCACCTTCTTCGTGCACTGCTCCTTCGTGGGCATCCCCGCGCACCTCGTGGCGTGCCTCGAGGGCGACGGCCGGCACCACTCGTACGTGTTCCGCGACGGCGACGAGCTCGCGCCCACCGGGTACGCCGGGCTGTGCCAGCGCGTCGTCGGCATGCCCGTGCTGAGGAGGTCCCTGCTCGGCGCCGCAGGGTCCAGCGGCACCAGCAGCAGCCCGCTGGACGCCGTCGTGCCCGCGCTCAGCATGGGGTTCGAGCTGAGTTGGACGCCGGAGGTGGACGGGGAGTGCGGACAGTGCGAGAGAGCCGGCGGCCTGTGCGGGCGCCGTCGGCTCGAGGGGCACGGGGCGTGGACCTTCGCGTGCTTCCGGGCTCCGGCGAACCCAGCGTGGATTCCTCCGAAAACTCCGGGTACGCATGCATATATTGCTCTCCTGTGTCCTGTGATCCTGTCTCCTCACCAAGGCGTGTTCTTTAGCGATTTCTTTGATTTTTGCTGCGTTAAGGTTTAAATGGTCTTATACAATGTGGAGCTCTCCGAGACGCGTATGAATTGGCCTGACAGCAAAGTTAGGCAAACTACAAAGGATGGGCCGCAAGTACAGTGGGCCTTAGCCCGTATGGGGTCTTAAGATTTGTTGAATTGGTTCGATAGCCACACCACACACTGAGACGTCAGAGTTCAGACCTCAGGAGTCAAGGCCGGGCATGTTAAGGTCTATCTGGTGCGGCTCTAAGCAGCTTTAGCAGAAAAATCATATCAAACACCTAAAGTGGATGGGCAATTTCATTTTTTTTCCTGAGTCCAAGAGAGAAGTTGAGACGTCTTTTGCTAGGTTAATCTAGCTACGGCCACAGCTTTGCTCCTGATGATCAAGGCCAAAGCCGATCAATGGGCTATAAGCGGGAGCCGTAGGACTGAGTTGCTTAGCTGGAAGGGGCAGATATTACCAATATGGCTAACCCACACTTGAACTACCCGATTATATGGCGAGGTCTGGCTATGTTGCTTTGTGACCAAATAATTATTAAGAGCAACTCCAACAGTTTGCTAAAACTCACTTGGCAAATCTATAGTTTTGCAAAGTCTCAAAACCAAATGGCAAGTGAAAAAAGAAGTCTTCTCCAACAGTTTGCTATTTGGGTTTGGCAAAAGAACTTAGTATCTTAGCATTTTTGCCAAAATCACAAAATGAAGCCTCCAACAAGTTGGCAAAACTAGTTGGCAAATTGGATACACGTGATGCCAAGTGATGGAGCACTTGGCATATTTGACAAGTGAAGGGAGAATTTTGCCAAGCTCACAGAAATGCCAAGTAGTTTTGCCAACTTATTGGAGGCTGTTTTTTGTGATTTTGGCAAAAATTCTAGGATGTCAAGTGCTTTTAGCAAACTGTTGGAGTTATCATCCTGAGTAACTAAATTCAGAGAGCTTGATAAGTACCGTTGGTCATATATTCAACAACATAGAAAAAAATATATGCAAGCCACGAGTGATGGTCTTTCAAAAAAAAAAAAAGAGAGAGAGAGAGAGAAGGTTTAGAGTGAATAGGTTACGCGTTCAATGGTTTGAAGTAGGAACTCTTCAACCGCTTTAGTATCTTGACATTTTTGCCGCAGTTGGTTGCTGACCTTTCTTTTTTATCTGTTGCATGGTACCTGATTTTTTTCTTCTAAAATACTATTGGATCACACGTCGACCAGGGAGTATTGTCATCGGTCATCAGTCATCAGTTCATCACGCATACATCAATCTCTATGCCCCAGTCATCAACACCATGCATTTTTTTATGTATGTTTCAGTAGTCAATACATTTTGATTGCACACGTTGTATGGTATCACATCTTTTGTATTAAAACACATTGACATGAAAGTCAAGCTGAGAAAATTCAACTCCTACTAAACAGTACTGTATCAAGACACATTCTCATTGACGGCACTCTGTAGCGTGAATATCCCTCGTAATCAAGTCGCTAATGTTAGACAAATAGGCTCGTCTGACCATCGGCCATCTTCCTCAACGATAATAATCCATGCTGATCTTGTCAAAAAAAAAATCCATGCTGACAAGCCACAAACAAAATGGCATAAATAAACCGCGAGCGTCCATACTCCTTTCGCCATTTGCTCCGATTGACCTCCGAACGACATCACAATGCACGCTCCCGCCGTGGTAGCACTAGCACTAGCGCTGCTCCTGCTGCCTCTGCTCGCCGCCGCACTGGACGACGCGAGCTGCGCGCCGGCGACGTGTGGGAACCCGTTCTGGCTGCGCGGCCAGCAGCCATCCTACTGTGGCTACCCGTCCTTCGGCGTCGCCTGCGACGACGACGCGCCGCCCGTGCTAAACGGATCCTACCTCCGCGTGCTGGCCATCCACTACGGCAACAGCTCCGTGGTGGCGCTCCACGCCAACCTTGCCGACGACCCCACGCGCGGCTGCCGCGCCACCAGGTTCAACGTGTCCGCCGCCCTCGCGCTGTCGTCGCCGCTGCTCGCCGTCAGCGCCGCCAACTGGGAGCTCTTCCTCTGCTCCTCCAACTGCTCCCAGACGCTGCCCGCGGGGTCGGTTCCGATGAACTGCACTACAAGCACAGGCCCCGCTCAGTGGATCGTGTACCTGAGCCGCCGGAGCTATGGGACCGGGGCCCCCGTGCGGGACACGACGTCGTCGCCGGGGTGCAAGTACTCGACCGTGCCGGTGCTGCCCGGGTCGCCGGAGCTGAGAGCGCTGGGCGACTACGCGAGGCTCGTGAGGCAAGGGTTCCTGATGGAGTGGACGGTGCCCGGGGATTGCGCGGCGTGTAACGCGAGCGGAGGGCAGTGCCGGCACGATGGCGGCGTGGCCGATTCGTTCAGGTGCCTCTGCCCCGACGGCCGCCTGCAGCCGGGGACGTGCGCGCGCGGTGAGTTTGCTGATCCCTCGATTCACACAAAAAAAATTAGCTTGAACACACTAGTGTAAAAAATCATTTATGGGGCCAATTTTAGATGACCAGATGATTGATCATGCACGCGTAGTCGCCGATCCAAATTAGTATGACAAATGCTGATACCTTACAAGATACTAGTCGTTTTCTGTTACCTGCCATGCACCAGTTTGACCATCAATGTCAGCGCATGACCGCCAATGCGAGACATTACGTGCCAACTGCCAAATGTCTAGTAGTTACGTTTGGGATGGGTGTTTCTGTTCCCTTTGACAGGTTGTGTCTTCCATTTACTATTGAAAAGCTCCTGGGCAAAATGAGGAACAATGTCAGTTGACGCCATCACAATAACCTTGAGACATCTGCCATTGATCACTGCCATTTTGTTTTACTCTGTAGAAAAGTCAGATAGGCATATGGACTGGTCTAATATTTCTGCTGATTTTCGTCTTCATCTTCCCGCCTTCTGTTTGACAATCTGATCTCTACAAAAGTCACATTTCTTTCCTGTACCTCTCTGCCTCCGATCCAATGCACCTTTCTCTCTTTTGCACCTTTTGTTTTTTATGATACCGCTCGCTGATTGACAGCTAATACAGTACAATGGCTGGAAAAAAGCTTGTTTCACTGTACTTTGGATACATCTAGTACTGATGTTTCTGAATAGAAGCAAAAGATACGGACTGGATCAATTGACAAGGATACAATAGTACACTCCTTCAGGCCGCCAAACACGACACAATGCAAACATGCTAAGGGGCACCAAATCGTCAATAGACACATCCTTCTAGTGACATGTAAACCACGTCAGCTCAAATTTTGTGTGGTGGTTGTTGGAGGTCAAAATTGACACCGTGATATCGGGCCAAATTTGAAGATTAGGTCTACACTTTGCTAATGTGTGTTTACTAGAGACAACGAGGGTCTGCATTAGATCAACATATTTTTTTTTTAAAGGCCGGCAAAAGCTTTGCCGGGATTTCTATTAGACGAGGAAAAGAAAAGGCAAGTGGCAGCCCAGTTTTTTTGACTGAAAACCGGGCCAGAAAAACCATACAATCTGGAGGGTACCCTACTCCAAAGCACACATAGGTACCAAGATACAACTCAACTCGCGCCACAAAGCGCCAACTCAACTGTACTCAGCTAAACTAGAATCTAATATTTTAGGTGAAGTAAGGTTGAAACTTGAAAGTGGAGTAGCTTGGTAGAAGTGTATTGTTTACTTAACATGTAGTGTAGAGTATGATCACTTGACCCTCCGAACACAGTCATGGGAGCAAACATATGGCACATTATGTTTGTTGACCGAATATGGTGGACCGTGTGACATAAGTGCTAGGACTATACACATTGACATATGTACCAAGAGAGAATTGTCGTAGGTGTATTGGCCCAAGAGGATGTCAAGCCCAAGGAGGGGGTTGTATATATGTGACATATTCGTCTAGTAAGAATTAGGCTAATGGTGGTCTATGTGTGTATATATGGCATATTGGAGGGTAGTGTGATATTGTGAAGGTAAGTCAATGGTTAAGAGTTGTTTAGACTAAAACAGATTCTAGAGTTCATATCACGAACTCTGCAGTAACTCAGACCATATAGGCGTATGTGGGTAGTAGATTTCAAATAATCGTGTTTTACAAGTGTGCTAGGTGCCCAAATAAGTTGAAACCAGGATTTCATAATGCACTTTTGGTTTTTTGTTTGCATCTAATTGATGATCACGATTTTATAAAAAAAAAAATAGGTTACTCATATGGCACGTATTCCATGCCAACAATTGTGTTTGTTTGGTTGGTTTAGTTGAGATCTTGTGGGCCAACAAAGGTCCATGCATCTAAAAGGGTAAGTACAACCAACACAAAAATGTGATAAAGATTATCACGGCAGATATAGATCGATTTTTTTTTTTTTTTTTTTTTTTGCGAATCTATATAGATCGAGGTAGCAAAAGCTCAAAAAATATACATTTTTTGTTTTAAAAAAATCAGGGACCACGGAAATTAGAGCACTAGGGAGAAATATATACTAGCGCCTTTAATTTCTTATCTTTTACAAGTCATAGCAAGGGAAAAAAAATGTCAGTGATAAGAGAACACTCCTGTTGATTAAAGAAGTCCAACAAACCGGAAAGGAAGAATTGTCAACCAGTCAACCAGAGCAAACGCAATCGCTATTTCTCCTCCCTTCTACGTCGATCCCCAATCCTCTCCATTATTTCTCGTGCTGGCACCATTATCTCCAATAATTCAGTGGATAGCTATAGCTTGAATGCTTGATGCATCCCACCTTGCTGTTCCTCCCGCTCCTGGCCTCCTTGCTCCTCCTCCAATTCCATCACCACGCCAGCGCCGACGACTGCGAGCCGGCGGCATGCGGGAACCTCAGTCTCCGGTACCCGTTCTGGCTAGCCGGCAACAGCAGCACCAACGACAGCCAGCCGCCGCCGCCTTCGTCTCTCTGTGGCCACCCGGCCTTCGAGGTCCTGTGTAGCGGCGACGGCCGCGTGGCCTCCTTGAAGGGCTCCGCCATCCACGTCCTTGGCATCAACTACACCAACAACTCCCTCGTCGCCTGCCACGCCAGGCTCGCCGGCGACGGCGGCGTGTGCCAGGCCGACTTCAACGTGTCCTCCAGCATCGCGCTCAGCCTGTTCACGATTAGCCCACGTCGCAACCGCGCCCTGTACCTGCTCTACGACTGCAACGGCACGGAACCGAGCGCGTCGGAGTACGCGAACGCTACGTCCGGTTGCAGCGCTCCCGTCTACGCGTACCTCGGCGGGGACTACTACTGGGACAAGCCGCCAGCGATCGCGACGGGCGGATGCAAGTACAGCTACATGCCGGTGCTCGGGTCGGAGGCGGCGGTGATGACGACGGCGGCCAACTACAGCCGGTTGCTCAAGGACGGGTTCGTCCTGGACTGGGAGGTGGCCTTCGTCGGCGACTGCCGGGCCTGCAACGCCAGCGGCGGGCAGTGCCGGTACGACAACACCAAGGCGGAGTTCTGGTGCCTCTGCCCCGGCGGCAGGCGCGCGGGGCCGACATGCGCCGGTGAGTCCCACGCTCCCCCACTTGCCCTCCTCCTCCGTACACGTATGTGCCTCCATCTACTAATCTACAGTAGTCAGCGTGTGTGGACGCCAGCGGCCGACGCAGACTCTGTAACGTGCCGGTCGTTTTAGCTGCACGACTTTCTTGGTCCCGTTGCATTGCATCATGCAGATTGCGGCGTGGCGCTGGCGCCTTGGCGTCACGTCAGTGCTGCCCACTGGGCCACTGGAGCCATCCAGCGTATATCCTTCCCAGGCCCCATGTTGGAGATCGATCTAGGTGCTTACCGACAATAGCTAATTAATTAACTGGACGAAGCTCGTAGCTCTTATCGTCTCTCATATGTCACTCTTTGCTAAGGAAAAAAAAAATTCTCATGTAACTTCAGTCTCAGTAACCTTGCTGGCTAGCTTTCCCTCAATCCACCGGTAACTCTGGCACGCGGCACGCAGCTCAGCTGGAGTGAGTGATGCTTATCTCGTGTGTTCATGCCCAAATGGCCAAATTGACATCTGACGAGTTTGCCGGGACTGTGGTGCGCGCACTGGCCACGCCGCAATCATATAGGTAAACGTGTGTTGTCACTGACGCCATCTTCCCTGGGCGCCGGCGCGGAGGGCTCGCCGGGTGTGTCAACTTCACCTGCCATGCCAATGCCATTATAATTAGGTTTCTCGTGTCCCCTTCGCGTACGATTGCTCTCGTTAGTGCTCTGACGAGTGACGACCGACGACCGCACCAAAATAATATGGGCAAGCCTGAAGCTTCGGTGGCTTTTGCCGTCCTCCGTACTTTATTACCAAATCCTGATAGTAGATTGCCGTTAGCAATGCCAACATGCTCATTTCAGGCAAGTAGGTCCACACAACGTGTGTCGTATCGCTACGGCGGTGACAAAGTTCACAACTTTGATGTTTCTTCTGTTATATAATAATATGCACTTTAGTGGTCTAACTAATCCACCATGCAATTAAAGAGTAAATAAACTCCCTATTGACATCTGTCTCTCCTAAACCTAAGTCTTGACTCCGCCACTAGGCTATGGTCATAGGTGGCCATCAATTTGGTGCTTTGATTTTCTTGTCGAAATAGGAGGCACTTTTGAGGACAAGACTCTCATCAAGTGCTCTGCCGAGTAGCTTTTAGTTTGAAAGTCGTTGGATTCCAACTCGAATTACAAGCTGTCCTGCAGTGTTTCTGTCCCTCTGATTTAGAAATATGAACAGATATCCTTTAGTGAGGTTGAGCCTCATGATAGAATTAGAAGTTTGCTGATGCCATTATGATTAATTGATTATATTTGTTTTTTTTTTCGAAAACATGCTTTGCACGTGCTTCATTAAGAGAAATTAGAATTGTCTTTACATTCCGACCATCCTAACGGCGAGATGCCCATAGGATTACTCGGACAGAACACAAACAAAAGGCGCCGGCTCAAACGGCGGAGCGTCGGAAGTCGTACTAGCTAGTAAACCGATTATCTAGGAATCTTTGCAAATTATCGAATAAATCAATAGCGACTGCCTTTTTGGCAATGTTCTAAATAGTGGGCTAATGCCCTTAGCGGTAACTTTTTTTAAGGCTAATGAAGGCTATAGCAGGCTAAGTCATTTAGCGGTTGAGCAAAAATTATGTCAACTATGAATAATTTTACACATAATAAACATAGAAGATGAAGCTAATTTATTTACAGTAAAGAGCAAACCAATCATATAGCATTTTATAATTCTCTTTTTTTGAAACTATAATTCTCTTTTTTCTAGGCGATGGTTGTTTGCGGAGGGAAATAAAGCAGCCCAAATCCGAGCTAAGACATTTCGACATGAGTCTTACTGCTAGCACTTTGGGCCTGCGCGTGATTTGGGCTGGAGGGAAATCAAAGCCCACGCAGAGTCCCAATAGCAGCGCTCCGTTTAGCAGAAAATAGAGCCCTGTAGCGCTAAACTTGGGGTCGTAGTAGCGATCGAACGTTCGATCCTAGAACGCCCGCGCTACTGGGCCCGGCCCATCTCCCCTTCCCTCCGACACGTACACACCCCCGCCCCCACGCGCGGCACACCGACGCACATACACCTTCCGTCCGCCCCGCGCCTTCTCTTCCCGCTCCCACAACACATGGCCGTGCCTCCGCACCTCCTCGGCCACCATGCTCCTCCATGGCCGCCACACCCCCTCCCACCCCCTTGGGCGTTGGATTTTCTGGAAGAAAAGCAAAAAAAAAAAAAAAAAAAGAATTAAACCAAAAGGCCTACTGAAACAAAGAACAAAAAGTGTAAACAACAACGAAAAAAAGAAATTGAAACATGTGAAAATAGACAAAAGAAACAACAGACAAAATGAAACTGAAACAAAAACGAAAACATAATGAAAACAAAAAAGATTGAAACATATGAAAAAGACAAGAAACAACATGAAGAAAGAAACTGAAACAAAAAACAAAAACATAGTGAAACAAAGGAAAAAAGAATGAAAAAAATCTTGAATATTGAAAGCACATTGAAACCACTCTACTGCAACAGACCATGGGTATGCATTGCGCCAAACAAGAACACACCCTTGAAACACCCCCTGGTGAATTAAATCTGAAGAAAACACACTGAACACCCCTCTACTGAAGACAAAAATCCCTGAAACATGCAACTTTTCTCTGCAGAAACATTCGGAAAAAGGCCCTGAAACAAAAAAAATTAGATACAAATCTCTCTGAAACATGAAAACACACGGCGCAAATGTGCTATTGAAACAAACTAATTAAAGAAGATGAAACAAAAAAAGGTGGAAAAAGAAACAAAGGAAAAGTTGCTGGTTAGGGGAGAGGAGAAGAAGAAAGGAGACGGGGGAGGATGCTTCAAATACGGAGGTCCCTTGTGACCTACCTTGTTGAGCATGGGGAGGGGGGGCTGGTGCAGGCGAGGTTGACGCGGTGGTGGAGGTGTGGGGAGACGGCAGCGCGCCGTCCCAATGGCGCGCGGAGAAGGCTGGAGGAGGGAGCATCGAGGCAAGGAGGAGGGGAGAGCAGCAGCAGGCCGTCGAGGGGAAGGGCATCCACCTCCACCGTAGTCGGATTCCACGAATCCACAGCGGCTGTGGCCGGATCTAGCAGAACCACGGCCTCCCTCGCCGGATCCGGCGCCGCCATCCACCATGGCGGCGCCCCCCAACATGCGTGCAAGGAGAAGGATGGAGGACCGGTACGCAAGCAGGAGAGGCCGGAGTAGGGGCAGGTAAGAGCAGCTCGGCATCCTCAGCCGGTGCTTGCAGGCAGCGCGCGGGGGACGTGTGGAGATGGAGCGGGCGACGGCGACGAACTTGAGAGAGCAGAGCGAGAAAGACGGAGCAATGGTGAAGAAAATGGATAAGATCGGGAGGGTGCGAGTGCAGATGCGGACGGAGCAAACGAGGCTGTGAGGCCGCAGCGGGTGGTGGGCGGTAAGTGCAGTCCAGTGGGCCGAGGACACCTGTTCTATGCTTCGAACGTCCGTGTAGAAGCATTACCGCTAAACTTGCCAAAGCGTAGCATTATTTTAGGCCTATAAACGCTAAATCTAGTATATCTGAAGCCAGATCCCGGTATCTACAAACATTGCTTTTCAGATGGAACTAATAAAATTCAGGCACTAGCAAAAATAAAAGGCTCACACTCTCCATCCTATTATGTTCACAATTTTTTTTTCGAAAGGGCGGCAAAAGCTTTGCCGCAGAATTTTATTAGACGATAGAAAGACAAAAACAAAGGGAAACAATTTACATGTATTTACAACTCCAACTGCCGGCCGCAGGTGAAGAAACACTACCCGGCCCTCGCCCACCAGAGTAAACTACTACACCCCCACAGAAGAAATAGAAAAAACACCACAGCATAAGGAAGTAAAAAACCCTACTGATCATCAAGAGTTCCTCTTGGCGTGAAGGCCAACCTAAACTGCATGATGTCGTCCCTGACTAACACCGCCACCTGTTCCGGGGAAAGCAGCTTCTATTGGAATTGTCGCCAGTTGCGCTCCTTCCATATATTCCACCAGAAGTAGATGAAAATCCCGTCTAGTTGTCTGCGCTCAGTCCCCGGCACCTTACATCTGCAGCGCCTCCAGTAGCTATATAAGGATCCCATTGTGCTGACCCCCTGAATCGGCGCTAATTGGAACCATCGTTTTATGATCTCCCAGACATCTTTGGTGAAACAACAGTATTTACATAAGTGTTTCGACGTTTCCAACGTGTGTGTCTTCAGTCCAGCCCCTCTTACTGAGATTATTTGCAGTGAGGATCTTATTATGGAGCAAGGTCCATGCAAAGAAACGGCATTTTGCCTCTGAATGGGCTTTCCAAATGGGGGTTATCTCGATGTTGGAGAACCTTCCAGTAAACTGTACGTAGTACGCACTTTTGGTGGAATACTCCACGTCAACTGTCCATTTCCATGTTATCATATCTTCAGTATCATCGGCTAAGTGGACTCCCTCGATAGCCTACCAGAGCTTTACAAATTCTCTTATTTCCACCGGCGATGAAATCGGGTATATGTGGTCGATTCATTTGTTACCTGTCAGACCTTGACGCACTGTGAATCTTTTCCGTCTAGATTTCTGAAATAAGGTTGGGGCAATTGCTTTTGCTGAGGTTCCATCAATCCAACTGGAGGTCCAGAAAGTAGCTTTCATGCCATTACCGATTGTGATTCTTGTTGAAGCATTGAAGAGATCTCTATCAACTTTATCGCAAGGAACTTCCAGATTGGCCCAAGCTCTTTCTGATTGTTTCCATTGAAACCACAACTACCGTAGCCTAAGCGCTCTAGTGAACCGTTCCAGGTCCAAAATCCCAAGTCCCCCTAAGTTCTTGGGGGAGCAGGTCGTTGTCCAGTTCAAGAGTGAGTGTCCACCACACACTTTGTCCGGGGTCTCTCCCCTCCAAAAAAAACTCCTACGGATCTGATCTATCTTTTTGATTAGCCACTTTGGGGCATGGAAGACGGTGAAGTGATATATAGGTAGAGATGATAACACTGTTTTAACTAGCATTTCCCTCCCCGAAGATGACAAAAACTTTCCTTTCCAACCCGGTAATCTGGCTCCGACCTTGTCGATTAGTGGCTGGACATCTATTCTCCTTAGTTTCCTCGTGTGCAAAGGGAGGCCCAAGTATTTCCCCAGGAAAGAACCAATTTTACCCGGGAAAATTTGAACCAGTTGCTGCAAAGCGTCATGCTGCAGCCTAATGGGGAAAAATCTCAGTTTTGCTCATATTGACCCTGAGCCCTGAACACTCCCCGAAGAATACTAGTAGCCCGTGGAGATTTGTCAGTTCCCTCGTAGAAGGTCTTGCAAAAAGCACCGCATCGTCCGCATATAGAGAACATCTCAGATTTGCTGCCCTCGGGAGTATAGGCTGCAACGGTGAGCGGCCTGTTCAATTATTCTATGCAGGGGGTCAATCGCCAAGATGAATAGAAGGGGAGACAACGGGTCACCCTGACGAAGGCCGCGGGCATGTAAGATTGGCCTGGTCGGCTCACCATTGAGCAAGACTCTAGAAGAGGAGGAGCGGAAGAGATCCGACATCCAGTCCCTCCGTTTCAGTATTGCCAACTTAATGAATAACGAGGGTTGTTTCTTCTTGTGCAAAAGTTGTATCACCCTTTGGACATAGAGAATTTTTTTTTTCGAAACCGTGCATTAGCACTCTGGACATAGAGAAAATTATCGTGGATGCATCGTCGTTTGATGAAAGCATTCTGGGCATAGGAGACGATGGTGTTCATATGAGGTGCCAAACGGTTAGCAAGTATTTTGGTTATAATTTTGACCAGGCTGTTAATCAAGCTGATTGGCCTATAATCAGAGATAGCCATCGGTTCATTTTTTTTGGGCAGCAACACGATGTGAGCCTCATTGAACAGGTGCATCTTCGAAGTTTTATGAGTATAAAAGCCCATGATTGCTTCCAGGAGGTCTCCTTTTACTATGTCCCAACACTTTTTATAGAACAACCCAATATAGCCGTCAGGCCCGGGAGCTCTTTCCGCCGGTAGTTCCTTGATCGTCTTGTTCAGCTCACCCTCAGTGAAAGGCATGTCCAAATCATCCAGATCGTGTACCCCAACGCCTCCCAATCTAACCTTCTAGATCTCGGAGCGTTCACTCCCAGCCCGCTGCTAAAAAAGTCCAAAGCAGCTTTCAGCTTGTCCGCATGAGACACTACTAATCTCTCCCATCAACATTTAATGAGGACACAAAATTCCTTTTCCTATGCGCGCGCGCTTGCATATAAGTGAAAAAGCTTTGTGTTGGAGTCACCCTTGCGAATCCAGGACAAACGTGCATGTTGCCTGGCCCTCGCTTTCTGGATTGCAGCGACCCAGGGATTTTGCTTTGAGGAAATTCTTGAATTGTAATTCCTCCTCAGAGAGAGATCGCCTTCCCTTTCCTGGGCCTTTTCCAGTTCAAGCAGAATGGTCTCCACCAGTGCCAACTTGAGCTTCCACTCACCAAATTGTTTTCTTCACCAAATCTTTAAAGCCCTGGACACCCGTAGCATTTTGACGTGCATTCTCATCAAAGCGTTCTGGGTGTTTACCGGCTGACCCCATGCATTTTTAACCTCCTCGATGAAGCCGGGGATATTAACCCAAAAAGCTTCAAATCGAAAACCTCTATAGAAATCATAGGCTGTGTCTCCCTGTAGGAAGAGGGCGCAGTCAATGATGGAACCAGCGATCATGATTAGGGGGCGAACAAATGCGATCGCATTTTTTACTATGATAAAATATACATAATAATATGTTTCAACAGTTTTTTTTTTAAAAAATACACTATTTTTAACTAGAATCATAGTTTTTCAATTAAAAATAAGTAAAAAGATGAGTTTTTAACTAAAAATAAGTAAAAAAATTGAGATTTTTTTAACTAAAAATAGCAAACCTACCTTGCATATGGGGGGGGGGTGTGGCCACGGCCCCTGCTGGCCCCTCCTAGTTCCGTCACTGGGCGCAGTGGTCCGAGGCCAAGGATGCAAGGGCCTGAAGGTCATGCCTAGGGAAGAGAGCGATCCATTCTGCCGATGCCATGAAATGATCGATCTTTGTCATCGTCGGCTGCTGCTGATTGTTGCACCATGTGTAGCGTTTTCCGTGTAGTTCCAGGGCACCAACTGCAAGTTGTCAATCATTGCTCTAAATCTATTGAGCATTCTCAAGTCCACTTGCTGGTTATTTTTATCCTGATCTCTATATATTAAGTTGAAATCCCCTAACAGGAGCCAACGTGCCTCCATGTGCTGCTTGAGATCCAATATCTCTTGCATGAATGCTATCTTGTCAGGATCTGATTGAGGGCCATATACCCCGGTAAGGCACCAGGATAGATTTTCCTGGAGCATTGTGATCTTAGCAGAGATAGTGTGTACTGTTAGCCCTAGGATCAACTAGTAGTGACATCTAGAGGGGATGAACTTTGGGAATCGAGTAGGCAGAGAGGTAGAAGGAGAGAGGACGAGTGGGAAAGGCTTTACCAGAGGCCTTGGCAGGGGCGGAGGAAGAGGATCCGGCGGCGGCGCTGCTGCCCTCGGCCATCGCGTCGAGGCAGAGGAGAGTGAAGCGACTGGCGGTGTAGTGGTCAACGGCGCAGTGTGGTGACGGCGGCGCAGAGGTGCTTCCCGTCACTGGCTGCGCCCCTACGATCGGATTAGGGTTGTCGGTGGGTGTGGCGGCTCACGGTGAACCTCGTACTGAGAGCCGCCGGCGCCCACCTCTTTATATAGCGCAGGGTGACGGGGGCCCTCCGGCCAATAAATGGGGGGCGCCCCGATCGAGGCGCGAGTTCACAAGGGGCCCGAGTTGGGCCGTTGGGCCCAACTCGGGATTGAGATCATCCTAACATTCTCCCCCTTGATCTCATCTTTAACTTTATCTTTAACTTTACTCTTTCACTTTAACCTTTTCATTTTACTTATTCCATCTCGCATTTGTGCATAGAACATGTTTCATCGTCACGGTCTATTGCCGTTGGATTTCACAAATACAATACACATCTCTCGGTTTGAAATAAATAAATACTTTATCTTTGGGCCCTTATTATTATCCAGGAATCATAGGCTTCTCCTTAAACCCATGCCGACTACGTGTTCAACGAACACTTTGGGTGGTAAGCCTTTTGTAAGCGGATCCGCGAGCATCTTTTCAGTGCTTATGTGCTCAAGATTTATAACACGATCCTGGATTTTCTCTTTCACAACATAGTACTTTATGTCAATGTGTTTGGCAGCACCACTTGACCTATTGTTGTGAGCATACTCTATAGCCGGATTATTATCACGGTATAGAGTCATTGGTCCATTGATGTCATCGACCACTTTTAAACCGGGTATGAATTTCTTTAGCCAATTCACCGCCCCGATGCCTCATAGCATGCTACAAACTCGGCATACATAGTAGAGTTTGTAGTAACTGTTTGTTTTGAGTTTTCCATGATATAGCTCCTTTTGCGAGAGTGAACACATATCCAGATGTGGACTTTCTGTCATCTCCCGCATAATCAGAATCTGAGTATCCTAAGATCTTTAGGGAGTCAGATCTTCTGTACGTTAGCATCAGGTCTTTTGTACCTTGTAAATATCGTAAAACTTTCTTTACTAATTTCCAGTGTTCAACACCTGGATTACTTTGGAATCTGCCAAGCAACCCGGTTACATAAGCCAAGTCAGGGCGTGTGCATACTTGAGTATACTGTAAGTGTCCAACTGCTGAAGCATATGGCACACTTTTCATTTGGTTGAGCTCATACTCATTCTTGGGACACTGAAAATCCCCATACTTATCGCCCTTGACTATAGGTGCAGGTGATGGACTACATTTATGCATCTGGAATTTCTCCAAGACCCTTTCAATGTATGCCTTTTGAGACAGTTCTAATACCCCCTTTTTTCTATCTCGGTGAATTTCTATGCCCAAAACATAGGAAGCTTCACCAAGATCTTTCATCTCAAACTTTGAGGACAAAAACCTTTTTGTCTCTGTAGTAGACTCATATCATTACTTGCAAGTAAAATATCGTCTACGTACGGGACTAGGAAAATGTATTTCCCATTCTTAAACTTTGTATAAACACAATTGTCTTCGACATTTGCTTTAAACCCAAAATTCTTTATAGTTTTATCAAACTTCAAGTTCCACTTTGCCTTGAAGCTTGCTTTAACCCATAAATTGATTTCTTTAGGCGACATCCCATCTTTTCTTTGCCTTCTACGACAAAACCTTTCGGTTGTGCCATGTAGATATTTTCCTCCAAATCCCCATTTAGGAATGCCGTCTTCACATCCATCGATGCAACTCTAAATCATAGTGTGCCACCAATGCCATTATTATTCGAGAGAATCTTTACATGAGACTGGAGAAAAGGTCTCGGTGTAATCAATTCCCTCCCTTTGTGTGAAACCTTTAGCCACAAGTCGCGCTTTAAATCTCTCTATGTTCCCTTGGGAGTCATATTTTATTTTGTAAACCCATTTACGGCCTCTTGTTTTGGCTCCTTTGGGAATTTCTTCCAAGTCCCAAACATCGTTGGCACTCATCGATCTCATTTCATCTTCCATGGCTTCAAACCACTTGGATGAATGATCGCTTCTCATGGCTTGTTCAAATGAGGTGGGATCACCCTCCATTTGATACTCTTCAAATGATATTATTTAACTCATATATATCACTGGAGATAGCTGGCCTTCTTTCTCTTTGAGACCTTCTAGGGGCCTCTACATTTGGCACATCTACTTTGTTGGAGGCCGAGATTGCTCCCCCTCATTTGTGGCAACATTTTCAATGGGTTCCGATGAACAGGTTCCTCATTTTCCTCTGTTGTTACCACGAGAGGAACAACGACAGTTCTTGCTCCACGGTGTCTTGCACTATTGGTGCGGGAACAATAGGTAGCTCGAAAAATAGCTCTGAATCACGGATTGGGTGCATACACCCGCTTCTCTTCAAGATCAATTTTCCGAGCAGCCATACTCCCCCTCATCATTTCATCCTCTAGAAAAATAGCGTGTCTCGTTTCCACAAACTTTGTGAGTCTATCGGGACAATAGAAACGATAACCTTTTGACCTTTCAGGATAGCCAATAAAATGGCAACTCACTGTTTTAGGATCAAGTTTCCCAATATTTGGGTTAAACACTTTAGCCTCAGCAGGACACCCCCACACACGCAAGTGATCTAGTGAAGGTACCCTTTTTGTCCATAATTCATAGGGTGTTTTGGGCACCGATTTACTTGGCACTCTATTGAGAATGTGAATGGAAGTTTTTAATGCCTCTATCCATAAACTCAATGGTAAATTAGAGTAACTCATCATACTGCGCACCATATCCATCGGGTACGGTTACGCCTTTCGGCTACTCCATTTCTTGAGGTTCACCCGGCATGGAATACTTTGGGCAACTATACCATTTTCCTGCAAGAACCTTGCGAAAGGTCCAGGAACTTGACCATATGGGGTATGCCGACCATAGTACTCCCCCCCACGGTCGGACCGGACTAACTTAATCTTTAAGCTATGCTGATTTTCTACTTCAGCCTTAAATATTTTAAATTTATCCAATGCTTCATCTCTTCCTTTAATTGGATAAATATAGCCAAACCGGGAGTAATCGTCAGTGAATGTAATGAACGAATCATAGCCATCCACACTCTTTACAGGAAAGGGACCACAAATGTCAGTGTGAATGATCTCTAATATTCCTGTGCTTCGTTTGACATTCTTTTTAATTTGCTTTACATATTTTCCTTTTATGCAATCGATGCATTGCTCTAATTCAGTGAACTCGAAATGAGGAAGAATTTCATTCTTTACTAGTCTTTCTATTCTCCCCCTCGAAATATGGCCTAAACGACGGTGCCATAATTTCGCCGTTGCGTTGTAGTTCGCTTTCTTTTTCTTTTCTCATTTGTAGACGAGGAAACGCTATCATTCACATTACATATGGAATTCACACTTTCACATAGCGATAACATATATAATTCGTCTTGTCGGAATGCAAGACCAACACAAATATCATTAAACCAAATGACACATTTGCCATGTCCAAAATTACAGGTAAAACCTGAATCATCCAACTTTATTACACTTATCAAATTGCGCTGCGGTGTAGGAACATAAAAAACATCTCTCAAAGTAAGACTATAGCCATTAGGTAAATCTAATGCTACATCTCCAATTGCCTCCACAAAGCTGCACGCCATTCGCAACGCTAATGGCCTCTTCTCTTTTTAGCGTAGTTCTCGTCGAAGTGAATCCTGTAAAGAATTTGCAACATGAATGGTTGCACCGAGTCAATAAACCATGTTGACTTTGAAAACTTTGCATACGAGATTCATTTACAAATGAAATAACATTCTCACCCTTTTTCTTCATGAGCTCTCTTAACCAATCAGGGCAGTCAGTCTTCTTGTGCCCCTCCTTACCACAGTGCGAGCACAAGTTGTCACCTGCCCGTGGCTTGCCCCATTCTTTGGCTGTGGTTTTTGTTGCATAGGACCTTTCTTTGCTGGGGAGCCAGGATTGAAGGGCCTTTTGCCCTTCCCTTTGACCAGGTTCGCTTGGCCACCATGTTGGCCATTGATCCTGAGCTCCTCATCAACACACTGAGCAATGAGCTTATCTAAGTCCCATTTCTCAGGCTGCATGTTGTAGCTTATGACAAAATTCTCATACTCTCTAGGCAAGGAAGCTAAAACAAAATGGATAAGGAGCTGTGGTTGTATCTCCGGATCCATTCCTTTCGGCTTATTTGCCAAGTGACTCATTTTCAAAATATGGTCACGTATGCTACCTCCTTGTACCTTTCATTTGTCAATTGTTTGAACAAATGGGTAGCATACACTTTGGAGGAACCAAAGTGAACTGGTTCTTGATCCTCTCAAAGTAAGCAACAGCGGTGTCACACTTTTCAATTGACCCCGTAAGAGCTGGGTCAATTGTATTCTCAATAACAAGACACAATATTTCTTGTTGTCACCGACCCATCGAGTATGCTTTATGTCATAAGCCATCTTTATGGGTCCAAAATCTTTCACCCTTTTGTCCCATGCTTCATCACTTTCATGGTCTCCCGCACCGGTTCCACGGCTTTGTGGGACACGGTTCGATGAGCACCCAAATCAACCTCGGCTATAGTGAAAGTGAAGTCAATCTTCCTCTTCCACTCAAGGTAGTTGTCTCCCCTCGGTGGTGGAATCTCTCTCGGGCGGACATCGGGGAGGAACTACCTGAAATTACAATTCATATGAGGTGAGAACATAATATAAAATTTACTTTGCAATAATTCTAAATCACCGTTGGGCGTAAATAGAATTAATGTAGGCAACAACTATTAATCCACATCATAATATTGCTATTAATCAACGTTGGTCGAATAATAACAACATTATAATCACGGTAAAATTATCCATTTTCAAATATTAAACTCTCCCGTTGGTTCGAATTTAATAATGAAAACGATAACAATTTAAATACGCGCGGAAACTTTAACTTTTGTCATAATCAATTTTCCGAAACTTTAAGATACTTTACTTGCTATCAATGCAAAATTGTCGTTGGATCAAAATTTGCATGAATTTTGCAGTAAAACAAATCAATGTGATCAAAATACCATTAAAACAGTCTCTGGAAAATAAAAAAAAGAATTTATTCTCATGTGTTAACCAATTTGGCCCAAATGGCCCAGCTCGCGGCCCACAGGCGCGCGCACCCGCACAGCAACAGCCGCGGCCCACGGCCGCTCGCGCGCGCGCGCTGCCAGCGGCCCAGCTGCTAAACTTCTTTCTTTTTTTTTGTGTCCTGTAGCAAGCGACCGGCCCACAGGCGACGAAAACGGCTCGGCCCATCTCGTGATTTAATTAAAATTCACGAAAACATGACGGCGGCCCAAAACCGTCCGCATCTGGTCCGGCCCAGCAAGCTGCCGCGCGCGCGCCGCCAGCCTATCTAACGGACCGACCGATCTCGGCCGTTCACTTGAATCGGACGGCTGTCCATTCTTTTCGGCCGAATAAAACCGCAGCACGCGGCCGGCTGCCCTAACCCTAACTCTCATTCCTATCCTCCTCCTCTCTCTCTTCCAGTCTCACCGACGGCGCCCCACCGAAGGGCGAAGCCGCCGCCAGCCATGGTGGCTGGAAGGAAAAGAGTCAGCGCCGCCGCCGGTCCCCTCGCTGGTGCGCGCGCTCGCCCGAGGCGGAGCGCGCCCCGTCGACCGGTCGGGCGATGGCGCTCTGGTGCTATGCAGTCGCCGGAGCTGCGCAAGACGGCGCCGTCGCGTGGCTCCTCGCCAGCGCGCGTGTTCGCTCGAGAGCCGAGCTCGCCGCTGTCGAGTGGCTACGGGGCGGTGCCCTTTCACTTGCGCGCGATGCAGGTCCTCACACGGTGAGGCCTCACGGCGAGCGGCTCTGTCCGCACGACGACGGCGAGGTAGGGTACCCAGGTAGGTCCGCCTTCCTTCGGTCCGTCCTTTTCTTTGCCCTCTCTGTTTCTTAGGGTTAGGGTTTCACTGTTCCGATGCGAAATCGGTCGATTCTTTTCTTTTCCCTTCCCCTGTCCCATATCTAGGGTTAGGGTTAGAGTTGCTTTGCCGATTTGAAGTCGGTATCTTTACTTTCGTGATTCATCACTTCCCAATCTAGATCCACTAACTAGATAGGCGTCTGATACCATTGTTAGCCCTAGGATCAACTAGTAGTGACATCTAGAGGGGATGAACTTTGGGAATCGAGTAGGCAGAGAGGTAGAAGGAGAGAGGACGAGTGGGAAAGGCTTTACCAGAGGCCTTGGCAGGGGCGGAGGAAGAGGATCCGGCGGCGGCGCTGCTGCCCTCGGCCATTGCGTCGAGGCAGAGGAGAGTGAAGCGACTGGCGGTGTAGTGGTCAACGGCGCAGTGTGGTGACGGCGGCGCAGAGGTGCTTCCCGTCACTGGCTGCGCCCCTAGGATCGGATTAGGGTTGTCGGTGGGTGTGGCGGCTCACGGTGAACCTCGTACTGAGAGCCGCCGGCGCTCACCTCTTTATATAGCGCAGGGTGACAGGGGCCCTCCAGCCAATAAATGGGCTGGGCGCCCCCGATCAGGGCGCGAGGTTCACAAGGGGCCCGAGTTGGGCCGTTGGGCCCAACTCAGGATTGAGATCATCCTAACATGTACAGACACATGCAGTGACTCAAGTAGCGCTCAGATGCCGCAATGATGATCCCACCTTATGTGCCAGCCGCTGGAAGAAAAACACAATTGTCCCTCATCCCAGGGCCTAAAGTTTCAGCGAGCAAAGTTGAGGTCCACGATTCAATCTTCGTTTCCTGAAGGCAAACGATTGTCGCACCCGACGAACAAATACGATTTCGTACACTAGCTGTTTTAGCTCCATCATTTAAACCACGCACGTTCCAACATAATACAGAGAAGTTTTTTTGAGCCATTTAACCAATAAACATCCACTTGAACAGATCTGGGTTACAGGGAATGCCCCTGCTCCCCACTGCCCCGGGACCTCCATGTCCACGAAGCAAACACACCAGGTTGGTACGATCATGGGCCACCATGGCAACCAGTCGTCCAAATCTGAAACACTGGGATACACCCCTACTGTCGCCGGTCACCAAACCAACAGACAGGCAGGAAACTCCAGAGTTCTGAATGATACATGGGCCTAGACGCCCCTGGATGGCTTCGCAGGGCCCAAATGGCTAAACTGACAATGACACAACTGACTGACGAATGCCACACAATTTCATGATCCGGAACGACGATGACGTCGTAGGAAGACATTGGGAAGACTTCCTACTGTGCTCCCCATCTCAAGGCTCTAAGCCGTCGCTGCCATTCTTCTTCTCGAGCTTGAGGCCGTGCTCCACCAGCACCTGGAGGGCGTCCATTGCCTTCTTTTTGACCGGGTTGTCCAGATGCTGTGAAAGAGTAGCAATATTAGGTGTATCTTCATCTGCACTTTCCATTATGTTCACAAATCACAATAACAAATATACAATACAGAGTTTTTGCCCAAAAAGATCACTCGCAAGTAATGTGTGTGGTGGAAATATTGGAACGGTTGACCGCGACAAGATTCTTTCAGTCGCATGTATATGTTCACACATATCCGGCAAAATAACTATTGCTACCTTTGCAAGAACAGAACCCGCCGCTAGGAAATCGACAGAGAACCCAGTCGCAAGTGTACATGAGTTCCGTTAAAAAACGCTCTTAACTCTAGGCTTTTTTTTTTTTTTTTTTTTTTTGCGAGTAAAATAACTCTAGGCTGTTGTTACTTCGGTAGCTTTTGCAAACATACTGTATTCAGTAGGATGGGACTTGGAATTACAAGCAAAAATCATATCTAGAGCAATATTGCGATTGCGACAACCACTTCCAAAGTCTGCCTAGCTACTAGTCTCCTCGTAGGAATAATATATAGTAAATTTGAGAGGAGCCCGTTGGCCGGCCGGCAGGAGTGCCTGTTTAGTTACTGGAGGATCGCGCGTCCACGGTCAGGCTAGTCGTCGCCTGCCTTGCCCCGTCCATCGGGCACCTCGGAATTCCGTGTACCGATGACGACGGCCCGAATGCAGTCAAAGTCTTCGGGTCTACCCAACACACGACTCGCGGACTCAGCTTCACTATTTACTCAGCCACCAGCTGTGTGCCAGAGGCCAGTGTGAGCGGTTCACCCTTCTGTTCGTCCTCCTGCTAATGCCATCTTCGAAGCTTTCCATGGCTCTGGCTCCATCCTCGTTGCTGCTCTTCCTAATCTCGTCGTCGGTGTGGCCCGTGTGGGTGGCCTTATCCTTGCCACTGATGGTAGAGCCTGTGCCAGTACCACATGTGCAAGGAGGAGAGCACTGTCCGCCACAGCTATGTGGCAACGTGACTATCTCCTTCCCATTTGGGCTCATCCCATATGGCGCCGATCAGACCAACTGTGGCGGGAATGGGTTACAGGTTCGTTGCTATAATAACAATAGCCACCTCGGATTTGCTCAGAGCGAGATCAGTATGCAGATCCTCAACATATTTTACGACAACCTCTCCTTGCACATCGCTCAGCATAGACACTGGCATCCATATTTCAATAGTTCTAGCTACGAAAGCTGCCAAATCCCTTCGCACAACAGCTCCTCCCAACTTGTTCCTCCGCTCTCGGTCAGTCGCGTTAATCAGAACCTCATCTTCTACAACTGCACCAAGCGGCCGCCGCCAGGCACGGGGCTCGTGAAGACGGTGTGCCACAACAACACGTTTGTTCGTGCCGCTGATGGGCGTTCCAACGAGTCAGCAGGCAGCTACTTTTTAGAAGGCTGCACCGCTGCCATGGTGCCGGTGATTGGAGTGCCTGGCAAGGTGAACGCTAGCAACTATGAGCAACTCGTCTGGGATGGCTTCCTCGCGACCTGGCAGCCGCTGCGGCCACAGCCGGTGCCGCGGCCACAGCACATGCCGCCGCCGCCGCCAGGTAATTTCGCTCTTGGAAATAGTATTATACCGAATCTATCTATCTATTGCTTTTTTTTAAAAAAAAAAAATACACAGTACAACATAGAAGCCGATGGCACGCACCCACACTCACCCTATATGAATAATACACATACGCAAACCCTACCCTACGTGCACCTTCGAAGAATTAAGCCGGCGTATTAGAAGAATAATGCCTCTCGCTATATAGCTTCGAATCAGGGTGCGGTAGACATAGAAGTGAGAGGAGCTAGTCACACATCCTTCGTAGGCCCCATAGAACTAGCTAGTAGGTCCCCATTTCCAGGCAGGAGTAGTTCTCAAGTACTTCTCATCTTACCCGGAGTGACTTTGGCTTGCTTCCCCTGTTCCCTCGATCCACCGGTAGCTTTGGCCAGTAACAGCTGGAGTGATAGTTATTGTCTCGTGTGTTCATGCTCAGTTGGTGGAAATGTAGAAGTTTGCTTTGGCCAACACTGACAAGATTCCAGTAGACATTTTTTTTTTGGTGTAGCATGAGCGTGTTCATCCGTATCCGACAAAAAAATAACAGATTCCAAATCGACAGAAATACCGTTTTCAAACTATCAAATGCTTACTTTAAAGTGTCTGGTTTGCCGGTTTCCATTTATGAATTACGACTAGCAACAAAAATGAAAAAGAATTCAACTTAATCAAGAAACATAGTAAGGCGCGGCTACGCAAATCCACGTGATCAAGGCAACCATCAGGCATCAAGCGGAGCTGTGGATTCTTGCGGGCGCGAAAGGTTTAAGGAGTTTAGTGCAACGAGTAATAGACTAAGGCATCTTGATCGCGGGGCCTGATCCTTCACCCATATTTGTATTGGCTCCGATTGTAAAACATTTTTCTCTCTTAATACAAAAACACGTAAATTTTTTGCGTGATTGAGAAAAAATCAAGAAATATAGTACCCCAATACAAAAGGTTGTATTCTTTTCATCTGACATCGGCACTCAGTAGACTCCAGTATAGCACTATCAATATAAGGTAACAAGAGCATTAACCTAAGGTCTATTTTGGCACGGTATCTAGAGGGGCTTCACCAGTGGTTTTTTGAAAAGCCCTACCAAACCGCCACATGTGGAACAACTTATGAAAGCCAAAACTATCCAAAAAGTGATGAAACTAAAGCCGTTTTGGCCTAGAAGTTGAAGCCGCAAAATGTGTCTTTTCTGGCTTCACCATTTTTGGAAAAACCAAATCCCCATTAAAGAGGGCCAAAAAAAAAGGAGGCATGTCAATATGATCATTACGTTTTCCAATGCAAGTCACAGTTCTCTCCTCTATGTGTTATCCTAGAACGAAAATAGCGAGGCCTCTTAGCGCATGCCATGGAGAGAGTTATGCTAGTGGCGTGTGGTCTTGATGAAAAACCACGTGATAGAGCCGCATATATATATACTCCAACTCCAACGTGTGCCCCAATCGGTCCTTAAGTTTTTGTCAGATGTAACCCTCACGAATTCTACTAAGACTCTCGGATGATCTATGAGCTAGACCACCAATATTCATCTAAGCGCTGAGTAACGTAGATGCGAGAATCCAAATGTTTGAACTAGGTTGACCCATCGATTCCAATAAATACAACTTTCAGCTAGCACCCAACTTTCAATGGAGGCTTGATTGGATCTTTCAATCAAAGAACTCACTTTCATCATCACTTCAAACTAACAAACAGTTTGCTAAGTTTCTACATCTAAGACAAACTATTAACTTCTTGCTTTTAAGTGTTTGATTCTACGGAATGTCAATTCCATTATCTAAAAAAAAAGTGTTTGATTCTACCATTCCTATCCACGGTACTATCAAAGAGAAAAGGGAATTCAAAGCTAAGGGAAACAAATAGGAGTAGTGTATACTCCCTCTTTTCGAAAATATAAGTTGTTTTGTTTCTTCTAAATACATAATTAGATCCGGGTAGTTATAGTGGTTTTTCCTACAAGTAGCAGTAGCGGTGGTCATCAAGGTTGTAAAGGTTGCTTTTTTTCCTTTTTTTTCTTTTTGCTCGTCTAATAAAAATAGACGACGATTCGTCGTCGTCCCTTTCGAAAAAAATACATAATTAGACATAATGTATATCTTGGTGCATAACAAAGTTAAGTACATGAGAAAACCAAAATATCTTAAGGGAGTACTTGATAGTGTTGAAATGCAATGAATTGCCTCTACTCCCTTATCAACTTAAAATTTTGGATTAAACTGAGATTGGTGCATGCGAACCTAATATTGTATCATGGTCAGAGATACCTAATTTGATTATTCGTTGTCATAATTACATAAAATAACTATTGCTTGCTTTGGATCGAGGTTTGTGGGAGGCTCCACGTGCTCATCAGGGCTCCACGTGCTCATCAGTCATCAGCCTCACACTCTGTAGCCTAGTATGTTTGTCCCTAATCTGAAGTGGCTACAAACAATTCAGAGTTTGAACCATATAAAGAAAATCCACTCGCAAATAAAGTTTGTCGTGGAAATGCTGGAAGTGTTGCTTTGGCTGAACGTGACAAGATCCTTTTTAGACAAACAGAAGAGGTTACCCTATTGTAAATTTTACTAAGAAATTAAAGACGAAGAAAAAAGTTTGTACAAAGCGAATCATTCAAAGAGATAAAGAAAGAGAAAGAAAAAATTTAACTCAAGTAAATTATATTTTCGCACCGATCCGGGAAAATAGCTATTGCTAAGATTGCAAGAACAAAAAATTCCGCTGCTAGGATTTTGTTTGTGGCAAATACGTCAAGATAAATATGTAGTTACTTTATCTAACTTTTCAAACATATTGAGGTTGGAACTACAAGAAGCCAAAACCATATATGGAGCATTGTTGTGTGGTGACCAATTCCAAAGCCTGCTTGCTCGTCTCCGTAGGAATAAGATTATAAGAATAGCATCTGGTGGCTTGGCGTATGTGTTCGGTAAAAACTAAAAAGTGAGAGGAGCATGTTGGCGCGCCGGCAGGATTCAGGAGTGCGCAATCGTGGTCACGTCAGTCGTCGCTGTGCCCCATGTCCATGGGACACCTAGGAAATTCCGCGTGCCAATGACGACGGCCCGGACCCGGATGCCCCAGTCAAATTAAGCCTTCTTCGGGTCTAGGCACACACGAGACGCGAGGAATCACCTTCACCATTTATTCACACACTGTGCCTGTATCAGTGTGTTCGTCTTGCTAGTGCCATCGTCGAAGCTTTTCCATGGCTCCATCCTCGTTGCTGCTCTTCCTAATCTCGTCGTCGGTGTGGGTGGCCTTATCATCCTTGCCACTGATAACAATGGCTGTGCCAGCAGGGCAAGAAGAGGACTGCTCGCCCGTGCTATGCGGCAACGTGAACATCTCCTACCCGTTTGGGCTCGTCCCGGACAATGGCACCAAGCCTATCCGCTGCGCCGCCGCCTCGATTGAGTTCCAGATTAGTTGCAAAAACAACAACCCGTACTTCGAATCCTATCAGAGCGAGTACAACTTGCGCATCGTCAGCATCTTCTACCACAACCGCTCCTTGCTCGTCGCCGGTACACACTTGCGGCATCCATATTTCAACAGCTCTAGCCCCGGCGAGTGCCACGTCCCGACGGCCGACATAGACGACACCTTCTCCCAACTTGCTGCTCCGTTCTCGGCCAGTCCCGTCAATCAGAAGCTCATCTTCTACAACTGCACCAAACCGCCACCGCCGCGCCTAGGCGGGGGCCTCGTGGAGACGGTGTGCCACGACAACACGTTTGTTCGTGTCGCTGATGAGCCTCCCGACGAATCAGGCGGCTACTTGGAGGGCTGCAAGGCTACCACGGTGCCGGTGCTTGGAGTTTCTGGCAAGGTGAACGCTAGCAACTACCAGCAACTCGTCTCGGACGGCTACCTCGTGACATGGCAATGGCCGTGGCCGCTGCCGCGGCAGTCAGGTAACTTCGCTCTTGGAACTAGTATTATACCGAATCTATCTATCTATCTATCAGCTTAGCACGGAAAGAGGAATAATGCCTTTGGTCGGTACTGGCATATAGAACACAGAGCAGTTCATAGCCGCATAGTCATATCCTTCGTAGGCCTCATCATGGAATTAGGTCTCCATGTGCACGCAGGAGCTCTCATCTCACCACGAGTGACCTTGGTTTTCTGCCTTGTTCCCACGATCCACCGGTAGTTTTGGCCAGCGGCAGCTAGAGTGATGACTATTATCTCGTGTGTTCATGCTCAATTGGTGGTGACACTGACGAATTGCCAGGGCTATTGTGCGCGCACTGGCCGCACAACATGATCCCTGGTACAATTGTTGAGTTGCGGCTCTTTTGCCTTAGTTTCTTGGGTTAATTCTTCTATGATTTTGTTTTTTCGGAGGATTCTATGACTTCGTTATATACAATCTAGTAGTATGATTTGTGATTTTGCTGCCATTTAAGTTCTGACCCGATTCAGAATCACGATTTTAACAAATTGCACTTCCATATATACCAATTCAATCCTCAACCTTATTTAAATGCGAGAATCCAAATGTTTGAACTAGAGTGACCCATTGATTCCAATTACAAAGACACCTTTCAACTAAGCACCAAACTTTCAATGGAGGTTTGATTGGAACTTTCAATCATAGAACTCAGATTTTAACCTTTGCACTTTCATTATCACTTCAAACTAACAAAAAGTTTGGAAAGTCTCTACATCTAAGGAAAACTATCAGTTTTCTAGCTTTTGAGTGTTTGATGAATTCTACCATTCCCATTCACAATACTTATCAAAGAGAAAAGCAAACTCAAAAGGCGTAAAAACTTTTTTCTACTTAAATACAAAAATGCATAAATCTTTTGCGTACAAAAAAAGAAAATAAAATTATAAATTATTTTGTTTTTGGATACATAATTAGACACTGTATATCTTGGTGCATGACAAAAGTTATGTACGTGAGGAAACCAAAACAACTTACAAGTTAAAACTGATGGAATACTTGATATTGTTGGAATGCATTGAATTGCATATATTCCACTATCAATTTAAAATTTTGGATTAAACTAATTGGTGCAGTGACCTTAATTATATTGTATCAATCATTCAGTGGTGCCAAAATTGATTATATTTTATTATAAATAAAAAAACAATTGTTGGTGGCTTTGGATTCCACCACATATGAGGATTGTGGGATAGTGGGATAGCTCCAGGTCGTCATCATCAACTTATCCGTAGTACCTCCAAAATAAAACACGAATGCACATAGCAATCTGGTATTTAGAAATGCTTGCCATTTTAGAATAAACTCGATTGCAACAGCCTTTGCGAGGGCAATTTTAAAATTGGTTGATAATAGAAAAAAAAGGCTCACACTCTCTAGCCTAATATGTTTGTTTGTTCCTAATTAAAAGTGACCATAAATTATACAATTCAGAGTTTTTGGCAGAAAGTGAAGAGGAGCTCGTTGGCCGGCCGGCAGGCAGGAACCGTGCCTTATCGTGTGGGGGGGATGGAGCGCGCATCCGCGGTCACGTCCGCCGTCGCCGTGCCCCGTACGTCCATCAGACACCTCGGATGTTCCGTGTGCCCATGACGACGACGGCCCCTCAGTCAAAGTTTTCGGACCTATTTACTCAGCCACACGACGCGGACTCACCTTCACTATTTAGTCAGCCACACCTGTGTGCCTGTGAGTCCAGTTGTGAGCACTTCACCAATCACCTTCTCCTTCGTCCTGCGAAAGCCATCTTCAAAGCTTTCCATGGCCCTGGTGCCTCCATCCTCGTTGCTGCTCTTCCTAGTCTCGTCGTCGGTGTGGTTATCCTTACCATTGCCGGTGGCAACAGCAGATGGGCAAGGAGGAGGGCAGTGTCCGCCACAGCTATGTGGCAACGTGAACATCTCCTCCCCTTTTGGGCTCATCCCGCAGAGCAACTGCAGCGCCGAGACTGGGCTGCAGGTCCGTTGCACCAACAACATCCCATCGCTCGGATCCTTGCAGAAGGAGCACGGCATGCAGATCCTCAACATCTTCTACCACAACAACTCCTTGCACGTCGTCGATACACACTGGAATGGCTATTTCAACAGCACCACTCGAAGATGCAGCACCTTCCCGACCAACCCCTGGTCCCGACTCGTTCTTCCGTTGTCGCTCGGTCCCTACGATCAGAGCCTCGTCTTCTACAAGTGCAACAAGCCGCCGCCGCCGTCGCCGGGCGGGGGGCTCGTGGCGACGGTCTGCAACAACACGTTTGTTCGTGCCGCCGGTGGGCCTTCCGACGAGTCAGGCGGATACTTGGAAGGTTGCACCACTGCCATGGTGCCGGTGTTTGGAGTGTCCGGCGAGGTGAGCGCTAGCCACTACCAGCAACTCGTCTTGGACGGCTACCTCGTGACATGGCAGTTGCCGTCGCCGCCGGCAGGTAACTTCCCTCTTGGAACTAGCATTATACCGAATCTATCTATATATCTCTCTGTCAGCTTAGCAACACGTCACGTCAACCTACTGTCGTCATTTAGCATCCTCGTGCCCTGTTAGCATATGATTAGTACACGTCGATGGAAGCATATGAGTGCAATGTTTATTTGTGGCAAGTGGGTGCAGAAAGTGGCCTACGGTCTACGGATACGGTCACAAGTGGCCACCGATTTGCCGCTTTGATTCTATTTCTGGTCAAAGTAGGAGGCGCTTTATCTACGGACAAGTGTCTCACAAAGTTGATTATGTGTCACCAGTAAAAAGGTAAAAAACACCCACTCAAGTTGTTGTTAATATACTTTCTTAGCTTTTGCCAACAACATGTTCATGTTGAACCCACAAAGCCAAACAAAAGTGTACTATTACTTAGTGCATTCCGTTGACAACCTACAAAGTCAGTTAGTCTTGGTGCAAAGTGAAGGGAGTAACAGCTTCTGGCGGTTTTTACTACGTGTGTACACTTGTTACCGTTCGGTAATAGCAGTCCAGGTTTTGGCAACAATTGGGCGCCGCTTGCCCCGTACGTCCATCGGCGCCTCGAAAATTCCCTCGCACGGCCGGGTGACGTGACGATGGCCCAAACAAATCTCCAGTCAAAAGGTTTCGGCCGCTACAGGGCGCGCCGAGACTTTCCCTTCAGGAGATCACCATTAGTCAACCGCCTGCGTCACCAGTTCACCGCCCCTCCTCCCCACCTGCTTGTCTCCTAGGCCCAGGCTCCGATCCTCCCACCATGGCCTCGACCTCGCTCGTCTCGTCGTCGGTGTGGACGATGGTCCTGTCGTCGTTGCCGCTGATGCTGCTCGCCTCAGCGTCAGCAGAACACTACTGCCCGCCTGAGCTATGCGGCAACGTGAGCATCGCCTTCCCGTTCGGGATCGTCCAGGAGCAGGCGACGAAGACCAACTGCGGCGCGATCGGGTTCCAGGTTCGCTGCGTGAACAGCACGCCGTACCTCGGATACAGCCGGTACGATCACTGGCTCCAGATCCTCGCCGTCTTCTACGACAACGCCTCCTTTGTCGTCGCCGACTCCCACAAGGTCCAGAAGCTCGGAGCCACGTACTCGAACAGCTCTGTCGTCGATGACGACGGTGATGAGAGCTGCCGCATCCCCAAGAACAACAGCTCCACCAAGATCGCCCTTCCGTTCTCCATCAGCCCTGTCAATCTGGACCTGATCCTGTACAACTGCACCGAGGTGCCGGCGGCGCCGGCAACGGGGGCGGATGAGGGGCTTGTGGAGACGAGATGCGGCAGCAGCACGTTTGCTCGCATCGGAGGGCGTTACGGCGAGTCCGGCGGGAGATACTTCTTGGACGGTTGCAGCGCTACTGTTGTGCCTGTGCTTGCAAAGTATGGCGAGACGAACGCGAGCAACTACGAGGAACTCATCAGTGACGGCTTCCTCTTGACATGGAAGACGCCGGCAGAGTCAAGTAAGCTTAAATCTTCGAACTAATAAATCATCTTTGTATAGAATAGCATCATTAGAGCATCTCCTAGGTTAACAAAAACTGCCAAATTTACTGAAGGCACTCTCTAAAATAGATTTGATAAGAAAATACTAGAGGACTCCAACAGACTCTCTACTGGATGGCTAGTGAGATTGATTATTCAAAACTCGTCTAAAAAATCCGGCAAAATCTTTTTGCCATTCTAAAAAAAGATTGATTATCCAAAAGTAGCGAGCGAAAGAGATGGGATGAAAATGGTTTTCCTTCAATAATAGCTAAAGTTAGTTTTACACAACAATTTGGCTAATTTCTTAGAGATGCTCAGCTGAAAAATCTAGAGCAGCCGGAGTACTGGACATCACTTGGTGCACGCCACTAGAACAAGAGACCCATCAGTGTAGGCATAGAGACAGGAGAGTAACGGACCTGTAAACCCATATTCCTATATGTCAAAAAAAAGCCAACGAAGTATTCGATCACTTAATGTTTAGCCATTATTTAGCCTAAACAACCACTAAAAAAGGGTAAAATGGCTGTTTAAATAGGCTATTGATTAAACGGAAAAGTGTTCATAGCGTAGCATTTAATTTAAATGGTGTGTAAACAGGCTAATAACTATTTAGAAAAACACGTGGCTGACCCTTAAAAAAAAAACTATTTTAAAAAACATATATTAGTTAACTATTATGGCAGTAATGTTTCACAAAACTTGGGTATTATAAGCAGGCAGTCAGGCTAGCGCATTTTTGTAACTTCCTCCCTAAGGGCTGCCTAGGCAATTCTAGGCGGTTGTACCTTGCTTTCTGATCAGTCAGAGTAATTCTCATGTCGAAGAAGGAATTTGATAGTTTCACACATAATGAGTTATATGACCATACTTGATCTTCCAACATCTCCATTTGTTGCATTTGGCCATTTTCATGCTTGGGTCAAGTCCTAAACCAGTCTAGTTAGAAAAACACCTAGGCGAGGCAGTGTTGTTTCGCCTAGCATTTAGGCATCACCGACCACTTTTTGAAACTGAGGTTATAGGTAGAACTACTCTTTTTTTTCACCGGTATAAAATAGCAGTTTGACTCTTTCAACATAGAATTCAAGTGTTTGAACTGGGGAGAACTATGACTTCCAAGGTCCAACCAAACAAAGACAACTTTCAAGCATCCAACATCCAACGGAGCCTTGATTGCAACTTTCAATCAAAGAACTCAGCCTTGATTGCAACTTTCAATCAAAGAACTTGGATTTTGACCTTCCATTTCATCGGTTCACACTAGCAAAAATTACAAAGTCTTTACATTTGAGACAACACATCAAATTCTTTGAAGTGGCTGATTTCAACAATTTCCACTAACAAAAAGGAAAAAAAGGGAAATCCAACTAAAAGGGACAAATATTGTGGAATATTTTTCACCTTTATTTAAATTTAAATTAGCACTCTATTTAGGAATGCTTACATTTCTCACTCTTTAGTGAAATAGTAAAATATGAATGCAAGTAGCATTAAAAATAGGGATGCATTCCCCAGCCTGATAGTAGAATATGTATTGCTTATCTTAAATGGCCCTATATATATATATGATTTCAGAGATTTTGCATTTTTTCACTGGCATGTATGCATTTTTTTCAGTGGAGCTGTCTCTTTCGCTGACACTGAAAGATTCCAATAGATATTTTTCGTAGCACGAGCATATTCGCCCCTATCCACCAAAAAAACTATTGCTACTTTTGCAAGCCCTGATTCCGCTGCTAGGAAAACCTCAAAACCGAAACAAACACATGTGTTCAAGAAAGAATTTGTGGCAGACACATCTAAATTCACCGTGCAAAAATAATCAGTTGTATTTGGGTTTATCAAAACCACTTCATGTCGTTGTCAATACACTTCCTTAGGTTTTGCCAACATAGTCAGGTTGAAAGTTGAAACTGCAAGTCCCTGTTGAGAATTAGAGGGTTTCTGTGTACATACAGTCGTCGCCGTTGGCTAATACCAGTCCAGGGTTTGACAAAGAGGGGACGACGAGCATGTTATTGGCCGACACGAGGGGAGCGTGGCCGGAGCTGATCAGAGCGCGGGCATCCGGTCCCGTCAGTGGCTGCCGGTGTCCAGTGTCTATCGGGCACCTCAGGACTTCCCGTGCGCGGATGGCGACGGCCTAGACGTCTCCAGTCAAATGTTTCGGCCCCCCTACAGTGTCCACACACAGGACGCGCGGACTCACCAAAACCATAATATAGTCAGCCACTTGCGCCCTCTGCCCTCATCATCTATCTCCCTTCTCCCATCACCGATTCGGAATCACACCATCATCACTTGTGATGCTATGCTGTGCTCCCATGGCTGTGGCTCCGTCGTTTTCATGGCTCTCCCTCGTCTCCTCGCTCTGGACGGCATGGGCGTGGTGGTCCGTGCCTGTGATGCTCGCGACGGCGGCACCGACGACGGCAGCGGACCAACAAGGAGCAGAGCTCTGCTCGCCTACGCTGTGCGGCGGCGTGAACATCTCCTTCCCGTTCGGGATCGTCGGAACGGAGGCCAACTGTGGGGTGATCGGGATCCAGTTCCAGGTTCTCTGCTATAACAACATCTCATACTTCGGGACAAATCAATATTCGCCCCGGATTCTCGACATCTTCTACGAAAACTCCTCCTTGCTCGTCGCCGATCTCCACAAGCTTGAAGACTTCAATAAGTCTGTCTGCCAGTCCCCGAAGATCAACAGTACCTCCAAGGTCGTCTCCCCGTTCTCGATCAGCCCAGGCAGCCAGAACATGATCTTCTACGACTGCGCACAGCCTCCGACGCAAGCGGTGCGGCGGAGCCGCGGCCTCGTGGACACGTGCGGGAACACGACGCTGGTTGGCCTCACCAAGGGTCCCGACGTGGCTGGCAGCTACTTCTTGGAGGGCTGCAACGCTACCGTCGTGCCCATGCGTGCGAGGCCTGGCGAGGTGAACCCAGCGAACTACAAGGAGTTCATCAGTCAAGGATTCCTCTTGACATGGCAAGTGCTGCCGCCGTCGCCATCACCGGCTGGTAAGTTCGCAGTTGGAATCTCGAACTACTACTACCATATCATACACAGAGAATTGCATTCGTTGGGCATTGGTGACTGGTCTAAAAATTGGCCAGCATAAGAACCTGAGCCGCTACAGGGATAGACCGAAAAACAAGGACCTGGCAACCCAAACCACCGATCAGTTTGTTTAACACTTTATTAACCCACTGATGATTTGAAACGCGTATCGTCGTTCCCAACCGCGGTGGCCGGTAGGCGTATTAGCTTAGCCGCCGCCATTTAGCCGTCGGCGGTCGGCTGCACGGAAGTCAACGCGCCACCGTATATACTCCTCGTATGAAAGCTGGAACAGAAAGAACAAAGAAGTTCAGAGAGAATAAAGAATACAGTACGTACAACAACTTGTTGTCAACAAGACTAATCAAACGCTTGGAGGCGTGGACCACGACCGGTCAAAGGGCTCGCTAGTTGCCACCGTCCTCTCTCCTCTGACCTCTCTCCCCTCGTCGTCGTCATATCCATCCCGTCCGGCCGTCGTCCCTCGTCCCATCCATTTTCCTTGTTCACTCTTCGGGTGAGGTCCCTGACCGAACTCTGAAGTCCAAACCACTCTTCCGCTATGCAACCACTCCTCTTGCTACTGGCTTTCCTCCTCTCGCCGCCGGCTGTAGCCACCGCGGCAGACTTGTCAGGCTGCTGGCCGAAGTCATGCCGGGGGCTCAACATCACGTACCCGTTCTGGCTGGAGGAGCCCGGCAAGCCGCCGTGCGGACCACCATCCTTCAAGCTCAAATGCAACAGCAGCGGCGCGTTCCTGACCAAATCCATCTACCAGGCGTACCAGGTGCTCAGCATCTTCCCCCACAACAGATCCTTCCACGTGGTGGACCACAACCTCCCGCTCCTCACCGGCTGCCCGCCGCCGACGATGAACATCTCCCTCCTCTCGCCAGCGTTCGTGTTCAGCAAGATCAACAAGGAGCTGCTCTTTCTTGGCAAGTGCACGGCGGGGCCTCAGCCACCAGAGTCGGCCGGGTTTCGCAGCCTGCCTTGCGACAACAGTTCCTTCGTCCGGCTCGGCGACGGCCGGACCCGGAACTTCTCGAGCCATGGCATCCCGGGAGGCATCCCGCCGGGCTGCCTCTTCAGTGTCGTGCCGTTTCTCGGGTCTCCCGATGGAAACGGGGACGATGACTACATCGCCAGCATGAACAATGGGCTCCTCGTGGAGTGGAAAGGGGTGACAGACGAGTGCCCCAGGTGCATGGCGAGGGGCGGGGAATGCAGGTACTACGGCGACATGGGCACCAAATTCACCTGTGATTGCTCCGGTGACAAGTGCGGTGAGTTCAGGAAATTTAAAACGCCCAGCAATTTCGGTTAGTCTTCTTTGTTGGAAATAGCATTAGTCTGCTAATCTGGAAGTAGGAATTAAGTTGGCTTATCCCAGATAGTACAAAGAGGAGGCAAAACACAGACACAAACACACACATAAAGAAAGAGGGACTGAAAAGTCAGAGAAGTTCAAGCACTATTAACACAGGATTCATTCACTCCTACTCTCCTAGTAGTCACTTACCACTTAACCGGTAGTTCTTTTTCTCCAACAAAACCAAGTAGTTCATAGGTCATGCAATGCAACGATGCAAATCGTATAAACAGATTCATTAATTCTGTAGTGTCCATTTGGGTGCCAAATAAGGTCCTGCCATTGACATAAAGTCGCTATCCGTACTAATTGAATAATAACAAAAGGTCGTCTTCATACAGTTTACCCTGATCACTGCTACATGGAATATACAATGTTGATTGGAAAAAGTTTGTCCTGCTTTTGCGTGGACAGTCTGCTTCCACGGCAAACTATTTTTTGGTTGATTAGTGTCAGTTATTCCATTGATTGGGACATTGAGGCCCACTGTATTATAGTCAAACACATTGGTTGAAGTATTCAAATACACTATTGAAAAAGATGCCGTACCAATGGCCCTTATCCCTATTTTTTCTTCTATTAGTGATAGCTAACTAGAAAACTGTTCTACCGTCTGCTAACCAATGCACTGTATTTTTCTAAGAAAACAATTGAATGTCTGTTGTGGAATCAAGCTTCTAAAGTTAATAAGAACACACAACTGTGAAGATATATGGGGTGGCAATCATACCCATCTGATGTGATTGTCGGATTTCAATTGCACACAGCATGGCTTGACACAAATATGATTGATTTGATATTCACAAGATTCCTTGGTGGTGTTTATTTTGATTGTCATTTTTTATGTTTTCCCTCTTTGCATCATATTGCTCCTGCATGGCTTTTGTGACAATGACGTGTCTGTGCTATTTTCTTCCACCAGAACACTTTGTTTTCTGGCTTCTGTGCAGAGTCAGTTTGCATAAGAATTTCTTTACTTTCTAGATACAAATTTCTGAGGGCTACTTTTCTAACTCTTATCTAACTGCATCTTTGGTTCTATGTAGAATCTAGGAATCATTGGCGAGTGGTACCAATAACTTGGCTTATAGTTTGAAACTAGATTGATCACAAAACCCTCCCAAGCATCTATGTTTGGAGAACAGCTTTACTCTTTTAGGTTCTTTTGAGGTCAGAAATTTTAACCTATAGTCATCCCCCGTTTTAACTTTTCTGCCATTTGTTGGTGAATATTTAGATAGTTTAGGCCATCAATCATGACAAAGGAATTTTATAACTCTTCAGCAAAGTCAAAGTCAATAATGATAACCGATAACAATGCAAGAAAGTTTCAAACAAGGCACAGGGTTAGTGTTGTCCATCCTAATTTAACCTATCCCAGATGTGCTTTGCTTCAATCATGTTTTTTTTTTTTTTGAATTATCTGAGATATTTAGCAGATGCTGTTCCTGCTTTTAGCAGTTACAAAGGCCAAATAATTTATATGGACATACAATTTTGACTTCGTTACCATGGTCTACAAGTCAAGGTTATTCTTTCTTTTACTTCTAACAAGCTGATACTGATGGTGTTGTTAACACCTTCAATTGACAATCTGAAATCCAGCAGTTGCTGCAATTTCTTCTGCTGTCTTTTTCAGCTTCAGACCTTCAATTTCTTACCATAATCATTTATACCTAGCCACTTCATTAAGATTTAGGTTGTAACATAGCCAGGCTTCTGCTTTTCCATGATGTTTCTGGAGATCAGAGATAGATATTCAGTGCATCCTGCTCCGATAATTGACCATTGTATATGGAACGGGGAAATGGTAGTAGGAATGTTTTTGCCTGTAGAGACCAAATAGTGTGGCTTTGTCTCCAGGACGATATCATGTTTGATTCTGGCTGTAGGACACTGAGAATTTGCAGGTTTATCATGACTAAACACTGCAAATATACCTATTTAACATCTGCAAGTACATCTTATATTTTGTCAAGTACAGGCTTATATTTTCTCATGCCACTTAAAGGTGCAAAATGGTCACTATTGCTGCACATCAAATGCTAATGAGCATCTCTCTATGTTTAAACATACATCTCCTTTTTCCTTGAACAGTTCTTTTTATTTTCTATTCTCCTCATGTATACTGTCATATCTTAACTGCCAGCCATGGAAGGCTATAGACTAATCTAATCTGAAAAATATTACATTTAAATTAGCAAGCTATTCACAGTTACTATTCTTATGCAGGAGGAAGTGGCAAAACAAAAAGAATGGTAATCGGAATTGGTGAGTACCAACCATGCATTGTATTTTGTATATATTATATTGGGTCTCATTTCCTGCACTACCCGAACTTTTTAGCATCTTATCTTTCAGAATCTCTAGATCATTTGGTTACCACATATTGCTAATGTTGATACACTATTATGGGCAGTATGTGGAGTAGGAGGCGGTCTATTGGTAGCATGCTTCTTTCTTGTCTGGCACAAGCGCAAGAGGAGGAAACAGGCTAGAGCACCAAATGGCTTCATGCGTAGTGAATCTTCAATGCAGTCATATAGCAAAGACCTTGAGTTGGGTGGCTCTCCACATATTTTCACTTATGAGGAACTTGAAGAAGCTACTGATGGATTTAGTGACTCGAGGGAACTTGGTGATGGTGGTTTTGGAACTGTTTACAAAGGTGGGAATATTGTTTTCCGAAATCAGTCTTTCTTAGCAGTCAGCATTTCATCATTTCCACATTAGCAGATGAAACTGTGAATGATAGTAGCTATGCTAAACATATTATTTATCATTTTCTTATTGAACTTAATGACAATGTGACCTTTTTATCTTTCAGGGAAACTCCGGGATGGGAGAGTAGTTGCAGTTAAGCGCCTGTACAAGAACAACTACAAACGGGTTGAACAATTCATAAATGAGGTAGACATTTTGTCCCAGGTCCTCCACCAGAACCTAGTGATCCTATATGGTTGCACATCTCGTAGCAGCCGTGACCTTATGCTCGTGTACGAGTTCATCCCAAACGGGACAGTTGCAGACCATCTTCATGGATGCCGTGCATCAGAACGTGGCCTTACATGGCCTCTAAGGATGAACATTGCCATAGAAACAGCTGAAGCACTTGCATACCTCCATGCAGTCGAGATCATACACCGTGATGTCAAGACCAACAACATACTGCTGGACAACAGCTTCCACGTCAAAGTTGCCGACTTTGGGTTGTCACGTCTGTGCCCTCCTGAAGTCACCCATGTATCAACTGTCCCACAGGGCACACCAGGGTATGTCGACCCAGTGTACCACCAGTGCTACAAGCTAACAGAGAAGAGTGATGTGTACAGCTTCGGTGTCGTCTTGGTTGAGCTCATATCCTCTAAACCAGCTGTTGACATGAACAGGAGCCACAGTGAAATTAACTTGGCCAACATGGCTCTCAACAGAATTCAGAACCACGAAGTTGATCAGCTGGTTGACCCTGAGCTCGGGTACGAGACTGATGAGGAAACAAAGAAATTGATAGATCTCGTTGCTGAGTTGGCATTTCAGTGTCTGCAGTTAGAAAGGGATTCAAGGCCATCAATGAAGGAAGTAGTGGAGACCCTGAACAGTATCAAGAATGGGGATTCCCCAGAGAACAAGATGGATAAGTGCTCCTCATCTCCTAAGGAGGATGCACACTTGCTGACGAATAGTGTACAGTTTTCGCCTGACTCGGTAATCCACAGATTCCATAGCCAATCAACCACGCACTCGGTGGCATCAAATGCTAGCGGATGAGGTAACTTGTATATATACTGATCCTGAAGAAATAAAGCCCTATCGGACGCACTGTATACAGTATAGAGATTTGTTAATGAGCTGATTCATCTGGGTGAGTTGTTTGTTTTTCCTTTGTTGACTGGTTCGTTGTATAAAGAAATGTTTATGTAGCCACAGCAGGAGCTTGGCATAAATTGTAAACATTAGGCAAAGTAGTAGAATCAGTATCAGGCCAAAAATTGTACTGTAGTGACTATTTTTCGTTTTGACAAAAGAAGGGGGACTGCCGATTGACAGAAATGGAGCAATACGAAACAAGCTGTATATGTTCTGGTTGGCTGACAGGCCAGTATTTGGTCCACCATGTTTAAGTTTGTCCTGACCATGTACTTTGTGGTCTGTTAGGCACAATCACTCCCAGTTTATATTATCACATTGCACTTATGTGTGTTCAATTTCTTTGAGAGCCGACATGGTTTCCCGAATGTGTAATGTTGCCATTCCTGGGTCATTGCTCCTGTGTCTGACAATCTAAGGCATGTTCTATTTTAGCTATGAATGAGGGGGAACTACCGAGCATATCTTCTGACGGAAAGTTTCAGGCCTGTACGGCGCCTAGGCAATACATGGAAGCAGTAAAATTGCATATGCGTACCTGAACGGGAAGAAACCAGCCATCTCGATCTCGCACGGTGAGGCGGCACTGCGGGCTGCGGCAGCTTGTGCTCCGCCACCGCCGCGACGACCAATCGCCGCCTCGGCACTGTCGTCCGGTAGCCTGCAGGTCGCTGTCGGTCTCTCAAGGTCCCGAGTGGAATCGCCCTCCTCGTAGGCCGTCTGCGCTTGCGGGGCGGGGGCGACGCGGCGGCGCTGCGGCGGCGTAACGGCAAAATGAACACGGGGCGCGGGGGCCGGACGCCGTGCCGCATCTCTCCACAACTACAAGACCACGGGCTACTTCGGTAAAGAAAGTTTACTGGGCCAAGATTTGCCCAAAAAACAATATAATGTATAGAAGCAGAGCTGGGCATTATCTTTATATGCTTCCTCTCAAATGTAAATCACCAATCAAATCCATGCGATTTTAATCCGATGGTCTTAGATGGAGGTGTGATAATTTAGCACTTAAATCCTCCCACCAATCCAATCTTATTCTTTTTTTTTCCCAACTTAACCCCGACATCCATCGTACTACTGTACTTCTCCGTCACGCGACTCTCAACGCCGCCCTGTCGCGGTTTCTTCGACTCCCGCCGCCGGCCCTGATCATGTCTCAAGGAACCTAGGAGGCTAAATTTTATTGATAGGAGTTGACGGATGATCTTCCTGGCCGCATGATCTTCCTGGACGCATGTAGGCATGCAAGGCTATGTTATTTTTTTTTTAGGGGAATCACAGAGCTTTCATTCATTATCATCAGGAAGGTTACAATCCGCGACTGCTAACAACTCTAGCCAGTCCGGTAGTTCCTCAACCCAAAAAAACACACGCTCGAGTGCAGAGACCGTGGCCGCACAAGTATGTGCCACAGTATTTGCATCCCTACTAACCCAACAGACTTGAAAATCAGAGAAACTCTTCCCTAGCTCTATGACATCCGGACATAAACTCCCTATTACCGAGTAAACAACAGCCGAGCTTTGAAGCATACGCGCTAGGCTTTGACAATCAACTTCTAGAATTACTTTGTCAAAGCTGAGTTCTTGCGCTAACTCCAGTCCCTCCCTTGCAGCCAGCGCTTCTGCTGTTAGCGCTGAATCAACGTTGTCAAACCACCTTGCCGCCGCCCCTAGCACCGATCCAGCATGGTTTCGAATGACCACACCAGCCCGGCCGGTGCAAGAAACTTGATCGAAGCCGGCATCAGTGTTCACCTTCGTCCATCCTTCCTCTGGTCGTACCCAGCGAGCTGGAGCAGGAGCTATGGTTGGCTTCCGCTCTGGTCGCAGCGCCGTGAGCTCCTCAAGCAAATTGGAAACATACTTTGCCGCTGCGCCCGGCTCCCACGTCTTCCTCCCATGCCGACGCCCATTGCGCCCTGTCCATAGTGCCCAGGCACCGCACACGATCAGGGATGCACTGGTCGCAGCACACACCTCCAGTTTCAGTACATCTGAAGACCAAGAGCACGGGTGAAGCTTTGGTATAGCCGTGCCCTTGAGGTCCTTCACCACTTCCCAGAAACGCTTCGCCATGGGGCATTCGAAGAAGATGTGGTAGAGAGTTTCTGCAGGAGCGCCACAGACCTCGCAATGGCACTCCTTCTCCACATGCCTCCTCTTTAGCTCGGCCCGCGATGGCAGCGAGTTGTTCAAAACCCTCCACCAGAATACTTTGATCTTCGGTGGAATGTCCATCCTCCAGAGAGTAAGCCAGGGCGCCGAACCACCCGACGCCGACGTCTCCCCAGATTTCGCCATTGCTAACTCCATCTGCTCTTGCTTGAGGATGTTATACGCTGACCGGACTGAATAGAGCCCATGCTTCTCAAAAGCCCAAGCTAGGGTGTCCTCCGTCGACCTTTCACTAGGCTTGATCTTGAGCACTTCATTTGCCTCTAATGCCATGAACGAGCTCCGTACCAGTCCTTCGTCCCACACTCTCGTACCAGGGACGAACAAATCAAAGACCCGAGCAGCTGTTGCCGACGGCATGCGCGCCACAGGTTTGAGCGAGCGCACCCCCGGTATCCAGTTGTCCTCCCAAATATCTATATCTCCCGGACCAACTCTCTTGATCAAACCACGCTCGAGCACATCTCGGCCATGGAGAATAGCTCTCCAAGTGGCTGAACTTCGTTTCTTCTTAGTTGCCGAAAGGAAGTCTGAATGTGGATAGTACTTCCTCTTCAGCACTTGAGCACATAAAGAGTCTGGCCTCTTGATTAAGCGCCATCCTTGTTTCCCCAACATTGCCTTGTTAAAGAGAGCAAAATCTCTGAAACCCCATTCCACCATCTCGTTTGGATCTTGTGAGTTTCTCCCAACGAGTCCAGTGGATCTTATGATTGTCCAGGCTGCTCCCCCACCAGTAGTTTGAGACCACTGAAGTCATCTTCTGACAAACTGCCGGTGTAAGTTTAAAACACGCCATAGGATAAGTTGCAAGGCTATGTTATTCATGGAGCGTGCGGCGTGCGGCACCGGCATGCCTGCCTCAAGGGGTATACGAGATGCTCTCGCGGTGGCTGAGGCTGTGGCTGCAGCAGGTTCGCTGGTGGCCGGCCGCCGTTCCTCTTGGTGCTCTAGGGTTTGGCTGTGAGAAAGGCCGGGGCGGCGTCTGGAGTCGATCGTTCTCGCGTCGGGGCTACTTGCGAGGGGGCGGCGTCCGGAGTCCGTGACGAGAACGGGAATAACGAAGCGATCGAGATGCTAGGCCGAGGTTGAGTTGAATAAAAGAATAAGATTGGATTGGTGGGAGGGTTTAAGTGCTTAATTGTCCCACCTTCATCTGAGACCATCGGATTAAAATCGTGTGGGTTTGATTAGAGTTTGCATAGTTTGCATAGCTAGTTGGTTTTCATAGCATACGCTCCCAATCTTAAGATGAGAGTATCTCTAGCAAAATGAGAATACCCGGCTCCCAAAAAGAGACTATTGGACAAGCCTAAAAATAGTTTTTAAGTTCTCATATTCAGCTCCTGTTGTAGATGCTACTGCTGTTTTCTTGATTTACCCTATTGGTCAAGGAAGTTTCTCTGATGGTATGCCTTTAGGAATATCTGGTACTTTCAACTTTATAATTGTATTAGTGAAGAACTACTCTAGCATAATGAAAATTCACATCCCCATGTCTCTTCTCATACGTGGGGCCTTTTTGTCAAGATTATTTCTTTTCTTTCTTTTTTCATCCGCCTCATCCCTCCCTTTACTCTTGTTTTCTTTACTTTCTGTGCCACCGCGGGAACTCCCCACCTATTGTTGCTCTCTTCACCCACGCTATTGTTGTATCCCAGCTCGTGGCACTGTCGATCTCCATTGATACCCTGTCCTACACCGCAAGTGCCTCTTTTTTTCCTATACCCGACGCTGCATCCTTCTCTCACTGCTCGAGATGTTCTAAATTTATTGGAGCTCTATCTCATCATGCCCTATTCGCTGCATGGTTTTTATGGCTGATAAGCCATCTGATGGTGTTTTGTTGTGAGAAAAAAAACATTGTATTATGACTGATAAGTCGGATTAATATGCAATCTTGAAACAGAAATAGACTATATCAGCCTGAGCCATAAAACTGGAATTCGTCAGCCTTGCCTGTATATATAGTCGAAAACAAAGAAAGTCAAGAAAACACTTACCGGCATTCTCACTAGAAATATCGATTCAATCCACGTCAGCCGGAACCAGTCACAGCACCACTCCACTATTTGAAATTAAAAACAAACGCGTCAAATCCCATCGCCCAACAACACACGCATCCCGTTTTGTCCCGGTGCAAAAACTGGGATCCGATGGCGACGTACTCACATCACACAAGTAAAAAACACAACGCTAGCTCCGACGATAAGACGCCATTAGCCATGGCGGTGACGCCGACCGCTGGTCCGGCTCCGGGCACGATGAGCAACGTGGTGATCTCTTCTGTTATCCCGCACCAAAACCTGCGCGTCGCCTAGCGCCGCGGTGGTTAGCGCCCTGACGGTGATCCTGATGCGGACGCTGGCCAACGCAATTGTTCTTTGGCCTAGTGGGCAGACAAAGCCCCCCGTGACGCTCTCCCCGCCCTCCAAATGGCGATCTGTGCCGCGTTGCCCCATGCTACACGTCGTAAATTAACAAAGAAATCAGGGAATTTGTTTTTGCAGTTCGAACCTTGACACTCATGCAGTGTACCAAAGCTGCCATGGCTCTTGTCTGTCGGCAGACGGCAGTGTTATATACAGTTGCCAAGGGCGTCGTTGAAATAGATGCGTACAACAGGGACTGATGCAGATAACTCTCCTTGAAAGCATAGAAGAATACCATATGGGTCCATGACAAGACTGATAGATAGGTGTGTGTACATATATACTTGTATACAACTAAAATAGTGTTCCAGGTTCAACTTTCAGAATCCTAGACTTGATCATCTCAAGCGGTAGTAGCTGACACCTGACGGTAGCACACCAGCTAAATGTGAGGAGGAATACGGTTAGTATATATAACAGCGCGTCCACTGTCCACGATACTGAGTGATCAGACATCAGAGGGTGCCAATTATTGGAGCGACGAGGGGGGATAATGGCCGTAGCAAGGCTCATCAAGAAGCCGCCCAACGCAAAGAGCTTGTGGATCCTCGTGCGCCGACTCCTCCTCGGCAAAGGCCGCAGGCCACCACCGCCGCCGTCGGCCGCGGAGGAGGACGGCGAGGAGGGGGAGAAGAGCGGCCTCCTGAGCCGGAGCTCGTCCTTGGAGCAACTCCTCGTGATGACGGATCACGACTGGGACCATGGCGACGACGATGGCGGCGCCAACAAGAAGCACGGCCAGCCGGTGGCCGTGCTTCTGCCGGCGCTGCCGGCTCGGCCAGAGGCGGCTGCGGTGTTACCAGCTGGTGACGCGCACCGTGGCACACCGGCCGTGCACCACCGGAGGTTCATGTTCGGCGGGTTCCGCCGCCGACTGCTCATGCGGCGGCCGTGGCGGCCGATGCTTGTCGCCATCCCGGAGTGATCGATCCGTCGATTGATCGCGAGTCTGATTATGTGAATTACAAGCGCTGGGATATGATGATTCGCCATTCAGTGCGTCAGTCAGTCCGATCAACTTCGTACGGCGGTATTCCAGTGTTTTTTTTTCTTTTTCTTTTTCCCTGATGAGATGCACTTGTGCCTGCCCTTGTAACTTTGCGTGCTCGCCGGTTCTTCTCTGTTCCTTCCTGCCTGCGGACGATCTGCTTTTTCTCGCTTTTTTTTTTTGAATAGAATGTAACATGTACATCATCAACTTGAACAAGTTATTTGATCCGAGAAAGGATTTGCCGAGTGTTGGTTGAGAAAAACAACGGCTACTAGCATGTGTTTATGCGGTCTAGTAAAATGATCTGTATCTACCTCGGACTCCGATAAAGCGAACCCAATGATTAGTCCAACTTCTCTGTCAATATTTCAGTTCAAATTTGTAAAATTTCTCAAACGGTGTGACACAGCTTCTTGGCAGTATCTCTGGAATCTGGATAGCCGCGCCCAAGCCATCAACAAAGCTACTCCTAGCAGCTCTGCTTTAGCGCACAAGTGGACAAACGTTCAATGAAACCGGGATCATGTCTGTTTGGATCCTTGGCTATCTTTGCTTTCGGCGGCGAGGAAGACTGGCCTTGCATGCCACAAAAGAAAAAAAAAAAGGAGACGGGCCTCTTTTTGCAGACATCATGCTGGGCTGTGGGCTACGAAACAGAAGAGCACAGCTGCGTTGGACTGAAGATTGGCCCATTTATGTGATAAACCTTAAGGAATCGGGTCTATCTGAAATAGGCCTAATCGAGGCCTGTCCGCGTATTGGCCCATCTCTGCGATTCTCTTGTGATGTATAATATTCTTAATTTTAGATTAAGCTATTCTTTTCTAGAAACAATGACCTATATTTATCAATAATGTGTTCTCCAAAAGTTGGAGACTTTATACACTTTCCTCTTCAAGACGACACGTCCTCCCCATATGGAGATATGTGTGGAGAGGCAGCGCTAGAGCTACTGATGGTGGTGAAGACATAAAACTAATGAGATCAATTCGAGGATCATTGACGCACAGAGAATCACATATCAAGGTGGGTTTCAACCAACCTTGGGGAGGTAATGAGGTGGAATGAGAGATGGTGATGGAGTCGCTCAACACAGGGGTTTAACAATAGCGAATTGCTAAGTAGTGTTAAGGTTTGACATACCTTTTATATGCAGAGAAGATTAATCTTGGCCATTGAGTAAAGTTTTGATGTTTGGTAGATTTTGGGTCTGGATGTATGAATATGGTTTTTGGTCAAAACATAAAAATATGTGCGGTACTTAGTAAACTTGTCAAATGTAGTAAACAACCATAACAACTTAAAGAAGTACATTGGTATACAAAACAATATTGATATACCACATCTAAGGATTCTAATGCTTCCATGGCACCTCCCTCAATAGTTACTAAAGAAAATAAAAATACACATTTACGCACAAAGAACAATGGATCATAGTAAAATAACATTGCATCCTTCTGATGTTTCCTCTACTACATAGATGTTACATAACATTCTCTAAATTTCTATCTACGATGTAGTTCATGGTGCACATAATTGCAAATGAATAAGTGTTGGTATCATATTTGGGATAATATTGTACTAACATTCTTGATTGTTTAAAAGTATGAGAAAAATCACACTACTAAATTAGTAAGTAAGAACAACTCAATAATTATTTTTAAAACTCATGATAACCATGATATCTCGAATGTTGAAACTGTTGAGGATAATTGATGCAACACGCACAACACGGGAATCATCCACATTAAGAACATGGGGAGTTCGGATGGCTATGGAACTAGCCGCGTAGGTTCTCTATCTTTTAACCTTTGGTATATAGGTAGTTTGTATTACAATGTTTTGTACCATTGAAGGTAGAATAGACTTGTTTATATAGTAAACCATGAATGGTTAACAATAACCCTAAGAAACTAACACTATAATATTTCCTTAAATGAAATCTAATAAGTGGACAATCCATAAGCAAGCCTTTTTTCTAAGTGGACGATCCATAAGCAAGTCTTTTTTTTAAGAGGATGACCCATAAAATCCATAAGGAAGGCTTAAATGAAGTCCAACAAGTGGATGACCCATAAAACCCATAAACAAGTCTTTTTTTAATTAGAGACGGATGAAGGCCTCCGTCCTTAGAATAGTAAAGGTACTAATTTCACAATTTTATAGGAGAAAAACAAGATAAAATACATGATTCATGTTGGCTAACGACGAAGGGTTTATCTTGTGGTTTGTAATCTTAATTTTAGATTAAACTGTTCTTTTCTAGAAACAAGGGCATATATTTGTCAATGATGTGTTCTCCAAAGTTGGAGACTTTATACCCTCCTCTTCTCGGTGACATGTCCTCCCATGTGGAAATTGGTGTGGAGAGGCGGTGTTAGGTCTAGTGGTGGTTCCACTTTGAAACCGGCGAGGTTGATGTGAGAGGATCATGGATGCACGGAGAATCACAATCAAGGTGGTTTTCAACCAACCTCCATTGTGATGCGAGGTGAGGAGGTGATATGGTGAAGTGAGGAATGGGGACGGCGACACTCAACATAGTGGTTTGACAATAGCGAATGGATAAGCCAGGTTAAGGTTCAACTCACCTTTTTATATAAAAAGAAGATTAATCTTGGTCATTGAAGAAAGATTCAATGCCTATTAGATTGTGGGCCACGATGTGTGAATATGTTTTGTGCCAATATATATAAATATGTACAGTGTTTAGTAAACATGTCAAATGTAGTAAACAACCACAACAACTTAAAAGAGTACATAGATATACAAAACAATATTGATGTACCACATCCAAGAATTCCAAGGCTTCCAGGGCACGTCCCTCAATAGCTACTAAAGGAAACAAAACACAGATACACACATGCATGTGTGTGCACACACACGAAACAATGGATCATAGTAAAATAACATTGCATCCTTTTGATGTTTTCTCTACTAATATAGATGTTGCATGTACACTATAGTTTAAGGTGAAGATAATTGCAAATGAATAAGTGCCGATATCATATACGAGATAATATTGTATTAATATCATTTATTATTTAAAAGTATGTGTAAACCACAATACTAAGTTAATAAGTCAAAACTACTCGATAGTTATTTTTAAAATTCAATGTAACCATGATATATACCTCGATTGTAACAAGGCATAACACATGAATAATTCAAATTGAGAACACGGGGAGTTGGGATGAGCATAGAACTAGTCGTGCATGTTCTCTGTGTGTTAACCTTTGGGATAGGTAGTTTATATAAGAGTGTTTTGTACGATTGAAGGTAGAATAGACTTGTTTATATAGTAAACCATGAATAACAATATCCTTAAGAAACTAATGATACTCTTATGATAGAGAATTAACAATATTCTTAAGATAAGGAAATAACAAATACTAGCAAGATTTGGCTATCATGTTGATTTATCATTTAATAGTAGTCAGATCCACCAACATCTTGAAATGTGAAGATTAATTATGTCTTGCATATTGGTGCCTACTACATCTTTGTATCTATCTCTAAAGATCCACTCAATTCCATGTCTAGCAACATGGAAATAATAAATGATAGCCATTGGAGGAAAAACAGGTTCATCAAGGAATACACCCAAAACATACAAATTTATATAGTAACTTGTGGGTTTATGTTGATATGTTTAATATAGAGAACCAATAAATAGTTGTCGTGTCTGATTGTCATGTCCTATGGAACAAGAAACATTCAAATCTTCAAAATAGAAATATCATCAAACTTGAATTCAGTATTAAATACCCATCACAAAGTAGCATCACAACAAACCAATTGTGACTTCTAATATGGATAAATACACTACTAAACACATATTGGCCCCAATATGGATATTAAGAGATTTTCTCATTTCAATGATTTATGGCCACAAGTAGTTCTGTCTAATGTGTTTTATGCGGGGTCAAGTGCATTTAGGTTAGTTACAATGTTAACAATGACTAGTTGTCGTGGCCCTAATACTTGGTTAATGGGATACTTATAGTGCAAAGGATATTTGTGATGGCTAAAGACACTCTAATGAGAATATAGGGTCATAGGGACATTCACTAAGTAGTGCAGAAGAGGTCTATGTTTTTCTTTATCTATACTAAGAAGGGGATCCATGGCATTCAATCTCAAAAAAAAAAACTTGAGAGAGTCGAAGCGAGAGCACTATGTTGCACTAAGTGGATGATCCATAAATAAGTTTTTTTAAGTGGATGACCCATAAGTAATCCTTTTTTAAGTGGATGACCCATAAAATCCATAAAGAAGATTTAAATGAAATCTAATAATTGGACAACCCATAAAACCCATAAAATGTCTTTTTTTAATTAGAGGTGGATGAAGGCCTACCTTCAATTAGAATAGAGAAGGCACTAATTTCACAATTTTCTATTAGAGGTGGATGAAGGCCTACCACCAAGGATACGAGATTTAGGCGAGTGAAAATGCCATTTCCACTTTGCATGAAGGGCTAAGGGTAAAACAACCATGCCGACTCTTTCTAGTAGTGCACCTATCATGCTCACTCCTTCCAAACCTACTAAAATAATAGTGAAGCAATACCACGCCAACTCCACTCAGTTTTTACTCAAGTACCACCAACTAGCATCTACATAAACAGTGCTCGAGCAAAACCCAGAGAATGGGCAAGAGCTTATGCACATGTCTTTGACAACTCCAGTAAGTGAGGATGCATGAAAGAAGGCTTTGTCCTTGGATCCCCAGTCAATAGAGTCATTGCTCCAAGGAGATCCTATGGCTATTCTCCATGCCAACCTTGACATTGCTAGAGTTTCTGATCCTGGTCCGATCTTCCATGACCCTGCCTTGCATGTTCCCAATGTTTCCTCTATATCATTTTCAGCCTTTTACCATTGTACTTAAATTATGGAACTCTATAATCTCTAACATATACATGCAAGAGAAGATGCATAAAACACTTGGATCTTCATCCTCATCCCATGATGACCTTTATGGAAAAATACCATATGTCAAACCAACTTTATTTAATCAACCCCCATGTCATCACTTGTCCAAAGAGAGTAGCATGTGCCAAGTGGTTTTCCACATGATAATTCTTGTGGTGCCATCAAAGAGGTTATGGGCTCTACAATTAAGTACGGAAGAGTCAAGAAGCAGAAGTACACATGCAAGCTTTGTAATGTTGTGTTTAGCACACAAGTGTATCAATGTCACATGGGCTTGTTGCACAACAAAGGAATGGGTAAACAATTGAAGTGCGCCATTATCCCCAACAAATGCTTGTCCATACTTTGTAAACCACCACTTATGTTAGGACACATCTAACTAAGTGGTCTCTTCTCATCAAGTGGAAATAAATGAATTTCAATAGGGAAAATTGTGTCCAGTCAAAGAGTCCAAGTGATTTTGCCCGTATTTTTTCAACTCTAGTTGAAATGAATGGTACGTCGACTACCCCTAGTTTGGATGTCGTTACATAGAAATTGAATTAATGAATTAAAAATTTCAACATATGTAAAAACCAACATGAAGAAGATCAAAATGCTCCTTATTCTTATCCCTCTACCCCTCTCTCGTCCAACTAGAAAACCGCACGGGTATAGGTCATGGCTGCATCAAGAGCATCTTGTGTCGACGACAACAATATAGGGTGCACATGCAGTAACAAAAATGCAGGGCATGCAAGGCAGCAGCGGTGAAAGCCCTAGTTTGGCTTTCGATAATTGATGAAACCTAAGTGTACTAATTAATAGGTCTACATTTTTCTTTGTTTATACTATTATGGGGCATCCAAGGCATATTCAACTTGAGATAGTCGAAGCGAGAGCACCATGTTGCACTAAGTGACTAACTCTCTATCAAGTTGAGGATGGTAAGTGCTTTTAAGATGGTTTTAAAGTCAAGGATTTCAAAGTGTTGCATTGGCTGGGATCAAACTTGAAATAGGTTTAAAAACTACCCCAGAGCAAGAGTTATGGGAATCCTAGGTGTCAATGGACCTTGATGACAACTGATTTAAGCCCAATACCTTGTGTTTGTTTTAGAAATCTTGCAATCCATTTATAGTTTGGCCCATATAACTATGACACCTACTTCAACAGATAAGAGAGATGCTATGGTGAAAGGAGTTTACACTATGTGTGGGTCACTAAACCAAACTAATTCATTGAAAAGAGACCCATAAAATGTCTACACTTTTTGGTTGTAGCTAAATATGTGAACAACTAATAAAGAATTCTTTCCTTAAGGAAAATCTAATAAGTGGATGATCCACAAATAAGTATTGTTCTAATTGGACAACCAATAAAATAAAAGATAAGGATTAAATAAAATTTAATAAGTGAATATGAATAAGTCTTTTGTTTAAAAAATAGAGGTGGGTGAAGGACTACCTTAATTGAGAATAAAACCGGCACTAATTGCACAATTTTCTAGGAGCAAAAGAAAATAAATACATGAAACCTTATTCCTCACGAGGAAAAAGCTCCATTGTGAAACGATCAAGAGAATCACCAAGAACAACATATAGAAGAGAATGGATCAAATTTTGTTATCTTTTCCAAATTTATTTGGTAGACTGGAAAATCAAACGCATACCAAGCAAAGTAATGAGGAAAGCACGAAAAGCATGTCGACATTTACACAATGAAAGATTGGCTGTGCAGGTAACGTAAGCAGAAATGATTGGAAGAAGTAACACATGCTGACATGTTCCTGGAAGCATTGAGTGGGAGGACAAATTAATGCTCTAGTGCAAATCAATTAGATCACTGAAGACTTATAGCTCTAAATAAGAAATAAATAGAAAAAAAAAATCCACCTATGATAGGAAACCACAAAGACATATAGTTTTAAATAAATGAACATATCGAAACATGTAAAAATATGTTCAATGTACGACAACATACCAATTATTAGGTAGCCAATGCAACAACCATTTATAGAGTGGTACTAAGAGCTGACACACCCATCATTCAGCCACCAGACTCTAAGTATAGCAGCAAGATATATAAAGCAGCAGCATGAACAAAAGCAAATCTCAAATGCTAATCATGATTTAAATAAAGATTTTTGGTAAAAACCCTCCAACAGCTCTTCTACATGATTGTCCAAATATGACCATCTTCTATCCCGTATTTCTCGCTAGCCAACAATAGAAGACGAGAGTGATTTTCTAGAGTGCTCACGAGATATAGAAAAGCCGTTGGAGAATGAAAAATATAGAAAATGATTTTTATGTAAATGACTCTCCAAATTTAGAGAGTAAGATTTAGAAAGACTCTCGGAGATGCTCTTATCTAGATCCAGAAAACAAAATTGTACAACAAGAGCGTCGATCTAAGGTTATGGGTCCAAAGAAAGGCACATTTGAATCACCTTGCTCTTGGTGATGGAGTCGATGCCAATAATGGTAGGGAAGAATAGGTGCCGATTTGCTGCATCTGGTAGAGCCTCTTAATTCCGGTTGTGGTCTGTTCAGACCATGTCTGACCCTATTGATCCCAGCATGGTCTATGCTGCGAGATATGAGACTCGTCAAGATAGAAAAAGCGATGGCAAGAGGGAGAGAGGATTTGGGAGTTTACCTGGTCGTCCATGCAGTAGCCGGCTAAGTGCCTCTACATGGGAGTAGGGTGCCGCCGTCGTGTGCTACCCATACCGGTGCCCGCCCAATCTGGGATGGGCAGCGATGGAGAGGCAAAACCCTAGGTTGGCGCCGCAACTGCGCTAGGGCCCACCATTGTCGTACGGAGCATGTCGAAAGATAAGGGCAGCCGCCATCACGCCGGAGGCCCGGCCACCACGGAGGTTCGCCCTCACTGCCGCCCTGCCCGCATTGGGGGAGATAGGGAGAGAGAGAGCGGGGAAGGGAGGGGATGAGAGAGACTGTCGGGGCTTATCTACGCTAGGGATAGATAGGCGGAGAAGGGGCTAGAGCCACACCCGCCGCTAGGGCACCGTCGCACCCCTCCCCTCCGCCCCGCCACCGCCGCCGACACCGCAGCCTTGGGCTCATGAGAGACCAAAATAGATGGGGAGTGTCATGTGTTTTTTTTTTTTTTGCGACGAGGAGAGGGGAAGGCGCGTGATATTTTTGTGGAGGGGGTTTTCTTGGCGAGATGGCCCAACAGTGCCCAAGTGAAGGGAATCTGGGCGACGTGGACAAATGGGAGAAATCAGGGTGGCGTGGCCAGGGTGGCTGCTCGGGGTGAATCTTGTGATTGTAGAGGTAAAATAGCACACAAATCACTGTAAGGGATAAATAGACAATGCAATATTCATACCTTTGTGATTACAACATGTTGTTCATCCCTTTCCCAGCCGCAACACGTGTGAAAAATAAAGTGAGAGCAGAGCGTAGACTGATGTGTAGAAATTAGAGAAGAAACAAAATCACAAGTGAGTTAGGTTTCTAGGAAGGGGCCACCTTTATATGTGTTCTTAACATTGGCATCCTTGGATAGGCCATCATGGACACATCTGATTCATGTTTGGCTACTGATGCATGGATTCAGATTCTTTTGTGGTGTATAATCTTAATTTTAGATTTAGCTATTCTTTTCTAGAAACAATGACCTATATTTGTCAGTGATATGTTCTCCAAAAGTTGTAGACTTTTTTTTTGACAATATTTTTTCTGACAATATTTTTTCTGACAATATAACTTCCTTTTTGGGGTGACATGTCCATAGTTATGGAAATCCTAGGTGTTAATCCTAGGTGTTAATCTTGGCCGTTGACTTAAGATTGGATGTCTGCTAAATTTTGGGCCAAGATGTATGAATATGATTTTGGGCCAAGATATACAAATATGTATTGTCCATAGTTATGGAAATCCTAGGTGTTAATGCACCCTGATGACAACCTATGCAAGTCCATTACCTTTATACGACGTGTTCGTTTTAGAAGCCTTGCAATCCCTTTACAGTTTGACCGACAAGATATAACAAATTAAAACACACACATTCTGGCGTCTAATAATATATTTATATTGTTCCCAATCAACACATCATGTAGTACTTCCTAATCCCCTAACTCAGCTAAATTACACGACACTCTTCATTCTCCTCTCAATTGCTCAAGTAAACAACATAGCTGGAAAAGAAACCATGCCTCCACCACTCCCGCTCCAAAAATGTACTGAACACCCACAGCCATGAATTCATTTTTTTTTTGCTACATGGATTATTATGAGAACCGGAGCATGCTTCTGGAGGAAGGCCCACTGAGGTCTCTCTCTCTTATCCACTGAGGTCGCTGTGGGGGACCGGCGGGTGTGTGTCGGAGTTGCTGCGGGGCGTGGGCGCCCGTATGTGCACACGCGTGTGTGTACGTGTCAAGGGGTGGCAACGTGGCATCTGTGTGTACTGCGCGCGGGGCGGGGGTGTGTGCGGAGATGGGCCACGCCCTAGCACTCGGCGTTCTAACGTAGAACGTTCGGGCGCTAGTTCAACCCATAAACAAAACTTCCGTCCACGGGTGGGAACGTAAGCACACGATCGATCGAGCCGAAAAAGGAAGCAAGCTGATATGGCTACACACGGTCCCTACGTCATCACCATAACATTCAAAGTCTGAGCGTCAATTATCGGTCGATCATTACAACCCACAATTGGGAACATTATATGCTTCGTAGGAATTCCAGGCGTGTGGTGTTCTACGACTGACGCTAGCACAGGGCGCATTAATCACGTAGTACGCCGACGCCCAGCAGATGCGACGAGGATATTATTATACTAGTGTAGATACAGAGCTGCACGCTTTGCTTGGATTATTAATCCCTTGTATTATAGTACTTTTATCCATGCACTTGGGTCACAGATCACAAATGATCGATATATGAGCCGGGAGCGCGTGCATGTACCCAGAACGCCTTGTTTATCGCAGAGATCGACGACGCCACTCTTCGTTTCCATTGGGGTGCCAAATACATGGAACAATACTAGAACATAGAGAAAATGCGGAAATCAAATGGCTGACGTTTGCAGGCCTATTTTTAGTAAGTTGATGTTTGGAGTTCTAAATCTACGAATCGCGTTGTTTGAAGTTCTAATTTTCTCGCCAATGCCAGTCAACTCGGTGTACCACAAGATCGATTATGGCCAACAGAAGATTAGGAACATGCAGCAGCCAGCAGCATGTGAGTATCCTCACATCAAAGTCAAAACAATCCAGCTCATGCTATCAGTAAAGAACATCTCAATCCAGCTCATGCTATCAAAGAACAGGGACTCTGAATGATACGTCTTGGCAGTTGGCACAATGCTTCATGCTACCAGAAGAAGTCATGCAGCACCATGGCCGACGCGCCATGGCTTCGTACTACCAGCCTTGGGGTTTTTATTGAGTGGCTCAGATCACTGACCGTAGAGGAAAGTCACAAGGGCAACTGCAGAGGATCCGATTCCCACTCCCACCACCATGGCCGCCACCGCCACCGCCCTCCTCCTCGGCACCCACCACCATCCCTGCAAGCCGCCACCGCCCGCGCCTCGCGCGTCTGTACTATGCCGCGCCACGGCGGGGATGGCAGGGCCGGCGTCGGCCGTGGCGCCGTGGTCTCTGGCCCCGCCCACGCGACCGAAGCTGCTGTCCCTCGACCTGCCCCGCTACGACGCTGCATGCGCCGCCCGCCCCGTGAACGTCGCCGTGGTGGGCTGCGGGCCCGCGGGCCTCGCCGTGGCGCAGCACGTCGCGGAGGCGGGCCTGTCGGTCTGCGTCATCGACCCGTCCCCCGCGGTTGTGTGGCCCAACAACTACGGCGTGTGGGTGGACGAGTTCGAGGCCATGGGCCTCGCCCACTGCTTCGACACCGTCTGGCCCTCCGCCTCCATCATCGCCGCCGACGGCCGCGCCAAGACGCTGGACCTCGCCTACGCCCGCGTTGCGCGCCGCAAACTCAAGTCCGCCATGATGGACAGCTGCGTCGCCAACGGCGTCGTCTTCCACCAGGCCAAGGTCGCCAAGGCCGTGCACTACGACGCCTCCTCCCTCCTCATCTGCGACGACGGCGTCGCCGTCCCGGCCAGCGTCGTGCTCGACGCCACGGGCTTCTCTCGCTGCCTCGTGCAGTACAACAAGCCGTACAACCCGGGGTACCAGGTCGCCTACGGCATCCTCGCCGAGGTGGACGCCCACCCGTTCGACATCGACAAGACGCTCCTCATGGACTGGCGCGACACGCACCACCCCGAAGGGTCGGAGATCAGGGAGCGCAAACACCGCGTCCCCACCTTCCTCTACGCCATGCCCTTCTCCTCCACCAGGATCTTCCTCGAGGAGACGTCCCTGGTCGCGCGCCCGGGGCTCGCCATGGACGACATCCAGGAGCGCATGGCCGCGCGCCTTAGGCACCTGGGGATACGCGTCCGGAGCATCGAGGAGGAGGAGCGCGGATGCATCCCCATGGGAGGTCCGCTGCCCGACCTGAGGCAGAGGGTGGTCGGCTTCGGCGGCTCGGCCGGGATGGTGCACCCGTCCACGGGCTACATGTTGGCGCGCACGCTTGCCACCGCGCCCATCGTGGCGGACGCCATCGTGAGGTTCCTCGACACCGGCAACGGCATGGGCGGCCTTACAGGGGACGCGCTCTCCTCCGAGGTGTGGAAGCAGCTGTGGCCAGCCAGCAGGCGGCGGCAGAGGGAGTTCTTTTGCTTGGGCATGGAAACCCTGCTCAAGCTGGACCTCGAGGGAACGCGCCGGTTCTTCGACGCCTTCCTTGACCTGGAGCCGCACTACTGGCACGGTTTCCTGTCATCCACACTGTCTCTGCCGGAGCTCTTGATGTTAGGCCTCGCAATGTTCCGTAACCCCTCCAACACGTCGAGGCTGGAGACCATGACCAAGAGCGCCGTGCCACTTGCCAAGATGATTGGCAACTTGATACAGGACAGAGATGGGTGAGGAGAGGGTATGTATGTAAAATAGACATCTGAATGTCAGGTAGACAGCCCCATTCATAATGTCCACAGTATGCACCATGTTTCTATTAGACGCTTGATTCTGGACTCGCAGCTTTTGCCTCACGTGCTCCAGCTTGTATGTTGGATGCCTCGTCCGGCTCTCGTAGTGGCTACAGGAGAGACGACGATGCTGGCGGGCGTCGGGAGGGCATCAGGCGCTATCTATCCATCTAGGGTCGGTGAGCAAGTTTTCAGCATCGTATACAATGGTGGGCTCCTTGTTGGACCCTAGAAGGGCTGCAAATTTGAATGGGGCCGAACAAATTTGGCTAGTTTGGTTTTATTTCGGCCTGGGCCAAAATGGACGAATTTCAATGAGATTTGGTCGATTCGGGCCGAATCCCAGAAGCGCCCGTCGGTTGCCTTGCTCTTGTCCCAACCAAACTGATGGGTTGCTCTGTTTGCGTGCACCGTGCACAGCTGACAATGCCAGTGGTGGAACCATCGATATGAAAATTCTACGGTTCCAGTAAAATCTTGGCGATTTTCATATAAATTCTACTCATGAACCCGTTCTGCTACAATTTTTTTTTTTTTTTTTTTTTTTCGAGACCGCGCCGTTGCGCGTATTTTATTAAGCGAGAATAAAGTGTGAAAAAGGAGTTACAAGCCACAAACCAACGCGAGATGGTAACACCCTGGTTACCAAAAGACGCACTCCAAAAAAGCCGACCACCTCCACCCAAAGAGAAACTAAAGGATTACATGTCTAACTCAAGTTAGCTTCACAGAGAAAGACGTCTCTAGGCCCGGGACAGCAGCACCCCAAGCTGCTTGAACCCCGCCGAGACCCAAATACCCGCTTCAGCAAAGATGGTCTCCACGACGGTTGGCGGCGCTGCAACCACCCTTTGAAAAGTCCTGGCGTTCCTCTCCTTCCACAAACACCAGCCAACAAGGAAGAAGAAGGAATCAAAGCCCTTCCTCCACACCCGAGGAAGTCCCTTCCTGCAACGCAGCCACCATTGAAGCACAGGCTCCTCCACCACAACCACATCCCCCAACAAGTGCAAGCGCTGGAGGCACAAGTGCCACACCTCTCTACTGAAACTACACCCCAAGATTAGGTGGTCCATAGTCTCAGGAGCTTGATCACAGAAGACGCAGAGATTTGACTGCTGCAAACCGTGTCTGAACCTCCTGTCTGCTGTCCAGCACCGCTCATGAAGGCAAAGCCAAAAGAAGAAACGAACCCTCGGCGGTGCTGCTGTACGCCACAGTTGCTTTGCCCCAAGCACCGGAGAAGAACCAAGGAACATTGCCCCATAAGCCGAGGCCGCCGAATACTGACGGTCTGGCGTTAGTCTCCAACTGAACGTGTCCGGGCTGTCAATTAGATCGATTCCCTCCAACAGGTCGCACAGGTGACCGAACTGAAGCAAGAACCGAACTGTAGGTGCTGCTGCTAAATGGTGAACCCAGGCGTGGCCCTGTAGCGCCTCAGCAACAGTCGCCCTCAACTTCCTCTTGCGCACAGCCCGGAACACCAAAGGCGCCACCATATCCACACTCAAGCCATTGAGCCACCTATCAGTCCAGAAGAAGATGGAGCGACCATTGCCAACACTGAAAGTCGTGGCCGCCTGGAACAGATTGAGGGCAAGCCTCTCGGAGGACCTAGGCCACCGCCCACACAACCTGTCCTTCCAGACCCAGCGAACCCGCAGCGCAACGCCAGCACGCCTGAGGTCCGTGACGCCCAGCCCCCCCAGGACCCTGGGGCGACTCACAATGGGCCACGCAACCTTGCACTGACCACCTGAAACCTCCGCTGTCCCTGCCCAGATAAAGGCCCTCCTCAGCTTGTCGATTGCCTCGATCACCCAAGGCGAGAGGCAAAGCGCTATGGCAGTATGAATTGGAATGGCTGACAGAGTTGCCTTGGTGAGAGCCGTGCGCCCGGCCGCATTCAGCATGCGTCCTTTCCAGCCTGGAATCCTAGCTGCCACCCTGTCAATAAGAAACTGCTCCTCGGAACGCTTGATCTTGTAAACAGAGAGTGGGATACCGAGGTAGCGTGTTGGGAAAGCCTCCTGGCGACATGCCAAGGTAGAGATTACCAAGTCCAACTCAGGCTGGGAGCAGTGCAATAGCGTGGCCACACTCTTTTCCAAATTGGCAAACAACCCAGATGCAAGCCCGAAAATATCAAGTGCCTTCTTGACTGCACGCAGGCTGCGTTGATCTGGCTTGACAAAGAGGACAAGGTCATCCGCATATAGACTCACTGAATGTTCAGAAACTCCCATAACCGGCTCTACTAGACCATTGTCGCCCAGCCAACGAAGAAGACAGTTCAGCACTTCCATAGTGATGACGAACAGCATTGGGGACAAAGGATCGCCCTGCCGCAGCCCTCTGGCATGGCAAATCCGTCTTCCGGGTTGGCCATTGAGTAAGATTTTGGTGCTGGAGGACCCCAAGATAGCCGAGATCCAATCCCGCCAGCGCCTGCCAAAGCCCACATGCTGCAGCACCTCCAGGAGGAAGTTCCAAGCCACTGAATCAAATGCCTTGGCGATATCTACCTTAAGAAGGACACAGGACTGCCTGCGTTTGTGGACCTCACGACACGCCAAGCGCACTTCCTGGAAGTTGTCATGAATGCTTCTGCCCTTGATGAAGGCACTTTGATTTGCACGCACCAGTTGCTGCAGCATAGGCGCAAGTCTGTTGGCCAAGCATTTGGTAACTAGCTTGCCGAAACTGTGGATGAGGCTAATGGGCCGATAATCCTTAATCTCCTCTGGCGCATCCCTTTTCTTCAACAGGACCATATAAGCATCATTAACATGATGTAGGCTTCTGCTGTCATTAGCCCAAAACGCGTTGAACGCGTTCATTACATCAGCTTTGATAACGGCCCAAGCACGCTTGTAAAACAGGCCTGTGAAGCCATCCGGGCCGGGAGCTTTTTCATTAGGCAACTCCTTAATCACAGCCCAAACCTCCTCCTCCGAGAACAGAACCTCCAAATGAGACAGGTCCAGGGACGGCAGCCCAATAGCATGCAAATCCAACCTCCTACTCCGACTGAAATCAGTGCCCAGCAACTCATTATAATGTTGGAACAGCGCCCCTGCTAAAGCCTCCTCAGATACCACCTGCACACCCGCAACTTTGAGCGACTCAATCCGTCCCTTGCGCGTGCGGTGACAAGCTTGCAGATGATAAAACTTTGTACTCGCGTCGCCCTCTCTGAGAAAGCGAATCTTGGCCCGTTGCCTGGTAATAGTGCGCATCAGGGAGGCGAGACCCAACACCTTCTTTTTCAGAACACGCCTGAGATCAACCTCCCAGGGTAGAAGCACTCTTTGTTCTTGCTCTGCGTCGAAACGCAAGATCACTTCCCTGGACATAGCCAACTGCAACCGAATGCTACCGATCTCAGAGTTGCTCCACCGCTGGAGGTCTTTAGCTAGCACCCGCAACTTTTGGTCTAGCACACGCATAGGATCAGCACCAAGGACAGGCTGCTCCCAGGACGTGCCGACCACGGCATCAAACTCCTTGGACTTCACCCAAAAGGACTCAAAGCGGAACCTCCTCTTGACCCCAGCAAAGGCATTGAGTTGCAGCAACAGCGGACAATGATCCGAACAGTCGGTGGACAGGGGTTTCAAACTGTGACGCGGGAAGGCCGCCAACCAGTCTGCAGAGGCGAAGACCCTGTCAATTAGCTCGAGAGTTGGATTGAGCCGTTCATTACTCCAGGAGAAACGCCTCCCAACCATCCCGATCTCCTGCAAAAGAGCCGTGTCCAGGAAAGCACGGAAGCGTGCCATACTGCGACGATCAAGTCTGGCATTGTTCTTATCTTGAGCCCGGTAGTACATGTTGAAATCACCGCACAGTAGCCACGGCCCCCGCCGAGCCCCTCTGTAGGTAAGTAGCTCCTCCAAAAACTCTGGCCGATCCACACCATGGAAAGGACACAGCCTGCTGGCGCTGCACCGAAGCTGACAGTGCAAACCGCCCACATACCACATCACTAACCCTCCAGGACTCCCTGTCCCAAGCTAAAAACACACCTCCAGCCACCCCAACAGAAGGGAGAAAGACACAGTCAAAAGCGGACCCAAAAAATTCCACAGCTAGAGGAGCTGGGATGTCCGAGAGCTTAGTTTCCTGAAGGCAAACAAAAGAAGGGGAATGCAACTCCACTAAAGACCTAACTACATTACGACGCGCGCGGTCATTGAGACCACGAACGTTCCACACTAGACAGGTTGTGTTCGACATAAAGAAACCCCTTTTGCTTCTACTCGGGGAGCCCAGGATCAGGCCATGCCGTCCTCCAGCCCCTCCAAGTTGAGGTCCATGGAGCTGAGGTCAAAGCCACCATTGAGCAGTAGCTGCAGACACTCCTGCTTGCTCCCTGGCATACCACCACCAAAAGCCCTGATGAACCTGCCCTCCACCTCAAGATCCGGCTCATCCGCAGCTACCTGGACACCAAGCTTCTTCAGCAGAACGCGTTGCGCCTGCACAGTAGCGTTCTCCGCGCGAGACTTCGCTGCAAGGCGTCCACTCCTTCGAATAGTGCGAATAGAGACCGGCGTCTTAGCTCGCCGCAGCCTCGGTCCACCCCTGGTCAGCGGCGTCACAATCGGGATACACACCGCAGCTTCGATCTCCTCCTCAACCGGCCTGGGGGTGCTGCCAACGGACTCGGCGGAGCAGACAGCGCTCCCCCTCCTTCCGCATCAAGCTGGGCGGCCGGCAGAGGTGGCGACGGTGCTCCTCCGTCACCAGCCGAGTGAGGCGGGGACGGCGCGCGCGGGGATGGCGAGCGGGCAAAGTCCACCGCGGGGTTGGACGCCTCCAGCTCGAGTTGGGCTGCCCACCAGCCCGCACCACGCTCCACTGGCAGCCGCACCACAGACATCCTGGAGCCCGGCTGAGCCAACTCCTCCACGGCACACAGCGCCCACCAATCATCCCTATCAGGAGCTGGGGGCGTCGCATACCCCTTGCCGCAGTGAAGCAGATGTGGCGCGATTGCAAGAAAGCGCCCCACCACTCCCACAGAGCCAACCTCCCGAGACACCCAAGGGGAGGGGGATTTAGCGACCACAGATCGTACCGTCAAAGGCCGTGTCGGAGATGGAGTGCGCGGCGCAGTAACCATCGGCCACCCCTCAGAAAGGTCCGAATCCACCCACAGATCACCGCCTCCAGACACCCCCTGGTCATTGTGCTGCAGCGGACAAACAACCTGTCCAACCTTCACTGCCGGCTGCGGAGCGACCATCAACCCATAATCAGGTGGATAGTCACCAGTTGGGTGAGAGTAGTTGTGGTTGCTATCATCAGACCCACTGGTTGCGTTCCTCCTCGGCGTCGGCCAATCCTCCACATAGCCATCATCCTCTACCGCGCCATCAGCACCCTGGTCATCAGGAGCACCAGCATCATCACCACCATCTGCGCCATCGTCTTGGTCATCGCCACCCTGGGCCGGAGACCCCGGAGGCGTGCTCCAGTCTTGAATCGCCACGATGCGAACCCGCACGAGGTACCGCAGGCCACGGAGAGCCGGGTCCTCCACCACTCCATGTACATGCTCAAACCCCGGCTCCGGAATGAAGATCAGACGCACGGAGTCGATAAACGTCGGGTGCCAACACCAAGCAATGACAAAGAATTCCCGATCATCGTCTTCAGGCACATCCCGAATCAGGGTAAGCCGCACATCAGCACAAGCAGGCCCTAGAACTATCTGGGCCACATCAACATTCCTGGCATGCAAGGGCACCCTGGACAACGCCAGCACAACCCGGTAACGGAAGGCTCCCGCCGAAGCCAGCGAGGTGCGCCGCCAAGGGCGCCACACGAACTGCAACGGTCCCGCCGGTGCGGACGCGAGCACCCTCGCCCTGTCCTCGACGTGGCGGAAACGAACGATGAAGTCCTCGGGGTAATGCCTCCGCACATCCACATCAACACCTTGAATCCCAAACCGGGAGGCGAGGAACGTCCGAAGCTCCAAGATGGAAACTTCAGGCCTCGAGCCGCCCACAGTCGCAACAAGAGCTCGACTCAGGTCCTCCTCATCTGCTTGAATGTCGTCGGAGCGCAGAACCACCACCAACGACGTCCGCGGGCGCTCGACCGGTGGCACAGGTTGACCATATCCGGGAGCAATCAGCGGTACAGGGATGTGTCGCCGGGCGATGGCGAAGCCTTCCAGCGTTCCAGCTGAAGCGGCCACCTCTACCGACGGTTGTTGGGGCGGCGGAGGTGGTGGCGGCGGCGGCGGCGGTGGCGGTGAAGACGAGGTGGGCCGGGAGGACTGAGCGCCGCGTACCGAACCACCAGGCGCCACTTCCGCCGACCCCGAGCGAGAACGAGGGGCCCCATGGCGACGCTGCGCCACCCTGCGGGCCGCATCGACCCGGAGTGGGGAGCGGCCCCGCTTGGTGCCCACCGATGAGGCGAATCGGCCGCGGACAGCAGGACGCTCGGTGCTTCTCCGAGTAGCAGTTGTAGCAGCGCGGGGGGAACTTGCAGTTTGCCTTGACATGCCCCTGCCGAAGACACCGGAAGCAGAGGCCAAACAGCTCCGGCGGGATCTGGCGAGGGGGTGAGTGCGGCGGCGACCTGGTGCGCCCGAACCGTCGGCTGTGGACATGGAAGAACCCCTCCCTGTCCGGCACACCCCGTGCCCGGACAGGATGTGCCGGGGAACGGCGGCGCGGCGGGGAAGACGGGGGGACCTCTGGAGCCCGGCGGTGGACGGCGACAAAGGGGGGTGGGCCCGCCTCGCCGCGGCCATGAAGCCCTCCGCCCTGCGACGATGGCGGTGGCGCCTGCGCGAAGGCGCGGCCGCTTCGACCACCCCCTTCCCCTTGCCCTCCGGAGGCGGCGGAGGTGAATCTGGCACATCTTCGTCGGAGTAGTCGGAGAGCTCCTCCGAGTCACTGAGGGAAACGAACCCCCCAGGACCGCGGTCGAGAAGCTCATCCTCTTCCTCGTCGTCCGCCCACGAGCGGCGGCGCGAAGGCGACCCGTCAGCCATTGCTGCAACCCTAGATCTAGAAGCGTGGCACGCGAGAAGTGAGAGCGGTGGAGCGCTAACCTATAGCGGCGAGCGGGGAGCGCGGGCTAGCCTAGAGCCAGAGCGAGGGACGGGAAGGGCGCCGGCGGGGCTAGGGGAGCCCGCACCGGAGCGGCGGCGGCGACGGAGCTGCGTCGCCCTCCAGTCGCCCTACCCAGCCGGTCACACTGTTCAAGCTCAGTTTCTGCTACATTTGCAATACAATATAATTCATATTTGTGAATGCTTTGTGTTTCTCTTGGAATCCTGTGCTTTGATCATTCCTGCTGAGCCTGGAGCTCGGCCTGCGCCACAAAAATGCCGTGGATGCCGTAGGGGACGCGCGCAGGCAGCTGCACCTCGGCGACGATGTCCAGCTGCGGCGACCTCGCGTCCATCACCACGAACTGGTTCTCGCCGGTGCGCTCGTTGTGGACGTAGCACACCAAGTAACCGTCGTCCTCATTGCCGCCCCCCTCCACCTCGTCGGGGACGAAGAACGGCTCCCCCGCGAAACACCCGGGCCCGAAGTCGTGCCGCGCCACCGTGCAGTCGCCCGTGCCGGCGCGGTCGAGGTCGAGCTTGGCCACCCCGGTGACCTTCGGCATGGGGTCGCAGATGCCGAGGGCGAGGTATCCGTACCGGTTGCGCCGGCCAAGGTAGCCCGGGTGGATGACGGGCAACTCGAGGTTCCCCGCCGAGAGCGGGGTGCGCGACACGGTGCCCGTGCGCAGGTTGATGCGCACCTTCTCGACGCACGAGTGCACGAGCTCCATGCGCTCCAGCGCGTGCTCCACGGACAGGATGTTGGGCGCCACCAGCACCAGCTCCTCGCCGTCGGCCTCCTCCCACGCGTTCACCGAGTGCATTATGTTGAGCCCTGGCACCTTGAACCACCGCATCTCCGACTCGTCCGTGGCGTACTTGGGGAGCACGCCGAGCCGGGGCACCTTGCCGTAGTCAGACCCGACGGCCGCGCCGCCCATCACCATGCCCATGGGCTGCATCACGATCTGTATGTCCGGGAAGATGGCGTACCGCTCCGTGACGGCGAAGTCATGCACGAACGTCGGCTGCTGCACCGAGAAGATGGGCACGTCGGGGCCCTTGTTCCCGGCCGGGTCGAACCGGAAGTAGGTGAGGAACGGCGGCACGGGGCAGTACCTGAACGCGAAGACCTCGCCGGTGACGGGGTCTTTCTTCGGGTGAGCTGTCATGCCCATGACGAGACGGCCGCCGAAATCGCACCGGCCGTGCGTGGTCACCTCGCCGGTGGCAGGGTCGACGCGCACGGTGTACGGGAGATCCGACTCGCCGAGCGCGTAGAGGCGGCCGCCGAAGAAGGCGAGGCTGGTGTTGGCGAGCCCCACGCCCTCGGCAGGGTTCATCTGCCCAGTGAGCACTCTGGCCGCCACGACGGCGCCGCGCGCCAGCCCGGCCACGCCGTGGAAGCCGGAGAAGAAGTTCGGCAGGACCGGCGCTCCCGCGTCACGCTCCACGAGGTACTTGTACGTCTGCACGTAGCGCGAGCACAGGACGGGGTCCGACGACGGCGACTCCGCTGTCGGGAGGAGGAGCGAGTGCAGCATGCCGTCGCCGTCGAAGATGTGATGCGGCCCACGCGGGAGGTGCTGCGGGTTGGGCCCGTTGCGGATGTAGGCCCCTCCGGCGAGGCAGCGCGGGATGGCGCCGCGCACGACGGGGCAGGGCGTCGGCGGCAGCTCGTCCACTGGCGCGAAGTTGGTCGACAGCACGTTCCGCGGGTCCACGGACGGTCGCAGCGCCGGCGGGTCGACGAACGTGTTGATCGCCTCCTCCAACGCGCTGCAGAACGCCATCGGCAGGGACGTGGCTGCCCGGGCAGGTCGGCGGCGAGCCTGAGACCGAGCCTGAGCCTGGTTCGGCGCACTTGTTCGTGCAGTAGCAATTCTTGAAGTGTTTGTCTTGGCGGCCACGACCTCTTCCAGCTGCTGCCACCCGGTCTGCTTCGGAGTAGTGGACTGAACTGAACATTGTCAGCACTAATGGCCGGAGGGGAGGTGACAACAGTGGCAATTGCGGGGGCCGACGGCGGCGGAGACGGTGAGCTCTTCTTCTTCCTGTAGCTGGAGTTCTGTGCAGCAGCAGCAGAGGCGGCAAGAGAGATGCAGTGAACCCTGCGGGACGATCTCGGAGCATGTGCACTCATGGAGAGGTTAGAGGTGACCAGTGTTCTCTCCATTCTGCAACCTGTAGATCAGGATCAATGGTTAGATCAAGAACGTGGTACGGTTGCTGCCTATATATAATAGAAACATGGTGCAAACTGTGGACATTACAACACAAATTCGCTGTGCCGTCCGACGACCACACGATCAAGTGAGACGTCACGTCGTCACCTGTGCCAGCAGCCCAGCACGCTGCAGAACGTGGTGCGCGTGGTGCACAAGGTCAACCACCAACCAGGGCCCCAGGAAACGCCGTGCTGCCCACAGCCCACGGCGGGAGAGGCGAGCAGAGCCGACGCGCCTGATCAACGGTACAAAACGATCGAGTTGCCTCCTTCCGGCTACTTGTCTGTGGGAGGGAATAGTTTTTTTTTTTACAAGAACAAACTGATATATTAATTAACAGCAAACTGCTGTTAGGATGTGTACATCAGGCAAGTCTACATACTGTAGAGCTTGTTGAATATTAAATTGAGGATTACAAGAAGGATTTGAACATCTTGTGTCTAACTGATCCAGCTGACTATATTATAGGCTTGTCTTGCTAGCACATCAGTTGTTAAATTGAGATTCTTGCTGATTTTGTAGAGTGGAAGACTCCTCTGACTTGATCTATTTTTGAAGATTTGAGTGTATGGCTTGATCCTCCAATCTGGAAGATTTGTAGGGTTCTCCATATTGAGATGGTGAAAAGTTGTTCAGAGTCTGACAAAAAGGAGCAGTTGGAGATATCTAAATGACTGAATGATCAGCGCAGCCATATACCTACGCTTGTTGCTTCAGCCATTAGAACATAATGACATCTCACCAATCTCGCCTTGATATAGATGGTTTGAATTGTTGTATTCTAAACACTGAGAATGAAGACACCTAGACCTGCCTGCCTTAAATTGGAATTCACAATGGAAGCATCTAGGTAGCATCTGGATCCTTGCAAAGACGCTGGCTGATCGATATGGTATATCTTCATCGTTGTTACCTGTTGCAATGGGACCGAAAATTCTCTTCACCTTTACAAACTACACATGGGTCATTCTTAACCACAGTAAAATGACCACAGTCCAAACTAGGGGAATCACAATGGGTGACCCAGGAGCATACAAACCTAGATTGAGTAAAAATAATGAGATTTAGAAAAGGGTGAAGAGCCCTTGGAATGCAGGAATTTGGATGCATGATGGCCAAGAGGTCTCAGACTTCCGAGCATGGTGTATGTACTACATGGGCAAGGCGACGTCCAACGTCTCCTACAACCCAGATGCCCCACCCGAGGCGTACACCAACCCGAGCTTCCACCCCCGCATCACTGACTACATGTCGGCAGCAAGGCCGATCCATGGGCCAGAGTACGATCCGAGCACTCAGGACCTTGATGCAGAGCTCGTCATAAGGTTGGGAGGAGGCAAAGAAGCATGGGCGGTTGTGGATTGGCGACGATGTCATCTACTCGACCTCTGTTTCCTTGCTCTCCCATATCCGAGCAAGGAGCACGAGCACAAGCCTGGCCATACGCCCACGGCCTAGTCTAGTCACAGCACTTGGTCAACGCACTCGAGGTTATTCCTGTTTTACTCGTCATACATTGATCTTTACACACTTGAATTAGCTTTGCATTACTGAAACATTGGAGTGAAATATTGCAGGCCCGGGTGGTAGAAGAAGAAGAAGAAAGACAACGTCATGAGCTGGCGGCGTAGCTAGACGTCGAGCAGGCCGTGCGAGAGGCATAAGAGAAGAGGGTGGAGAAAATGATGTAGTTCTTGCAAAGTCTTGGGCAAGCAATGGGTCTAGTTGTGCCTCCACCTTCGCCTCCTGCAACTACTCCTGTGAGTATGAAAGTTAATTGCTTTTGCTTTGTGCTTTGCTTGTATGACCTCTACCTTCCTAGATTAGCTATAGGCAAGTTGAATGGATTGTCTCTAAGTTACAAAAATGTATTGTGTTGAGGGCATTTTAGAAGACACTACAAAAGCATGCAATCTCACACATGCAGGTAATTTCTAGATTAGCTGTCCAAGTAATTCTGCCTAACACATGTAATCTATTTTCCTTATTTGTGCAGCCTCAATCAGCAGGATCGAATAATCCAGCTCATGCATCTGGAGGTGATCAAGCTTTTCCTTCGTAAGACACTCGATTTTCACCTTTCTGATGAACAGTAGTTGTATTTGCATTTGTTGTTCACTTGGTGGACTTGTGATAAATTTGTGATGCACTTGTGGATTTGTTTAACTGTGATGGACTTTGGAATTGTTCGTCGATATGTGATATATATTGTATATATTGTGATGGATGTGATATATGTGATGGATGTAACAAATATGTGATATTTTCTATTTGTCAAGATGTAATGTATAAATAAATAAAAACACAATTTTGGGTTACTTTTGCCGACTGCAACAATTGGCAAACCACCCTTTGTCGAGCGCTATAGTCACTTGGCAAAAACATTTTTTAGAAAAATTATAGCTTTGCCAAGTGCCAAGGCGATGACACTTGGCAAAGAGTTTTTTATAAACAATAAATATTTACCGGGTGACACGGCTGGCAACACTTGACAAAAAAAATCTTTAAAAAAATTATAGCTTTGCTTTGAGTGTCGGGACCGCTGGCACTTGGCAAGAAGTTTTTTTTTAAAAAAAATAAATATTGCCGATTGCTTGGTTTACACTCAGCAAAGAATTTTTGAAAAAAAATTAAACCCTTTGCCAAGTGCCTTGTCAATCGGCGGTCAAGAAATAATTTTCAAAAAAAAAAGAAGAAATTTGCCGAGTGCCTGCCAGTAGGCAAAGCTGCCGTCCCCGCGCCATTTCTTTGTCGAGCGCCAACTGGGCACTCAGCAAAGGCTTTGTCAAGCGTCCGACAAAAGACACTAACAAATATACCTTTGCGGATCAAATTTTTCCTAAAGGCTCTTTGCCGAGTGTACTTGGCAAAAAGTCTGAATCCAGGAATCCAGTAGTGGAGGGACTGAGGGAGTACCGCCGTGCACCACTGGCTGTTTGCCTAGACAGATATATCTACCCGCATCAGTGCCACCGGGGGTTGCTCGGTAAACTTCCACCGTGAAGTTTTATTTACGCTAGTTCCACTAAACATAGTCGGTTTTCATGCCCGGTCGTAGGATTGCTGAGTAGCACTACTGCCCTAAAGGCCGACGACCACCACTGACTGGTCGATCGCTGGACGCTGATGAGGTCATTGTGATTGGCAGATGAAATAATGCATCATAACTCATGCCCGATTGGAAGATGAGAATTTCCCATGACACATGTTGTCTTCGTGCAAGTTGCGCAATTGTAGCAGATTACTCCACAGCAACCTATCTCTCGTCCTTGCACATGCCCCTGCCCCCTGCAAGACAGTTTGTCCCGGAAACAATAATAGGCTAGAGATATGGTCATTGTGTATGATGCCTCTGCTCATTTTTTTCATTTATATTTATAATACTAGTATACGCGACAGTATCTGTGGCGAGAGTTTTTATTTATTCACATACTGAGGCGGGGAACAATAATAATAGGCTAGAGATATGGTCATTGTGTATGATGCCTCTGCTCATTTTTTTTTCATTTATATTTATAATACTAGTATACGCGACAGTATCTGGTAAGAGTTTTTATTTATTCACTCCCAGTAAGCTCAACATACAGGGGTTCGGTACCATGAAACACTGAACATTACACACACCAAACATACCAAAGCAGAGTGACCACACGCACTGACAAACACGAGTCGCGTAACTGAAGCTGAAAGCGGAGATCCAACGCCGCAAGCTTATCACCCCGCGTCCATGGCTCTTCAACCGGAGATCTGGATGCTCTTCACCTCGGGCTTCTTGACCTCAGCCTTGGGCACGGTGACGGTGAGCACGCCGTTCTCCAGCCCGGCCTTCACCTCCTCCGTCTTGGCGTTCTCCGGCAGGCGGAAGCGCCTCGTGAACTGGCCGCTGCTGCTCTCCACGCGGTGCCACGTGTCGTTCTTGTCCTCCTTCTCCCTGCTGCGCTGGCCGCTGATGACCAGCACGTTGCCGTCCTCCACCTCCACCTTGACCTCCTCCTTCTTGACGCCGGGGAGGTCGGCCTTGAAGACGTGCGCCTCGGGCGTCTCCTTCCAGTCGATGCGGGCGTTGGCGAAGACCGCAGTCTCGGAGTCGGTGGAAGCCGAGGACGGGACGATGGAGCGGAACATGTTGTCAAAGGGGTCCCAGAGGTCCATGGAGAAGGGGTCGAACACGTTGCCACGCCTCACGATCGACATCGCTGCGCTTGATTGCTAGCTGCTCGCACTGGGAAGTGAGTCTGTAGATTGGAGGATTTCGCTGTGCGTTGCTTGGTCTGAGCTCTCGATGGATTAGGATGAGCTGTGGCCTTGAGGGGTGGTATATTTATAGCTTCGTGAAGAGCGGTCGCTGAATTGTCTGGACTTCTCTCGCTGTCGCCGGGGTCTTCCTTTGCTTTCCAGATCACAAGAGAGACGAGAGCTTTCTTCCCTGTATCTCTATCTCTGCCAAGATGGCCCCATATTGTTCCAGAGAAGTCTACGTCCAGCTCGCTGGAGTGAGGACCATGGGGGGCCTCTCTTCATTATCCTTGCAGAATTTATTTATTTTACCTGATTAATTTTGATTCCAGTGACAGCTGCCAACCAATGTGCCACATGTACTCCCCGTCCAAAAAACTGAATATCTAGTTTTCCAAAAGTCAAATAACTTAAATTTAGACAAGCTTATAAAAGTATTATTATTAATACTATTTAACATCTATATCTTTAAGTATATTTTTATATGAAATGTATTTTTAATTATTTTTGTGATATTTATTATGCATACTAAAATGTTAGTATTTTCATATATTTAAGGTTGTTATATATTCCTTGAGAAAAGAGATTTTTGTTTTTATGGATCTGGTGTACAATGCATGACGAAATGTGGGTTTGAACGGTTCATCATTTGAGGCTATACCTTATTAAAAAATAATAATTTGAGGCTATAATATTGAACTTTAAGTATCAACAATTAAGTTGACAGTAAACAATAAAAATTTTAAAACAACACATATATCTTAGAAGATGCATCAATCCAATTTCTTACATATTGTAGCAACAACCATAAAGGCTAAGGGCCTGCTTGGTTTATTTCCAATTTTGCTCTACCAAAGTTTTGGCAAGCTAAAATGTTGGCTAGTGCTTATTTTGCTACCAAATCTTGTCAATTTCTCACAATTGGCTCGCCAAATCTAAGGTAATTTTTTTGTCCAAGTTTTGGCTGCCAAAACTATGGTATGGCAAAATTTGGTTACAAACCAATCGGGCTCTAAAAACAAAACAAGCATATATCTTGGACATGAAAGAGGTCAAAAGGCACAACAAAAGAAGCAAGGAATCGCGCGGAGATGACGGCAAGCTGCTTCAGTCGGCTTAGGCGACCTCCACCTGCCAACTCGACTTTGCCAACTATAAGGGTCGGCTAAGCCGATCCGCCAAGTCAGAATTAGTCGAACCCCTTTCTCGACTAAGCCAACTCGTCCAAGAAACCGGTTAGGTTTTGCAAGGCAATTTTTGGTAATCTTAGTCGTGGAAAACTTGAAAATTACGTATTATAATACCACCCCTCTATAGATAAAAGAGGATCATGGCCGTTTCAGCCCCATCCCACCAATCTAAACAAAAACCAATCTATAAATTCATTTTTCCCTTCTACTCTCCTCTCGACCCCTCCACTATCTCAAATGAACACATCATTGCCGGTTTAAAAACCCCCCGTCACTGCCGGATTTTGAACCGGCAGTGATGTCTAAGACCACCATTGCCAGTTGGTGGCTCAATCCGACAATGTAGCTCGAGCTAACACTACTGTCAGCTTGAGGCTCAAGCTGACATTGTAGCTTGAGCCAACACTGTTGGTTGGAGGCTCAAGCCGACAGTGATGGCTTGATCTACACTACTAGTTGTGGGCTCATGTTGACAGTGTTAGTTTGAACTACAATGTCGGCTTAGTGTGCCAAAGCCGACAATGTCAATTTAACATCACTGCTGGATTGTGTGCTATATGGTAGTGATCTCACGTTCGTGTTTGTTACTAACCTTAAAAGCAAAAAGAATAAAGCCAGGTGTGTTCGTGTCTGCCACCCCGGCTGGTTTTTAAACCAGTCCGATTCAACCACATTTAAATTTGAATGGGCAGGCTACCACTCAAACCATAGCGCCAATTGACCATCCACAATTTTAAAACTGGCGCCAACTCAACAATTGGTCACCCTACTATGCCCATAATACCTACCGATCATTAACATGCAATCCATTTCATACATTTAACAACTACTCCACATAACAGCAAACCAGGCATTACAACAGGTCATTGCAAGTTTTAGCAATCACATTACAAGGGTTCATTACAACTTGATCATTAATAGATGCATCTCCAGTAACATTTCTGGAGAAATTGGTTTGACCAAATTTTGCCATACCATAGTTTTGGCATCCAAAACTCGGGCAAAAAAGCTACCTTAGATTTGGTAAGCCAATTGTGAGAAATTGGCAAGATTTGGTAGCAAACCAAGCATTAGCCAACATTTTAGCTTGTCCAAACTTTGGTAGGACAAGAATTGGAAATGAGAGCATGCCCAAAATACGTAAACCGTTCTGATATGGTTTATTTATTTTATTGCTCGTAGTGCTACATATATAACATATTTGTCTGTATGCTAATTTAAGAGAATAATAACATATTCTATTTAGTTAGTGATAGAATCGTGCATATAAAATAATACTACCTCTGTCATGATTTATATATTGGGAATATAACTCTGTAAAATACCTAAAGTTCCAACATCTTTTGCACTTTACTTAAAGTTTGGTTCTTCTGGTATATTTATATTTTTCAACAAATTATTACAACAAAGGCTCTCTTTATTGCACACTCTACATGACCACTTACTAAAACTCTTCTTTCTGTACTGAAGAAAACTATCGCACTCACTTTATTTAGTAGCACTAGAAAGCATCCAAAAAAAAAGTTAGATAAAAATCAAATCAAAATTAACGAAAGTGAAAGAAAAGCAATCGTGTGAGTCGTCCAGCGCCAGGGAGATTTCTCTCGAATGCAAGCGGGCCCTTTGTAGTTCTAGAAACAATAATTGTGGACAGAAGTGGAGATAGCTCGAGATGTCTCAGGAATGGGTTACTCATGGACGGAGGAGTGGAGGACGGTCCTATAAATACCTTGCCATGCAGAGCTGCAACCCACCGAGGAAAGCATACACTGCCGGAAGCACTCTCGCAATCCACTGAGCTCTGTTTATTCAGACGCATACTACTCATCGACAATGTCGCTCGTGAGGCGCAGCAACCTGTTCGACCCCTTCTCTATGGACCTCTGGGACCCCTTCGACAACATGTTCCGCTCCATCGTCCCGTCGGCCACCGGCGACTCCGAGACTGCCGTCTTCGCCAACGCCCGCATCGACTGGAAGGAGACCCCCGAGGCGCACGTCTTCAAGGCCGACCTCCCCGGCGTCAAGAAGGAGGAGGTCAAGGTGGAGGTGGAGGACGGCAACGTGCTGGTTATCAGCGGCCAGCGCAGCAGGGAGAAGGAGGACAAGAACGATAAGTGGCACCGCGTCGAGCGCAGCAGCGGCCAGTTCCTCAGGCGCTTCCGCCTGCCGGAGAACGCCAAGACGGAGGAGGTGAAGGCCGGGCTGGAGGACGGCGTGCTCACGGTCACTGTTCCCAAGGCAGAGGAGAAGAAGCCTGAGGTGAAGGCTATCGACATCTCTGGTTAAGCATCCATGGACGACGTGGATTGAAGGTGTACTACTGTGGTGGTCCGTGGCTGTCCTGCATGGTTTATCTGCACTGTGGCTGAGGATGTTTGCTGTGTCTTCTACGACTACGATATGTGTCTTTGTTCAGTATACGGAGTATGTACATCTTCCTCGTGTGGTTCATGTATTTTCCTTTGAATAATACAAAATAAATAAAATCGGGTTCTCAGGTTGTTTACGTCAAGAATTCAAGATACCATCAATGTCATTAACCTGCTAGTAACTCATCTCCATGAGGAGAGGACGAACGCTAAGTACTGATATTTGATTATCATTCAAAGAGAGATAAGGCCTTTATTTTGTACAATAGATGTTTTGGCACACTATGAAACTACTGTATTTACAATCTTTAGGGGCGGGCAAAAATGGTGGCAGCAATGTCCATCTCTATACACAAACTGTTCTGTTAATCATGGAGAGAACATGCTGCAGGTTACAACGCTCGCCAATATATAAATGAGAAAAACAAAAACTTGGGTGCCCCTTCTTAAGTCCATCGTCGTTTCAGAGCTCGGTGTCGTCCGTGTCCATGTCAACTCCGGTGGCTTTCACAATCAGTCCTTGCAACCCCATTTTCAGAATCTTGGTTTCATGTTGTCTACAATTGGGAGAGTTTTATTTTTCTGAACTTGTAATCGGGGCCAGCCAAAATTGCAGCATAGTACAAGGGAACAAGTACACCTGTTGGGGAAAAAAAAACTGATCACTACATCTCATCATAGTCCGTGTCGTTACACACGAAATACATATAGTGCTCCTCAAGAGACCGATCATGAGGCAGCGCATCTTGCTCTCTAGTTAGATGGGAACTGGACTCCCTAAACCTCTGAACGCGTAGTTTGTTGTACGCTTCCATGTTGAGATTCGAAACCAGGAAGAGCTCCACCTCGGTGACGAATCGCTCTGTTCGGCCAAGGAGGAATGGCCTAGCAGCATCAGAGACCAGTCTCCTGAACTCTTCCCTCCTTTTCTCTGGTGAAATCGTCCTTGATGTGTGCTTCTTTTCGAGCCTCTTCATGAAGGATCCGATGACACCGTGAATGTGGTAGACTATGGCCTCAACGTTCTCATCCTGAGTAAGGGACTGAATTTCCCGTCTTAGCCAGGTTTCAAGCCAATTTTTCCTCCGGAGATATCTTTTTTGCTCCCAGTATTGCTGTAGACCAGAAGTATTGCTTGTGGTCTCTTTCATGTTATAGAACTGTGACACCAATTCGTGTGCATCTGAAAGACGCCTCTTGCTAGGTTCCTGATTTATGTACCGCCGCTCAAATGATTCACCAACAAAAGCATGTATGACAGTGAAGGACCGGTAAGAGCGACCAGAGGGGGGGTGAATGGGAGCTTCAAAAATTTCTTTCGAAATCCAGAGCCTATGTCCCAGATTCACACACCAAGAACCGAAACACAACGCAGTAGTGATCACGACCCTGAAGACGGGTGGATGTTCCCTAGGAACACAGCGGATCACTACTTGATCGAATCGATGCAAATGCAAATCTCGACTTCTATCGAGGAGAAGTGAGACAGCAAAGCTCCAGAGTGCGGTCAGCGGAAAACAGCACTGCACCGAAACGACCTACACGAAAAAAGACAACCGGAGAGCCAAACAGTGCGCAAAACGGAGACTGGATGAACAAAACGCAACCAAAACAGCCACGAGGGCACTCAAGGCGGCTTGGCCGGCTTGAGACTCGGCTGGCCGACTCGGCCAGCTCCGGCCAGCCCGTCGGCGGCTATCCGGCCAGCTGAGCCGGTTTTTTGCCTGGCCGGCTTGGCCGACCGCTGGCCGGCTTGGCCGGGTTTGGCCAGGAGAGTCCGAGAGGGCCGGTTTTCCTTGGACCCAAGTCGGCTTGGCCGGCTGAAGTCGGCTTGGCCGGTTTTGCAAGTCGGCTTGGCCAGTTCTTGCGGGAACAGCACGGGAAAAGTCCCCAAAACTTGATTTCTCCTCCAAATCATAACCAACTGGAACCAAATTTCACAGGCATGTTCCTGATGCAGTTGGGGAGCTATCTCTAGGAGATCATCGCTCAATTCGATGAGAGGAGGAAGAAATCACGAAAATCCCCAAAAGTGGATCTTGAGCACTCCTAGAGCAAAAAGTCCATGGATCTCCGATCTCGTGAGGAGTTAGACAAATTCCTTCGGTGGAATCACTTTACTCACGTCCTAGATCAATCCATAGCAAGAAGAATCATCTCAAACGGCCTCAAATCAAAGAAATCGAGTTGGGAACACAAGAGGCAAAAAGGGATCTCGGAAAATCACAAATTCAACTCAAGAATCACGGACACATGATTTAATCCCGGAGGAAACAGCGAGAGACTAGGCGCTCGCTTGCCACACACCGGTTCGAGTACAAATCAAAAGATTTGCAGACCTCTCTCTCACACAGCAACTAGAGGAAGGGAAATCCTAAAAGGAGGAAATGGAAATGAAAGAGGTGAGGGGGAAGGGAGACCCTCATCCTTTATTTATAGGGGCAAGTCTATTTTACATTCCTTCTTTGCCCTTGGATACATGAAGAGCCACACCACCTAGCCGGGGCATAAGGGTCCAACTCGGGCTTCACTTGATCCGACGGCCACCGCGCCTCCTCACCGGTAGCCTTGCTTCCAAGCAATCTCCCCGATGCCGCCACGTGTCGTCCGTCCGCATCGGGACCTCCGCCCCGGTTTTGAGGCGCAAACCGGGGAAACCCGCCGCCGATGGTTTTGAGGCGAAACCACCAAACCCTCCGCGAGTAGCGTAGCCCATACGCATCCCCCGCCGTGTACACTTGCGCTCGTCGATGTCCCACGGTATCGGCCACCACGGCTGGCCACCCGGTCCTCGGGTCCCTCGATCCAAGCCTCACGTCCGCCCTTCACCGCACCCGGTCCGTCGGCACGGCACGCCCTACTTGATCTTCACCGACCGTCGACCACCGTCTCCGAGCTCGACACCTGCAGACAACATGAGCCAAGAGACACCATTGTTTGACACGAAGCCGCGTGCCACGGTTAGTAAGACACACACACACGCCTTGTGTTGGCATGTTGACAATCACTCATCACACAAAGGTCCACACAATAGTTATGGTAAAAACCATGTGTCCTCAGACAGATAAATTCTCAGTCCTACAAAGAGGGCATTTAACTGAAGACAGAGGTTCTGCGTGCTTGCTCGCTACAATCCTTACCCACTGACATATACACTTGTAACAAAATGAATGAAAGCAAGTGTCGAGGTAGGCCTCGTCTTTGAAGGCTTCGCGGCAGACGGGGCAAGGGCACGCAGCAGTCCTCGCCGTTGCCACTGCTGCCACGGGAGGGTAGCCGGCATCCCTCAGGGGAGGCAGCGGCTGCGGCGGGGGATGAGGCGGCCGCCATGAGAGAGTGAGGGACTAGAAAAAAGAAATAGAGGAGGGTGACGTGTCCTCAACGGATCCGATGAGCACCACGCCTTGACTTCACAATAGAGACTTGCCGATGCAGGAGTAGAAGTGTCGGATGTTGTGCCGTATCCTCCTGATAACCACACTTGTGCGCTCGATCTTTAACTACACAAGTTGTCGAAGAACTAACGATTTTGGGCATAGGTAGGGAAAGGAAACGGTATATATTTTCCGACTGATTCTAAACCAAATCCGTTTAGAAAGCTTATAATTTGTCTGTATCTAATTTCGGATGTTTAAGATCCGACACCATATCCAAATCTAGATATTCAACACATTTGACACAGTATCCGTATCGAAATACTCAGATAGCATATTTATGATATTGATATCTAATCATATCCTATATGGTATGGTTAACACCATTTGTATTCGAATCGAATCCGGACATAAATATCAAAACAAATACTCCCTCCATTCCAAATTATAAGGCATTCCAAGAATCTTGGAGAGTCAAAACTTTTTAAGTTTGACTAAATTTATATGAAAAATAATAATATTTATGATGGCAACTAAATACCATTAGATTCTCCATTAATTATATTTTTATTGCAAACCTAATTGATGTCACAAGTTATTATAGTTTTTTCTATAATTTTGGTCAAACTTGAAAAATTTTGACTCTCCAAAATTCTTGGAATGCCTTATAATTTGGAATGGAGGGAGTATAATATTAGTGATATCCATCCCTAGGCATAGGTTTATGCCCCAAATGCACCCACCCCCACCGGCAGGTGCCCTCCTCGCTTGTCAAAAATGTTGTGATCCTGCATGTCAAAAATAGATATCCGTTAGGGTAAATGTTGGTATTGAGAGAGATCTACTAATACGAGGTGTGTGCTGGTGTGCTCATGAAATGTGTGGGTGGAGGTGGCACGGAAGGCATGACATATATAGAGGGAGACAGGGGATGGAGAGAGAGAGAGGAGGCAGGGGAGGTTTTTGATGACACGGGGAGAGAGAATGAGGTGGGATATGGTGAGCATCCCCCACCGTTTTGCATATTTTGTGGCAAATGAGGGAGTTTGCCCAGTCCCAACTAAATATGGCAAAGCTAAAAAAAAAGACAATCTTCAATGGTTTGGCATTATTCACTTGGCACGAGGGGAGGAATTCTCACAAGCATGTATGGGAGTCCTTCCCAGGTTTTTGTCAAGTTAACCAAAAGGAAAAAGTCTACATAACCCCCCAAACTATCTAGGGTGGACCACTTTATCCCCCCAACTATGAAACCGGGTATTCTACCCCCTAAAGTTTCTAAAACCGTTCAAATGACCCCCCGAGTGGTTTTTGACGGTGGTTTCGCCACCATGACTGTTGACATGGACAACGAAGTGGCAATGGCCCACGTGTCAGCCACCCCCTAGGAGGCCTCCGTTCTCTCCTCTGTAATCCACGTCTCCACCTGGGCCACAGCTGCCGCACTTCCCCGCAACTAATGCGTCTACCAGACGGTCTGGTCCAGGCCACCACACAGCGCTCGATCCTTCCGCGCCGCGTTGACGGCGCTGAGAAGCCCCGCTGCTGCTCCGACCTCCGCAGCGGCACTGGGCTGCGTCGCGCCACCGTCACATCACCGGCAGAGGTTCTAGGAAGGCGGGGACCTACTGATGGCGCCACTGTGTCGCTGTTGCGGAGCCAAATTGCGCCGGAGATGCCGCGTGGCGACGTTGCAACGGGGCTGCCCACGCAGCGGCAATGAGGGTCAGCACTCCGGCGGGTCGTGCGGCTCCCAGTCGAGGTGGTGACCGCCGGTGGAGGATGGAGAAAGGATAAGCATGCACGGGACGTCGCGTCGAGATAAGCATGGCGGGCATCAGGTGCATGTGAGAAGAATTGCCATGCTGTTACAGGGCACAGCATGGCCCCTCCGCCCGCCTTCATTACGACACCACGCACCTCGTGCCCAACTGCCCACGCCATGCTCGTCCAGCTTGCGAACGCCGACGCGCCGGCGTCTCCTCTGCGGCTGAATCGTGGAAATTTCAGTTCAATTTCGTCAATTTTTGAGGTCCGCTTTCTGTTCTTCACACGCTTATTCCTGACCGTGCGTTTGGGTGCTCAGGTTCGGTCTCCACCGGTGGCCTTGGGTGCCATGTGGAGCTTAGCGCACAGCAGCTCCTGCCTCACAGCAGCCCCTGCCTGACCCCTTCTGCCATGTATTGCCTCAGAGCCGAGCAGCCTCTGTTCTTTGTACGTCGGTGTGCAGCCCCACGTTCACTCGTCTCCCTCTGTTTGTTGTTCGCGTGGGGCATTAGGTCGAGCACGACCGTGAGCAAATGCTCACCCTGGGAGCGAACAGCCCTGCCGCCCGTGTTCAGCTCGGCTAGTGCTTCTGCCGGACGTTCGTCGTTTCCCTTCCTCCGTTCTGTGGTGGCGTACAGTTTCAGGTCGAGCACGGCCTTCTGCCCGGCGCTGAGCGCTCCAGCACCGTATGGTGCAGGCCCAAAGCTCCCAGCGGAGAGCAGCTCGCCCCAGGCCGCAGTAGCCATCTTCCTGTGTGTCACGATTTGGGTCGCTGGAGCGTTCTCCCGAAGGCGAATCAGAGCCGCCCAACGCTGCCGCCAAGCACTCCGTATGGGCGCAGAGGTCTGAGGAGAGAGGAGGGAAAGGAGAGGGGTCGCTGACATGCGGGCCATTGCCGCATCATCGTCCATGTGAGCTGCCACAGTGGCGAAACCACCGTCAAAAACCACTCAGGGGGTCATTTGAACGGTTTTAAAAACTTTAGGGGGCAGAATAGCCGGTTTTGTAGTTTGGAGGGTAAAGTGATCCACCCTAGATAGTTTGGGGGTTATGTAGACTTTTTCCTAACCAAAATACCAATACTATGTGCCAAACCATTGGATATGTGTTTTTTAGATTTTTTTTGCAAATATATAAATGCAAAGCCTATTTGCCAAACGGTTGGGGATGCTCTTAGGAAGTGAAGAAGTGGAGCTGAGTCTCTTAAGAGAGATGCCTTTGATAATGATCTTTATTTTTAATATGACAATCATGATAAATATTTGTCTTTGTAAATGGGCCGACCACCTCTAGAAATCACCAGATATTTTTGCCTTCCTTAGTACTCCTCCGTTTTAAATTGTACGTCATTCCAAGAATCTTGGAGAGTCAAAAATTTTTAAGTTTGACCAAAATTATAGAGAAAACTATAATAACTTGTGAAATTGAATAGATGTACAATATAAATATAAGTAAAGAAGAATTTAATGGTACTTAATTGATGTCATAAATGTTATTATTTTATTATATAAATTTGGTCAAACTTTAAAAAGTTTGACTCTTCAAAATTCTTAAAATGACTTACGGTTTGGAACGGAGGGAGTATATAAAAAGGATTATCTTTAAAAATATTTTTTTTACTTGTGGCATCCATCTTCTCTCTTTTTTTCTAAGTAAGTAGTAATTGTTGACGATCATACCGCGATTTTAATACGGCTATCTTTCCCATTTAGTTTCGTGTGACGTTTGTTAACAGATGGTGCAAAAGCCGGTAGTAGAATGTGCAAGCACGGGATCATTGCCCCGTGACGCCTTCTTTTTTTTTTTTTTTTTTTTGCAAAAACGTGACGCCTTGGGTCAGGAGCTCTGGTCCGCACATGTGCATCTAACCCTAGACAGTACAAAATAGACGTGGACCAAGTGAGATTATCATATTTGCACAAACAGCCTCTTGTCTCCTAGACAAACATCAACTCGGGCTACTTTGGCTCTTCTCACTACTCCTTCATATTCAGACAACATCAACTCGGGCTACTTTGGCTCTTCTCACTACTACTTCATATTCACAGTCGTCAAAAATGATGATGGACAGAACTACAACACACTTGGGCATAGCATTGTCCAATTAATGGAGATTCCCTATGGAAACCGACGCCGAAAGAATAACCCCAACTCCTGGCGAATAATTTAGTGTAAGGACGTGTTGATCGAAGAAGGGAGAGAGCAATGTCATGCGCCCAATGCGGGCTACTCCCAATGGTGGAATAAACGGGCCAACCAAGGGCAAAGAAAGAGGCAGTGCCACCGCCACACAAGCCCCCCCCCCCCTTTGCAATGTGTTCTAGGGGTGGGCGACGGGAGGGGTGGGTGCTGCCATCGTCACCGCCACCAATCCACGTCATAATCCATTACCATATCTAGTCCATGTCGGTTTAAGGGAAGTTGGCTAAGTTAGGGAAGTCTGGATTGTAAAATAGAAAGGAGAATCTAATCTTATAAGGACCTCCTAAGTTGCTTAGTAGTCAAGTCTAATGTGACTATATATACTAGGTGAGATGTAATCGAAGAAAGCAAGCAATAAAGTAAAATTCCTCCTCTATCTCTCTTCTTCCTCTCTCCTAGCCGCCGCTACCCCCTCTCTTTTCCACGCACACGCCACCACCGCCCCCGCGGCTGCCCTAGCCGCCGCCATCCAACCCAGGGCAAGGCCCTAATATTTTAGCTTTTTACGAGAATTTATATGTTTTATGGTTTTTTTTTTCTTTGCATCACGTTAGGGTTAATATGTACTCCCTCCGTCCCGTATAGGGTATTCTCGGCTTTTGAATTTGTTCTCAAATATAGTACATCCGGGGAAAAAAAGATAATAATTACTTAAATAAAAGTATATAATTATTTTTTATATAGAAAGTAATTCATTTCCTTGCCCTTTTTACAAGAAAGTTGAGAGTTTATTCTTTAATTATGGGAATCGAATCAAATTTCAATATATAAGAAGGTAAATAAGGGGTGCATACGTCTACTGTTTTCTTCATTATTTTATCCCAAAATAGCAAGAATTTGCTATATATGGGGATAAAGGGAGTAAGGTTGTTTACTAAGAGACTCAAATTAGGACAAGGCTCCCTAGAAAAGATAAGAAGGGCTCACTAAATGACGAACGTTCACTGGGAACGTATTTGAGCGAATGAATTAGGACAGGGAACATTTCCTTTTAAGGAAGGCATGTCATCCCCGCTTTTTTCTATTTTCGGTTGCCGGAGGGGTGTGTGCATGCACCGGTTCTTTTTTTTTTTTTTTGTGACAATGCACCGGTTCGTTCGAGCCACGTGTTCTCGGCTACTGGCTAAAGATTACTTTCCTTTTTTGACATAAAGTTTCCGTAACTTTTTTTAAAAGTTCCTATTTATAGCAAAGGAGAGGTAAATTGCAAATTCAGTCGCATAACTTTCATTCTCTAACTTATGTATCTAACTTAGAACGCATAAATTACATGATCTTATGCATTGTAAAGTTAGAAATCTAACTTATACATATGACTTATGTGATCTTAAACGTTGCAAAGTTATAAATCTAATCTAACTTACAAGTATAACTTACATAATCTTACAAGTTGCAAAGTTAGAAATCTAACCTATAAGTATAACTTATATGATCTTGCAATTTGCAAAGTTAGGAATCTAACTTATACACATATTTTTTACCTGTAAGTTAGGTACCAGAACATAGAAAAAAACTTATATAAAAGAATGACAACAAAGTATAAGTAAAAAAGTGAAAAACAAAATTCTTCAAAACATATCAAAGTGGGATCTAGTTTCATTTGTCTTATCGCGTAGAACACATGGGTGCAAACGAAATTCAAAAAAGATACACAGTTTGAAAGTTATATAAGCATTTTAAAATAAAATGGTTGCCTTTTTAAAAGGTGACATCAGCAACAACCAAAGGAGGGAGTGGGCGGACAGCGACAGCAGTGTGTGGATCGTTCGCTCAGGCCTTGTTTACATGCCCAACTTTGGGCATCTAAAGTTGGGAATAACTATCAGAAGAAATTCGTTTGTATTTGGTAAAAATTATCCAAACATTGATTAATTAGCTCAAAATGTTCGTCTCACAAAAGTACAATAAAACTGTGCAATTAGTTTTTTATTTTATCTACATTTAAGTACTCCATGCATGTGCCGATATTTTGATGTGATGGGAAATCTTCTTTTTGCATAGTGAAATTTACGGAGTAGGAGTGAATTCTGAAATCTAAACAAGGCCTCAGTCTTAAACCGGGCGAACGTCCTGCCAAAATGGAATTGCGAAACAGGTATCAGATCATAGCTGGCACCACGTATAAAACCGAAACCAAATGTAAACGCCCCGTACAAAATGTATTTTAACTATCAGGCCGAGATCCTCAACCCTTCCGTCAACTTATTAAAAAAATAGTAATATAGTGGACATGCACAATTATTGTGTTGTGCCTTGCACCAAAATAAAAGGACGAGTGGAATTTTTACTCATGCACTGTTCAACACATCCACTCCCTCTGTTTTTAAAAGAATATGAATATCACTCTTGAGGAGTAAAATATTTTCAATTTTTTTATCTCTAAATAGGCTAGAGATAAAAAAAATATACTGTAGTTCATCACTAATACTAATTAATGATACTTACTACGTAAGTTAAAATTAATTGACTTCTCTAAAGGAGAGATTTGCAGTTCTTTTGGGAAGAGTTTAGTGTAGGAATAGGATGATGTCATAGTTCATCACAGAAAATGCTTTATTTACTTTTATATAGTCTCAAGACAATTACACATGCATGCAGAACACTGATTACAGATTACTCAACCAAGGTAAGGGAAATACGTGGTGGTACTAGTAGGCAGACACACCAGCAGTGGGAGTAGACTTCACTTGCAGTAAGCCAATTGACACACATCAACCAATCACGACCAGAAACTGTATCACGCTTCCCGCTCCCGCCACATCTTCACCATCCAGCGCCCATGGTCGCTTAACCAGAAATCTCAATCGTCTTCACCTCGGGCTTCTTGACCTCGGCCTTGGGCACGGTGACGGTGAGCACCCCGTTCTCGAGGCCGGCGTTCACCTCCTCCGTCTTGGCGTTCTCCGGCAGGCGGAAGCGGCGGAGGAACTTGCCGCTGCTGCGCTCGACGCGGTGCCACTTGTCGTTCTTGTCCTCCTTCTCCTTGCTGCGCTCGCCGCTGATGACGAGCACGTTGCCGTCCTCCACCTCCACCTTGACCTCCTCCTTCTTGACGCCGGGGAGGTCGGCCTTGAACACGTGTGCCTCGGGCGTCTCCTTCCAGTCGATGCGCGCGTTGGCGAAGGCGGCGGTGTCGCGGTCGGACGAGGCGGCGACAGACGGGACGAGGGAGCGGAACACGAGCGACATTGTCGTCGGGTGGGTTTTTTGCTGAGTGCGGAGACTTGACGCTTGAGTGCGAGCGTGGATTGAGACGCTTAAGTGCGAATGGATTGATCAGGAGGCTGCTTGTATGCGTTGCGCTTTGTGCTTTTCTCGATGGCTGGAGCTTGCAGCCCAGACAGGGTATTTATAAGAGGATGCCTGGATGGGGACGTTTCTCATGAATCATCTGGAGTCCTCTGGGTCCGTGGTCACGGTATTATTGTTCCTTCTCTTTTCTCTTCTTTTTTTTTTCCTTTCTAGAAATGGTCTTTAATTTGTTCTAGTAGCCTCCTGGTTTCTGGATGGATGCTTTGATCCAATCCAATCTTGCTGGCAAAGAAGAAGAAGCTGCCGCCAACTGATCGCGGATGATTGCTATGGCCCGCTGGCAGATAATGGGCAGTGCCTACGAGTATATCCTATTCTTCAGCTGCGCACGTCTTCAGTTTCACCATCCATAAGGAAGTTTACCAAATTCCCCATTGGGTAATTGGATACGTACTGATGAGGGTTCTCAAGGTCAGTCACCATTTACCATGACAAGCTAGCATTATATTATATTACAACTACGGTACAAAGCATATCAGCAAGTAGCAATCCAGAATCTTCTTGTGTTACATGAAACTTGACCCCAGCAAGCAGTTAATAGAGACATTTCAAATTATTCTTGATATGCTTTCTCATCGTTTCCGAATTATAGACAGTTTGAGTGCTACTTTCCTGAACTATACTACTTCTGCCTTGAAATAGTTAGTACTTTAGCTATAACTCTGAACAAGTTTTTGCCATCATTATCCAGTACGGCACAACATTTGTTGTGTCAGAACCTTTGATTAACAATTCTAGAGCCATGACACCGCTCTATTTTTTTTTTTTTTTTCTGATGATTAGATGAAAGTAGTTTGCGCGGGCTTGCGGATGGGAAATTAAGATAAAGCAGAGTGCCAATTGCCAACAAGCACCTTCCCTTTCTAGTTTCTACTATTAGACCGGAAAGAAGAAAGAAAATGAGTGATTGACGCAAGACAAAATAAAGCGTCGTCTAGCAGAACATTCCAGAGAGAAACAAGAGAGGTCGAGATCATTCAAGGTTTGTTCCGGACAAACCTATAAATGCTCTGCCTCACGACCTTCTCAACACAGATCAAAGCAAAGCATAGCGATACAGCTGCAAACAAGCAACTTCAGCCAACCCATCCACAGTCTTCAGCACTCAGCAAACCCAAACCGACCACAATGTCGATTGTGAGGCGCAGCACCAACGTGTTCGACCCGTTCGCCGACTTCTGGGACCCCTTGGACGTCTTCCGCTGCCTCGTCCCCTCCACAGTGTCGCCGACGACGGGCCGCGACACGGCGGCCTTCGCGAACGCCCGCATCGACTGGAAGGAGACGCCCGAGGCGCACGTGTTCAAGGCCGACCTCCCCGGCGTGAGGAAGGAGGAGGTCAAGGTGGAGGTGGAGGACGGCAACTTGCTGGCCATCAGCGGCGAGCGCAGCAGGGAGAAGGAGGACAAGAACGACAAGTGGCACCGCGTGGAGCGCAGCAGCGGCAGGTTCATGAGGCGGTTCCGACTGCCGGAGAACACCAAGATGGACGAGGTCAAGGCCGCGCTGGAGAACGGCGTGCTCACCGTCACCGTGCCCAAGGCCGAGGTCAAGAAGCCTGAGGTGAAGAGCGTCGGAGATCTCCGACTAGAGGATTTCATCAAGGTCGCGTCGCGCGAGCTATTGCCGTGCCCGGGGTCGTGTTTGGTCCAGGATTTCTGAATTCTGAGTCGCGTCGAGTCACATGGGTGTCGTGCGTGTCGCGTCGGTTAATGTTCTGTCTGCCAGTTGGACCCGTCTCGTTATTGTTGTGTGTGTTTGTGAGGGCACAGCAAAGGCGTGTTTGATGTTATGATTAATGGTTAAATAAAAGCAAACGGCTTCTTTATATGTTTGCTTTATTTTTCACAATACTAATTTGCGTTTTTTTTTATGAGAAAACGATACTAATTAATGTGCTTTGGTGAAATTTTGGCGTACGGTGAAATTTTTTCTTTGAGAGATGATTCCAGCCCAGGTAGACCAGATCCTATTTTAGCCCAGATCAAGGGAAAGGGCCATGTCACTGGTAAAGCTTGTTTCGGCCCAAACAAGTCCATGACGCCGGTGTGGGAATGCCCAACAGCCCGAGTGCCCCGACCACGGAAGTGGCGCGGCGCGGGCCTGTTGCGGCTGACTTCTGTTCAGACTTCATGATCGGAAGATAATGGGGTGGGCGACGGTTCCATTCCAGCACAGTGCGCCCCTGCGCTCGTTCGTCGACGCGTGGCAGCGAAAAAAAAAAGAAAGCGCTGACGAAGTGTGGCTCTTGGCTCCTCTCGAGTCCTCGCGTCGCGGCGTGCACAGGCTCGGCCCGCGGCTCGGCTCCACATTGAGTGGATGAAGCACACGAGGAATCCGGCGGTGCAGCCTGCCCAGGATACGTACCAGAGCGACGACGACGCAATAGATCGAGCTAGGGCACGAAATTCTTCGCGGCCAGCCGGCCAGGACACGTACTGCGATCGAGCGAGGGCGGCGGGGCCATGGACGACGTCAGCTCGAACTCGCGTACGTACACCCTTCCACCGTCGCCATGGACGTCGTCGGCAATAACTCCTCGGATGAACTGATCCTGTAGCGAACTGAACGTGCACGCCTTCTGCCTCCGCCTCGACGTGGAAACTGGTGTCGTCATGCTGTCCGTTCGCCCCGAAGCACCGCCTTCCCGCGGCGGCGTGGCCGTCGACGACGGGGCTTCATGCGCTCTGTCCTGGCTCTCTGTGGCTACACGAGCAGTCAAGTCTGCGAACGCGGCCGGCGAGTTCAGCCACATACGTGTTCGTCACCAGAGACTCGGCGGCCGGCGGGAGCAAACAACCATAGCGAACCATCTTACGTGCACGCTGGCGTGACTTCCGACGCTGATGAAACCGGCGAGCCGGAGCGCCGGGAGGTGAAGATGGTGCACGTAAGTAGCTCGTGTCTTTCAGCCGCTAGAGAAACAGACCGAGCCAACTAAGAAGTAGGAGCCGAACAAGAGCAGAGCCAGTCGTGTGAGCCAAGCCTCCGCCGTGACCGCTTGATATGGTTCCTCGCCACACGTCTACGATCTAGCATAGGGGCGCACGGTGCACTAATGGACCCGTCGCCCACCTAACTTTTTTCCTGCTCGTGATCGCCGAGTTCCTCACTGGCTGGTGCTCCGTAGTGCCTAGTGGCTACTCGCCGGACAAGCCACAAGGACACCGAGGACACCGCAGCGAGCACTCGCTACTCGCTGGTAGTACTGAGTACTTAGCTAGTTTTTTTTGAGGGAAAAGTACTTCGCTAGTGATTTTCCGGCCGGTTGTGTCCTTGCTACGCGATCTATCCACTGGCTACTCGCTTGTCGTCCAGTGTCCTTGTTGGGCATTTTGCCCGTCCATATATATACAAATCTTAATTGATAGAGAAAGCTCTTGTCATTTATTTACGTTCGAAGACACATGATCATTATGTGTTGCATATGCCTCTATTAGCTTAGACAAAAAAATGATACTGGTTTGATATTTCCTTGAGCTCAAATGAATTTCCAAATTTTCAAAGTTAAACTAGATTTTGGGATTTAAAATTTCATATTGTTTTAGAACAACTTGGATAGTTTTTACAGATTTATTTTGTATATTTTTTTTATAAAGTATCAATGTGGTCTGATTAGTCATTACCTCCCTTTTTTCCACAATGGCAAATCGAATTTCATTACCACGGTAACAAAATTACAAGAGTTTTTAAGATTTACCACCCTTTTAACTGATGTAGCGTCACATAGGATGTTTGTCGTGACTCATGACGTGGCCACGTTAGACTAAATTATCTTAACCCATCTAATTGATTCATCCAATCCAATTTTCTAATTTGAAGAGGCGGTGAAAGTTTCAAAAAAAAAAATTGAAGAGGTAAATCGGACCGTAACAATAGTTGTTACTAAGTGTCAAGAGGACTTTTTGGTGGTACCTTTGTTATCGGCCCTTGTCGATCCCAGTCACTACTCACTAGACCAGTTCCTATTTTACACCAAATTGATGCGCTTTTCAAAATGCTCCAACGCATCAGCAGCCTATACAAGTCCATGACGCCGGTGCCGTCTGCCTGATCGCAGTAGTGCCGGACCTGTTGCAGCTTGTCGTTAGCTCACCCAGTCGCTTCTCTTCTCCATCCAAACCTGGCGGAGGCGGCTCGATCGATGCCAGGAAACGCCGCGCCCATTTCTTCGGGTGCTTCGCCGCGCTGTCCCGCAAGACCGCAACTTGCCATACGAGTACCATGTCGTTGACCTCTTGGTGGAGTAATAAAGTGGCAGCCTGCAACTCAACTGCAAGTGACCTCGCCTGCAACTCAACTGCAAGTGACCTCCGACAACGCCGCACACAACACAAATATCCCATCCCATTCGCGTGCTGGTTGGTGCCTTACGTACGATCTAGTTGGCGTGATCGTGCCGTGCGCATTATCTTGTCTCTTGCCCGGTTGCCCCCCTGCTTCAACACCGAAGTGCCGGAACAAGTCGCAACCCGCAATTATGACCGTACACGATCAAGAAAGCTCCCGCGCCGCCAAAATTTGTACAATTTTTTTTCTTGCAAAAGATTTGCACATCATTTTAACTTTTTAAGTAAGGTAGAAGAGTTTGAGCATATAAATGTTGCGTCTTTTACGAACACCTTGAGGATTCATATTTCAGTATTGCATAAACTCTGGTGTTGTAATATCTTTGGTGTGCAGCTTTTTACAAATTCTGGTGATATTTACATCCAGCGTTTTCACCTTAACTAGCTGGTTCTACCTCATCAACTCGACAACATGATTCTAAACCCTAAACACTAACAACGTCTATCGCAATTTGTGATGAAAGGTTGATTAGTTTTCATGGAATCTTCAACTATGCACGGGTAACTTTTCTTTTTTCTTTTTGACATGTTGCCTTCAGTTCTAAAGTCTAAAAAGTTTACTTTGCGCAGTCCGGCCCAAAGACAACTAAAGTGGAGAGAGCGTAACCTTTCTTTGGCTAAAAAGAGATGCAAATGGTCGTACTTTTGTATGGATAGCCACTAAATAGTACGCACAGGTACATCCTACCCTTATTTGTAATGAGCACCCATAAGAGACTGAGATGACAAATCTCCTGCCACAAAAATAAATGAATAATTCTCAATTATTTCTAGATTATCTGTGAGGAAATATGATAAACTTCTCGAGTTGAAGAAACCACTGGCAAGCAAAAGATTCTAATAAATCGTCACAAACCACCAAGAAATTAGAAGATGATGAAGAGGTCGAAGTACTATAGGATTCCAGCTTAGCTTGATTTTTCATTTACTAAGCACAGGAACACATTAAAGACGAAAATTACATGGTGCAGCCGTGCAGGCATGACTATTTTGTTTCCTTGTCACATGCATGCAGGCAGCTCCATCATCCATCACGCGGAAAAGTACGCAAGGCCAAAGACCAAACCAACCACGGAAGCAAACTTTGAGACCGAGCACGGCACGGGCACGGGCACGGGCACGGGCGAGTGACCGACAACCTCACTGTCGCACGACGTGGGACGCTACGGTTCATTCACCAGGGGGCGTCGAGCCGTCGAGGAACAGGGAGCCGGCCGTCTCTGCGTCGGCGTAAGAGGATCAGCAGGCAGGGCCGGCCTCGACGGCCACGGGCGCCGCCGGCGCCTCGGCAGGCTTCTCGGCGTCGTCATCGGCGGCAGCGATGGCAGCGGGAGCGGCCCCGACCTTGGGCACGGTGACTGTGAGCATGCCGGCGTCCATGGCGGCCCTGACGCCATCAACCTCAGCATCCTCGGGGAGGTGGAACCTGCCGAGGAACGAGGCGCAGCAGCGCTCGACGTGGTGCCATCGGTCGCCGACGCGCTCCTCCCGGCTTACGCTGCGCTGGCCCGTGATGACGAGCACGTTGCCCTCGTCCACCTCCACCGTCACCTCCTCCTTCTTCACGCCCGGCGGGAGTGCGGCGCTGAACACGTACGCGCCCTCCGTGTCCCGGCTCTCGATGTACGTGTTGGCGAACGCCGACGTGTCGCTGGCCAGCCACGCGTCGGCGGCCACCGCCGTGCCGAAGATGCTGAACGGGTTCCGCACCCACGAGTCCAGCGCCAGCGTGTCCAGGAGCCTCACCAGAGACATCGTCGACCTCGAGAGCTTGCTTAGCTTAGCTTAGCTTCTCGAGACGCTAGAGCTCTCTTCCTTGATTGGCAGCTCCAAGCAGATGCGGTAGCTAGCAGTAGCTTTTCGTGTGTCTTGTTGGTATGCTTGGAGCTACTGCTTGCTGCTGGGCTGATGGCCTGGCCCGGCTATTTATGGTGCTCGCTGGTAGCGAGGCGCCTTCCGCCGTCTCTATCGAGTGCACAGTGGTGTGAACGGGTCAATTTGGTAAAATTTGCTTGAGACGGACTGGACTGAAGCGTGATCTGGACTCTGGACAGTTCCTCCATGGAAGATGGAGGCCGGACAGGGGAAAAAAACACTGGACAGACACCGGCGGTCACCTGCCTCTGTCCACGTCGCCGTCGTCCCGTCCGACGGATCGGGCATCGACGGGCGCGATCCGCCGCCGGCTCGCCATCGGCCGGCGTAATGACACGTTCGCGTCGGCGGTGTGAACGGTGGCCACCCGGCTCCACAAGATAGGTGCTATCGCTATACGGTTTTGCCTCTACGCTTTGGGACGTGCAATCGTCGGTTCGTCGAGGTGGCCGGGCCGTACGCATGAGTGGTCCCTGTCGCAGGACGGGTGCCTTGTTGGTGTCCCCCGGAGCCGTAGCCCGTACCGTGGCGCGCCGGAGCCCGGAAAGTCTCTGGCAAGTGCTCGCTGCGGCGTCCTTGTCCGGCAGTTAAGGCTGGGCCGATGACGACCCGTTCACACTTCTACGCCGGCGGCCCCGTCGGTCTTATCTTACGCGCGCGCAACGACACGTGCGCCTCTCGTCTCCTCTCCTCTCTTAGAGGCGACGTGAGACTTGAGAGTGACGAATCAACGCCTGCAGCTGTTGTGATTGTTATCGGAGCAAGTTCTGAGACAAATGTTTGGCTATAGTAAGGGTTGTTTGGCCATGCTCTTCCTAGCTCTGGCTACACCGTAGCTCAATCTAGAAGTGTATGGTAGCGCGAAGTCAAGGAGCTCAGAAACGCAGCCCCGCCTAGTTGGAGCCTTTTTTGCGGCGCTATAGTTTGGCACAGTTCTGCATAGCGTAGCTGGAGCCACCGGGCTTGAAGTCCTACCAAAAACCCGAGCAAATATTATGATAAATTGTAAAAATGTTAAATCTTGATGTGGATGAGAGAAGAGAGAAAGGAAGCAGGCTATAAGCTACTTACAGGCGGCTTGGACACAATAGCGAAGAAAGTTTATAAGAGAAACAAGTGGACCACATATTTAAAGTGAAGGATTAACCATTGTACGAGTAGTCTGAGAGGTGGGTTGTAAGGGTCTATACAGTCTTCAATCGGCTAAATCATAATACTTGCTCTAAGTCTTAACAACCAAATTAATACTTCCTTCATCCCACAATAAGTGATGTTTTAGGTCTATTCACATGTACCAATAATGCAAAAAGTAAAAGACATAAGTGGCCCTACTTGCTTTGTCAGGCAAGACAACCATCTTTGCCTTCTCCACCGATGACGTCTCGACAGCGCCACCCTCCCTATGCAATCTGCGTCTTCGACTCCTTTGCATCACGTGCCATGGACGACTGTGGGGCTAGATTTCCGCCGCCACACCATCTGGGACCTCTCTGTAGCAGCCTCTCGCCACGATGCCGGCAAAGGAGAAGCGGGGGAGGGAGGGGGGCAGTCTTGACATCCTCTGGCCTCGCCGGTGGAGGAGCAGGAGGGAGGAAACCATATCTCGGACACCCTAGCCACTCCACACCAGTGGAGGAGACGAGAAAAGCCTCGGCCTTCCACCAGTGCAGGAGAAGAGGAGAGTAGCTTCAAAGCATGTGAAGATGAGGGTGGCGCCACTGTGAAGAGAAGGGAGGGGATGCCGCGATGGCAAAGATGAGTACGAGTGGATGGTTTTGGGCAATGATGTAGTCATAGGGTTGTCAGTGCGACCCATATCCAAAAGACATTCTTTCAAACGCTATAACAACAAATATTGTGGGACAGAGGAGCCACCAATTCTCCTCTTCTTATCTACCACTAATTTAGTATATATTTTTTAGTTTTGACATGGACCGACCATTTATCGATTCTATACTCGTTTTCCTATCCTTCCTCTGAGATGCATTAAATCATTTGCCAAAAGCAGGCTTTTTTTTTTTTGCAATTAGCTAGTCAACTTTTTTTTTTAGCACCAAGCAGTCTTGTTTCTTGTTTTCTCTCTCCTTTAGATTGGTAAAGCGACCAACACACTTGGTGATACGACTCTTAGGCCAATCTTGAAGAGTTTCGTGCCATCGGTAATAACCATGTCAAGAGAGTTTCATATTTCTCTCTTTTCTTAAAAGTTATAAAAAAAAACTCTCACTGAGATGAGATTGATCTTATTGTACCTGCTCTCGTAGAATATCGAGCTCTGCTCCAAGATTCCCAGATATTATCGGTGCAAATCTCAGGCTCTTATTAATTAGGAGCGGTAGGTGAGTTGTTTATTAGGCAGAAAGCGATCAGGGAACGCGAGGCCTGACGCTTGTAAGGTTGAGCACCACGAAGTATCTAGTTTTTCAAACTTTTTTTTAAGGCACTAGTTTTTCAAACCTTGGTGTTTACTCTCCTAGCTATACTTCAGAAGATCATTTGCACATGGCCACAAAACGTCGTGAATCACTTGGGCACATGGCGTTCGTTCGTTTGGATCGGAGACCAGACCATGGCTAGCTCAGCAGCTAGTTAGTCCAAGCTAACTTTCTAACCCTGCTCAAGCATCTAACCACAGACAGTGTACTCTGTACGCATAGGACTGACTACACGTCCCCTGACGACGAAGGGTCGATTGACAAAACCAAGCGAAAGCGAGAGGGGCACGACCATTCAAACGTTTCAGGTGAGGCCGTGAGGGTTAGGTTTGCAAAGTCCCCGTTTTTTCAACCGGGCTGTCCTGCTGCTGCTGTCCGATCTCGTGATCCGACGGCACGTACGCACGCTTTTCGCCGTGCGGTTGTTTTCGCGGCGTCATCAACGGATGCGCGCCGGATCAATGGTGACACTGGAGTCGCAACAAAGGCCGCAGATTCGCCGTGCCGGGATGGAGAACGCCCCTCCGCCACGCAAAACATGCAGCAGGCAGGGGCCAGCGACGACGGATCGCATGGTCATGGACGATGCACCGTGCCGTGCCGTCCTGTGAGAGGTGCCGGTCATCAGCAGCCATTCAGATCAGCCAACACAAGTTTTTTTCCACTGCCTGATTAATGCGACAGAGCTTCCATTAATGATGGGGATTTGTCTTTTTGACTTTTTGTTTATACTATCGCTTGGTTGTGCCCTGCTCTAAGAATGCATGGTGGCCATTAGCCTGGAAGATCGACGGTATCGTTCACGATTCAATTTTTGACAGTACCTGTGTGTACTACTCCCTGTCCATGTGAAGTTAGGTTTTCTTTGGTTTCTTCTTCCAAATCTGAATTGCAAGTCTATCTATCACTTGGAAACCACGTGAAGCGATGTATTGTCAATTTCGTGGTACGAATTGCTCTTCTTTTTTGGATAAAAAATCAGCGCTACTAATTGAATGTTGGCTTAGTGGTAAAGCAATAATATACTAGACAGAAAGGTTTGAAGCAGGTTTGGATGGACTGGTGATTTGAGGGCCAAGACAAGGGTAGGTTGGCACGGCGCAATGAGCCTCTAGCTCTAGGTGTTCTTTTACGGCATCGGTAGATTCTTCTTTTTTTCATGATAAAGCTGAAAAAAAAACCATTTCTATTGTCATACTACACGTCTACACGTACCCTATAAATCATTTTAAAAATCTCACACGTGGAGCCGTTGAATGGGCTGGTTTACCAACCATGGAGCCGTCGTCACTTGTCAAAATAGGAGTCAAGTATGTGTGGTGTTTGGGTTATGACTATTTGACATAGATCTTTTCGTGGTCCCTTTTCTAAAAAAACAAAACTTTTCGCGGTTGAGAAAAACCTTGCAGATAGTGAAATTACTCTGCTCACGCTTAAGATTCAATTAAAGATTCAAAGTGTTAAAATTGTACTCAACGTGTGGTCAAAGGATGCTGGGCTCAGTTGGCTAGCCCAGTTGGCCCAACACTCCAGCAACACCTCTTAGCTTGACTCCCACCGAGAGCGAATTTCAGGCCTAAGGGTAATAAAAATCCCCTCGTCCCGTGCTGTCCCAGGAAAAATCGAGGCCTTGTACGAAACTAAAAAAATGTGGCCTAGTTTAAAAACAATAGAGCTAAATCGAGGCCTTTTGCCAACCCGGTTCAAATTTTCTAGAACAATTTACGGAAGACATGGCTTTAATCTATGAACACAATTCGAGTAGGTGTCTAGATGAATGAAAAGATCAAAAGAACAAAATTTGGATTAACCCACTACTTATAGTTCGTGGCTTTGCGCCGTGTCGTCTGTGATTGTGAATGAATTGAAAAAAAGAATGAGTAACATTAGTCCTTACCTTCATGGCCTCAGGACCTCGCTATGTCGCCGTCGGTTCCTCATGCTCGGTGATCGCTATACGTGGCCGGCGGCAGATAGAGCATCAGGTATGTGGCGGCAATAGGAGACGAGGAGACCTAGAATTAACTGCACTGAGAATTAGGTTCGGCAAAACAAATCGATGCCCATTGTCCAGACTCCAGCGCGGCCGGCAAACAAGTTATTTTTTGGGCTGAACTGCTGCACACTGCCATATATTATACTAGGTGGATTCCCCGCGCGTTGCCGCGGAAATAGAGAAGTAATTTTAATTGAACTAAGAGGATAAGATGTAGAAGAATCAGATGTAATATATGTACCATAACAAATATAAAAAGTATATATATATATGTGTATGTGTTGTAATAAGCACATATTAAATTTGTTCACAAAGGGCATACAACGGCTTGTAAATTTTGTGCAATAAACTGTGCTCGGGTTGTAATTGAAGACAAAAAAATCTGTATGAATTTCAATTAAATGCTAGACAAAATGAGTGGAACTCTGGAAGTGCCGCGACATATGTATGCCTTCTGCGCCAACAATGCCTCGCCTTTATGGGTCATCATACTGAATTGAAGTTGAAGGCCATCCACCCGATCAAACAAAAACTACATCCATATTAAAGGAAGTAATCGAGACACCAACGGATGCATGAAGGGTATATATATAATGTCGACCCCTCAATTGTTTGGCAGTTTATGGTCCATCAATTGGTGAGAGTGGATTTCGTGTAGCGGTTTGCATGTGCATGCAACAGGAAGGCCAGCAAGGCGACGATAGGGCGATGCGGTGACCCTCGGCCGTGGTCACCAGATGCCCATCTTCTCCTTTCCGCAGCTAGCCAAGCAAGATCCAAAAGCACCATTGGCGCGAGCGAACGTGTAGGGCGAGGGACAGCAAGGCGACGACGGTGACCATGAGCCTCGTCCATCATATCTTCTTCGGTAGCCAGATGATCCTCTGCATGAGCCTCGCCATGGCCAAGACGGAGTACGGTGTATCGTATCCCGCCGGGGACGTCGGGATGGTGGAGCGGAAGACGTCGCGACCGGCCATCATATATCTTCTTCGGTAGCCGATGATCCTCGGCATGACCCTCACCACGGCCAAGACGGCGCTGTCTATCCCGCCGGGACGTCGGGATGGTGGAGCGAGAAGACATCACGATGGCCGAGCGGGAAGACGTCGGAGGAATGTTCGCGAGTGTGGACGAGCAAAGGCGAGGTGCGACCGGTATTTAAATTCAGCGGGGACGTTGTGTAGCGATGCCCGTTCATTTTCTCGGTGCATTTGTTGTAGTGGAGCCTGGGACGAAGTGATGGACATTTGTTGTAGTGGAGGAGGAAGTGATGGGCAATAATTTTGTGCTACTTCAGTTCGTGTGTGCAGCCTGCTCCGTTGGTTCACACTGAATGGATCGGTCAGTAACGGAAAAAAAAAAAGGAAAATGCGATGTGGCGCAAGGAGAGATCGGATAATTAGGCTTAGTGGGGTTTGTTTATATAGAAGGTATAGATAACTTGCTAATGAGACAAACGTCGAAGCTTGTGATGTGCTTATCTATCTAAGTACTCTATGGGTGTGTTTGGTTGCTTGGCTTATGGGAGCCATGGCTAGGATTGGGGCCTGGCCAGTTTTAGCCTGGCTCCAGCAAGCAGGTGCTAGTTGTTTGGTTGCATGTATTGCATAAGCCTGGCTAAGTTTTGGTGTGTTTGGTTAGTTGGTTTGCCTTGAATAGGATCACCTCTTCTTTGATAAGGTGAAGTTACCCCGTTGAAGCATTCCATCGAACACGTACACTGCATCATCCTTGGCACCTCCAGCAGATTGAACAGCACGGCGCACCGGCGGTGGTGGCTCAGCCCAGTGGCGGCATGTCGGCGCAACGCAACCCCAGGATGGACAGAAACCTCCGATGGCGACCCTTGCGAAGACGGCAACCACGGCGCAGACAGCAACGTCGGCGCGTGGCCGGTGCTGCGCCCGGTGGAAGGCGAGGAAGGCGAGCACGGCATGCCCGTCGCGACCCTGGAAAGCACCTCGGCGAGCACGGCATTTAATAGACGACGATCACACCATGGAGAGAGCACGGTGCGGCACCATGGCTAGCAAGACGAGCATCTCACGTACTTGCACAACGGAGCAGCACGGGTTGCTCGTTGATGGTCTGCTGCTTGCCTGCTTCTAGTGCGTGGCTAAGCAATCATCCATGGCCGTCCCGCAGAGCTCGATTTGGAGGCGGGGAAGCTCGATTCGATGGCGGCGAAGCTCGATTCGATGGCAGGGAAGCTCGATCCGAAGGCGGGGAAGCTCGACTCGGACGCCCGCCAAGGACCGCCTCTTCATCGTCTCGCCTACCGAGGACCGCATCTTCATCGTGGCCGCCTGTCTGGGTCCCACCGCCGCCGCCTTCTTCCGCAGTGGAGCTCTGCTCCACGGCCATGGCATCCGCCGGGGAGAACGAGCAAGTAGAGCTCGGTGTTCGCTGGAGAGGACGAGCAAGCAGAGCTCGGTGTCCGCCGGGGAGGACGAGCGAGCTCCGGAGACTTCTCTGCCTTCACCGCGTGCTGACCTGTGTTTTTTTTACCGGTGGACTTAAACCGACCGGCCGCCTCCGGTAACGGTAAACCGGCCGGTTCGACCGGTTTACCGGAAAAAACCGCCCGAATTCAAATTTGAATTCGAAAGGCGCAGTTCATCCGGTTTGTACCGGTATACCGGCCGGTTTGCACCGGTTACCGGCCGGTTTTCCGGTAAACCGGCCGAACCGGTTTTTTTTTTTTTTTGCCTGAATAAACACTTTTTTGGGGTAGTTTTTTGCCACCTATTAATGTTCACATACAACACAATGTGGTACTAATTAGCATAAGTCAATAAAGCAATAATATTTAGTCGAATACAAATACAACTACAAACCGATACGTAGTCTCATACAAATAAATCGTCGCATACAAATACAACCACGTCGTCGCATACAAACAACCACATAGTCTCATTCACTCCGGAGGATGTATGGGAAGACCCCATATCGGCACGACGACGCTTCATATTCGGCGGTGGACATAAGAGAGATACCTGCTGCTTTGGAGGTTCAGCCTTGTATTGTTGCCAAGTTTTGCCCGTCCATGCCGCTTCTTTGTTGTCTCCCAATCCCGAACTAATGTTCTATAAAACTCAGGGTCTTCCCATTCAAACACCCATTTATTAGCAGGCTGCACGCTCACGTCAGGAATGGGATAGCTATAAGTAGGCTGTGAGGTATCACTATAGGAGGAAGAAGAGTACTGTGGGGTGTCGTAGTCCGTCGGTGCATTCCATCTCCTTTGCGATGACGGTTGCCCCTGACAACATGTGATGGCAGAGGGACGTCGACGTCGTCAGAATCCTCATCAAGAACCGGAGCACTGTTGGATCTACCATACTCCATCCATTCTCTAATCGGATTCGTACGGTCATACACTGATATTTCGGCGAACCGGTCAATAAAATCTACTTGATCCTCGCCTTGGTGGGGTCACATCCGCAAGTCGCGGCCGAAGGTTGTCTTGGACATAAACAAGCTTGTTTAGTTTGTTATGGGACAACCTATTGCGAACCTTCGTATGCGCAAGGCAAAAGTACTCCGGTTCCGCTCGCATCCACTTGAGGAGATACATTGTGAAACAAGCCGCAAAGCAAGGCGCTGCAAATTAGGAGTATCTTTCCCAAATATCGTCCACCACCGGGCCGTAAGTGCAACAAAGCATGTTAGCTATGTATCCAAATATAGGAAACCAACAAGGTGTCGAGAGTACTCTTACATGCGGAGGTCCCGTAATCCCATGCCATTCTCTCCGCCGCCGTGCCAAACTCACCAAACTTTTGTCGAAAAACCTCGGCCTCCCCGCAACGCATGGCGGTGTTGACATCCGTCATTCTCGTAAAAGCCTCCTTGAGTCCGAAAAACATCGCCAAACTTGGTTCCATAGTGTATGCGGCCTTTGGATTTAGAACAGCAGCTGCAACATATTGAGTAAAATAAGCAACATGTTGAACATATATAGCGGGAGGAATAAATATAGTCGTCCACCACCACAGGAGTCTCCCTCTGTGATCCTGATCTTCTACTAAACATCCTCTGAATAGGATTCCCCCCACGCGAACCACCACCACCGCCACTACCACTACCCCCTCCACGCTCGTAATGACCTCCTCTCGTCGAACGGTTTGTTCGTACTCATGTTGTGTTCTCGACATGTTCATTGCCGCCAGCATCCGAGCCTCATATTCCTCATCACCAAGGGGCCGGTTTCCCTCTTGTGCGGCCGCCTCCCCGTGCCACCTTTACTCGAGCCCGCTCGGTGGTTCTTTGCGCAGCTGCGTCAAGCTCTCGTCGAAAGTAGGCACGCACATCCGGTGGCACTCGTTGCAATGCACGACCTCCGCCCGCGCCCCGCTAAAATGCCGCTTGAATCTAGTGCAACCACCACCATGTTTCGTCACTTTACGGTAATTGCAATACCATCCAGGAGCAAGGTTTTGACCATGCTCCCATACACGATCGTGGGGTCTGCGCCCGACATTGTCTACCCGCATGAACGAACAACAACATACACATACCAATATATAAATACACCAAGTGCACGAAATGTATGTCAAGAATATATATCAAGTGCCTAAATCACTAAGCCACACCTAAATTCCATGTATATCAACAATATAAAACAAAAAAATACATGCATCCTACCCCAAATCCTACCTAAATCATACCCTACACTATAAAATCCTACCTAAATCATAGATCGGGACCAAAAACATACCCTACAAGCATATCCTACCTAAATCCTAGAGCTAAAAGTACTCTAAACAAAAAAAAAAAAAATAGAAACTCACCTACTCGGCGGCTAACCGCCGAAGACTCCCGGGAAACCGGCCGACCGGGCCAGAACCGACCGTCCGGAGCGGTCCGGGCGGACAGCCGAAGGCGCCAGCCCATAAACCGGAGTGCCGGCGCGGTTTACCGCCCCCCGGGCGGCGGCGGCGGCGGCGAGCGCGGTTGCGCGAGCGGAAGACGAGGGGAGGCGCGGATTGGCTTTCGGGGCGTTGACCCCCCACCGACGCACGGCGCCTTATGCGCCCTCCGGCTTTATTGGGCCTAATGGGCCTTAACGGGCCGCGCCCTTTTTTTTTTTTTTTTTTAAACGAACTCAAATTCAAATTCTTTCATATCACTCGACGTCCAATTTCAAAAAATTTTACACCATTGGGTTCCATAATTCAAGAGCTATTTTTAGGAATTTTTTAGCATTTTTTTTTCAAACTTCAAATTCGAATTTTGGGCCGGTCCGAACCGGACCGAACCGGAACCGGACCGGCCCGGTTAGCTCGGTAACCGCGGTAAACCGCGGTTTACCGAGCGGTAAAAAAAACGCAGGTGCTGACCGAGCGGTGACGCCAACGAGACAGCGGGCTAGCGCAAGCCTGGCTCCCAGAAAACGGACCCCCCCTCGGTTTTTCTGGAGCCTGGCTAAGGGGTGGTCGGTGGCTTCCCAGAGCCTGGCTAACAGGCCAAATCATGCAACCAAACCAGCCCGAACCTGGCCAGGGCTGGCTGAGCCAGAGATAGCTGGGCAACCAAACACACCCTATATATTTGGAGGCCACACTTGCTCGCCTGGAGTTGACGAGACTCTTTGGCCTTGTTGTAGTAGTTGAGTAGCTTGACAGTTGAGTTGGGTCATTTGGCCAAGTCGAGTTGTAACTTGGTACCTAGGTGTGTTTTGGAGTAGTGTACCCTCCAAATTGTATGGTTTTTCTGGCCCGGTTTTCAGTCAAAAAACTAGGCTGGCACTTGTCTTTTCTTTTATTCGTCTAATAGAAATCCCGGCAAAACTTTCGCCGGCCTTTCGAAAAAAAAATATATTTGGAGGCCTATAGGATTTGGAGGTCCTGTGTGGTCGCTCATGCTGCACATGCCCAGGGACGGCCCTGCCTACTTCAAAGTGCAGGTTTGTGGCCGTCTTATCTTACAGGATGCGATACCGCTGTATATGGGTAGGGCTTGGGGTTCAGGGGTTTTTTCGCAATCCGGTGAGAAGATCCATCTTCTTAATGAAAAACCGGTGGGACGTCGTCCCCTGGGTCGCGTTTTTGTACTCAACGTGTAGACTAGTACTTTATGACTCCACACGCCCAACAAAAGCAGATTCTGGATGAGCTTTTGCAGCAAAGCACCCAATCTCAGAATCATAGAAACAATTGGTCATCTTTACAATTTTCCCTTCGATAATGCATCATTCTGAAACTTTTGATCGTTATGGAACGTGAAACAACATTTTGCACGTACTGGTAGTTTCTCTAAATTTCCTTAATAACATTTTGCACGTACTGGTAGTTTGGAATGAGACCGTAAACTTTTTGGGAAGCCAGCGAGCCTAGTGATTTTTTTTTTTCCATCAACATCTTTCCTCCACATCAGACGCATGGTGATGTCAGCCGGTGACATCGTCAGCCCATTGAAGATGGCCTAATCGGCTTTTGAATTGCCGATATATTTTTATTACCTTTTCAACTGGCGATGATCGAGATGTGTCACGTGAGCCAATGTCGATTCATGTAGATGTTTTCGTGGCCAATAGACCTATCCACTTTCTAAAAGTCGATTAGCCTTTTGGCGGCGCCCTGCGAATTAGCATGAAGGAGCCGTGTCACATAGTGGCTCTTCAAAATCCGATAGGTATATCACCTTCTAGATTGCACATAAACAAATATATATTTCACTGACACAAGTAAAGGTTCTTCGTTTTTTATAGCAATGTAGTTAGTATTGCTTGGTGAGATGGCTAGAAAACACATTGTACTATATGGATATGTAGTGTTAGTAAGGAAAATGGATATTGCTTGCTATTATTTATATAATTTTGTATGTAAAAGTAATTTAATTTAAAATAACTTATTCATATTATATTGTATTATAAAGATAGTTACGAAATACATATGGAATTTAGCATTGACATAGCATTGTAGAAAATCTTTTTTGTATTAATAGAAATATAGGGTTTGCTCTGGAATGATTAATGTACTTGTTAAAAAAAATTGGAACAGGGAAATTAATAGAAAGAGATGTATTCTTAGTTTTGGTTTTTGGATGTCAATATAGTAAATGAAATAATTTTCTCAATTTTCCTTATCATCACTGCTCTTAAATTCATTTTTTATCCCCAAGTATAACTCAAATCTGTTCTCGATCCAATAATTTGTAAATATCAAGAACGATTCATTTTGCTTAGAACTGACATCATAACTTTTGTGCTTTTTATACTAAAATTCTTCCTGGGACACTATATTTGAGTTTTCGGTTAAGTTGTTTGGCCTAAAATGGCTTCTAACAAAATTTTTAAAATCATCTAAAATCCTTGGTTCATAAATTAGTAGTTTTAATTTTCTGCATACTTGCTTTGTTACGGAAATATGTCATTTGATTTAGTATATGCCATCTAATTTGAAGCACGCGCTTCGTTAAGACACTTTGAATTTCACTTGAGCACATATACAATGTAATTACATGAAAAAATACCAATTTTTAAACCATGGATTTGCATGGTGTTTTCTAGATATTTGGAAGCTATATTTTAGGGCCAAATACCTTAGCACAAAACTCAAATACAGCATTCTAGAAAAAAAAATCAACATTAAATCTACAAGAGCTATCATGTTAGGTCTAAGCAAAATGGATCGTGTTTGATTTCTAACAATATTTTTAAAAAAATCTAATTTTTTTTTTGGATCCCTAGGTTCTTTGTGTATTGACTACTAGAGAACCTATAGTTGCCTGCTCGTGAAGTGAAACCAAGCTGATAGGATACTTGATTTACATTTTTATTATTTTGACTACTATTTCATTAGTTTTATCGAAATATTATTATTTGGAAGAATCCCTGCCTTTAGAGCAGTTGGGCCTTCTTGTGAGGCAGGCCGCAGCCACGTAGCGGCATTGTTGCTGGTGCTCGCAGGTGTTGATTTATATATAATAAATGTGGGCTTTTGTTTAGTGGGCTTTTCTTTTTCTTTTCTTTTTTGTGTCAATTTTTTCTTTTCATTTCTTTGATATTTTTATTTTTTTCAATTATTAATATTTTTCTTTATTTCCTATGCTACACGTATTATTTTCCTTTCTTGTTTGTTCTTTTCTCAATGTTTGCTTTTATTTCATCTTTTTGCAATATTTAATAGACTTTTCCCAATGGGCATGCTCTTATGATATTATGGTGCTATTCGATCGAAACTTTATGATTTATTTATTGCTTGATAGTATTCCTGTCGGTGTTTCGAAATCGGAGTGACAATGATTCTACGTATGACCGCGTTTAGGGCTGCAGATGATAGAGCTAAGGCGGGCACAAGGGGTTTATCTGGTTCAGGCAGAATGTCACTACGTTCAGTCGCTGGCCGGTGGGTTGTCCGCTCTTGTTTATTAGCTTGTAGTAGTCGAGAGAGCGCTTCTAAGGAAAATCCAAGAGGTGGAGTCTTGGCTTTTTACAAGTCGGCTTCTTCAGGTGATCTTCGTTCTAGCTTCCTTGGCTGTGATGCTTCCTTTGAACCGTGGGCGTCACAGTTCAACGCTGTAGTCACACGTCGTCGTGCCGGAGCATAGGGGGCAGTGAGCCACTGCCTCTAGGGCTGTAGGATGCCGGCTGCTATGTATGCAGCAGTGTTTCATGCGGCGCCCTTCTCTTTCTTGTGGTCGAGTGTCGTACATGACACTGATGCAGAGCATCGTCCAAATCCATCCGCACAGGGAGACATGATCCTCCTTCATTCGCCTGACCCCTGAATCCGAGATCGGGCGAATCGGAAGGCTTAGTCATCGGGCGCCTCCGATGGGGGTCCGGCCCGCACTAGTCATCGGGAAAGCCATTCTATCCTATAGTGCATATGCAAATAAAATTTATTATTTTCATATGAATTTTTACAAAACGAGTTTGAATCTCAAATTTTATGACCATATACATCTGTAAATGCACTATTGGTGTGCATAATTTTAAAATTTTTGAAAACTCCTAAATATAGTTTTAATGGTATTTTCATGGATTACACCGAAGATGTGGTTTGCACTGAATATTTTGCGCCAGAAAAACCGGCAGAATCACACTAGACGCGCAAGAAAAAAGGTGGGGATGAGATGTATTTTGTGTTCACCGAGCGGTTAGGATGCAAAGCTCTAGCAGCCGGTATAACAAGTATAACATCGGCCCGCAAATTATGGAAGGAATTGGGCCAACTCAGGCCCATAAGAGGAGCGCCGCAGCAGCAGCGTCGCGTGGGCGAAGAGCCGGGGGCGCGCAGCCCACCCGCCGCCGCCGTCAGGCTCGCGTAGGTTAGGGTTTATATCGCTTGGGGGCTAAGTAATCCGCAGAGTATAAATAATTGGGCATTCTAATCAGATTGAATAGTAATAGAAGGGGGTTTTCCTATCTACTCTCTCTCTCTCCACTCCTACCCTAGCTGCCGCCGCCGCCGCCGCCTGCGCCTCGCGCGCGCGCCGCCCACGCAGCGCCGCCACCATCGCCTACGCCGCCGCCCGCGGCTGCGCCGCCGCCGCCCCCGGGCCTTGCCGAAGGCTGCCATGTGCACCGTGCACGGATTGTTATAGCCGTCAACGGTGGTTTGGGGAGGCTCGAGGCTGTGGCTGACACTCTGACAGTGAGCTGTGGCTTGGAAGACCTAACATGGAGGCGGGTAGGATGCAAAGCTCTAGCAGCCGGTAATGTCAACGGTGGTTTGGGAAGGCTGTGGTTGACAGTGAGAGAGCGGTGGCTTGGGAATCGTGGAGGCGGTTAGGATGCAAAGCTTAGCAGCCAGTAATGTCAACGGTGTTGTGGTTGACAGTGAGCCAGCGGTGGCTTGGGAGACCTAACGTGGAGCGGTTGTTGATTGTTGTGGAGTTGATTTCTCTGGAAAGCACATTTAATAAGCGGCAACCGAGCGCTTATTGATAAGTAATATGTTTAGCCACTTGCATGTGGCCGACAACAGAAAATGGTACATCGAGTAGTAACAGACGCGTTTTTTAAAAAAAAAACAAAAAACTGCATCAGTATGTGTACCCACTAGGGACTGATAACAGTATATATATAGACATACTTTACACTACAATAAGCATGGTTGCCCCTGCTCTGACCAAGAAAGCCCACGTTACACAAGGTCTGTGCCGGTGCTCGCAGCCCCTCATAATCCGTTACACCCCAAAGCTCATAACTTTGATCATGGCGGCAATGCAAACCATGAGATTGCTGCCTCCTGCCATTTTCACCATGATCGCAATGGCCTCCTGGGCAGTAGTGCACTGCAGCGGCGACGAGGCCAGTGCGCTGCTCGCTTTCAAGGCCGAGCTCACAGGCGACGGCTCCCACGTGCTCGCCTCGTGGAACGACAGCATCAGCTTCTGCCGCTGGGAGGGTGTGGCAGAGCAGCCGCGGCCGGGTGGTGGCGCTGAGTCTGCCCTCCTACGGGCTCACTGGCAACCTCTCCCCGGCCGTTGGGAACCTCACGTTCCTGCGAACATTGAACCTGAGCTCTAACTGGTTCCAAGGGGACGTCCCCGGGAGCATTGGCCGCCTTCTCCGCCTGCACACGCTTGACCTGAGCTACAACACCTTCTCTGGTACAATCCCTACCAACCTAAGCTTTTGTGTCAGCTTACAGTTCCTGATTCTCAGCAGCAACCGGCTCAACGGGAGCGTCCCTTTCGAGCTTGGTAACAAGCTCATAAGCCTTCAGAAGCTCTCATTGACAAATAACAGTTTGACAGGTCCCATCCCAGCATCACTAGCTAACCTGTCATCCTTGTACCACATCGATCTATCCAGAAACCACCTCCAAGGTCCGATCCCACCTGAACTTGGCAACCTTGGAGGCTTGCAGGAACTTGTACTCCGCCTGAACAGCCTCTATGGTGTGGTTCCACGCTCCCTATACAACCTGTCCTTGATGAAAAACTTTCAGGTGCAATACAATATGCTGCATGGAACTATTCCTACAGATATTGGCACTAGCTTCCCCAGTATGGAAATCCTTAGCTTTTCTGGTAACCGATTCACTGGATCTATCCCGGCTTCGCTCAGCAACCTATCTGCTCTCAGAAGACTTGGTCTTCATGAGAACAGTCTCAGTGGGTATGTGCCTCATACTTTGGGAATGTTACAAGATCTCGTTGACCTGTCCTTGTATGACAACAAGCTTGAGGCAAACAACACACATGGTTGGGAATTTATGACTCCAATAGGTAACTGTAGCCAACTTAAGACCTTGGCTCTTAGTAACAACTCTTTCAGGGGGGAACTGCCTAGTTCAGTCACACCTGTCAAAAACTCTCCATGGCCTTTATTTGGGAGACAATGAGATTTCTGGAGCTATCCCGCCAAACATTGGCAATTTGGTTGGTCTTCAAGTACTTGAACTGCCAAATACATATCTATCCGGGGTGATTCCAGATAGCATTGGTCGGCTAGAAAACTTGGTTATGTTATACCTTTTCAACACTAGTTTGTCAGGCTTCATACCGTCATCACTAGGAAATCTTACACAGTTGAATGTGCTTGTTGCATACCATGGCAACTTGGAGGGGCCAATTCCAGCAAGCTTGGGGAACTTGAAGAATCTTTTTGTCCTTGGTCTCTCAAGAAATCGACTCAATGGTTCAATTCCCATAGAGGTGTTAAAACTTCCTCAACTTTCTTACTACTTAGACCTATCACACAATTCACTGTCTGGCCCACTTTCTACTGAAGTTGGTAACTTGGCAAACCTTAACCAACTGATTCTTTCAGGAAACCAGTTGTCAGGTAATATACCTGATAGTATTTCAAAATGCGTATCACTGGAACAGTTGTTGCTGGACCATAACACGTTTGAGGGAAGCATACCTCAATCTCTGAAGAATTTACGAGGTCTTACTTTACTGAACCTGACCATGAATAAGCTGTCCGGTAGCATTCCTGATGCCCTTGCTAGTATTGGCAGCCTGCAACAGCTATATCTAGCACATAACAACTTATCCGGTCTTATCCCCATAGGTTTACAAAATTTGACATCATTGGCAAAACTAGATCTGTCCTTCAATCATCTGCAAGGTGTAGTTCCAGAAGGGGGTATTTTTGCAAACACAACTTACTTGTCAATTGTTGGAAATGATGAGCTTTGTGGTGGAATGCCTCAGCTTCATTTAACTCCATGCTCCAAGCATGCTGCAGAAAAGAAGAAAGGGCATTTGTCAAAATCCTTTATCATTGCCCTATCATCAACCAGTGCGCTTCTATTCTTAGTTTTTGTTGTTATTTTTATCCAATTAATCCACAAGAAGCACGGGCACAGGCAAGAAATCCAATTAATACCCAGAGATATCGATGAACATTTTGCAAGAGTTTCTTATCATGCATTGGCAAATGGGACCAATGGATTTTCTGAAGGCAATCTACTTGGACAAGGAAGCTATGGTGCAGTTTATAAATGTACTTTACATGGTCATGACACTACCACAGCTGTAAAGGTGTTTATTATACAGCAGCCTAGATCCAGTAGAAGTTTCCTAGCTGAATGTGAGGCATTGCGAAGGGTTCGTCATCATTGCCTCATAAAGATTATTACCTGTTGCTCGAGCATCAATCCCCAAGGTCAAGAATTTAAGGCACTGGTTTATGAATTCATGCCCAATGGTAATTTGAAAGATTGGCTCCATCCAGAATCTGAAGAACGCAGTCTGAGCAATACTCTCAGCCTAGTTCAGAGACTAGATATTGCTGTTGATATCTTTGATGCTTTGGACTATCTTCACAACCAATGCCAGCCACCAATAATTCATTGTGATCTCAAACCAAACAACATCCTTCTTGCAGAAGACATGAGTGCTCGAGTTGGAGATTTTGGCATCTCAAAAATCCTTCCTGATGACATAAACAAAACCCTGTTAAATTCAGTTAGCTTCACTGGAATAAGAGGCTCCATCGGTTATCTCGCTCCAGGTAACTGCCTACTTATTATGTTGATATCTTGAGCCTTAATTTTTATCTTGTCAACTATTGTACATGCATATATGTACCTACTAAAAAATGTCACTAATGCATGGAAAGTAAATAACTGTAGAGTATGGCGAGGTTCTGCCGTCTCAACTCTTGGGGATGTTTACAGCCTCGGCATATTGTTGCTTGAGATGTTTACTGGGAGGAGCCCCACTGATGACATGTTCAAAGATTCCTTAGACCTGCACATGCTTTCTGAAGCTTCTCTACCCTATAGAGCCATGGAAGTAGCCGATCCAGCACTTTGGCTGCATGAAGAAGCACAGGGTAGAGATGCTCCCGAAGCTGCCCTGGTGAGAAGCAGAATTGAAGGATGTTTAGTATCTGTGATTGGGCTTGGCGTGTCCTGCTCAAAGAAGCAGCCAAGGGAGCGGATGTGTGTGCAAGACGCTGCTATGCAGATGCATGCAATCAGAGATGCCTACCGCAAGGTTACCACTGCCATGCCAGCTTGCTAGGTGGGAATTTGGAAGGCACAATTGATCCACCAACCGTTGTCGTGAAATAACCATATAAAAGGGCAGATCAAATAGTTCAGCCTACTCTTTGTTTTGGAGACATTTGGTCAGGCATGTCAAGTGTTCTTGTGAACCAATCGATCTGAATCAATTGATGGGCCTGTTTGATTGCTTGGACGAGGGTGGCTCGTGCTGATGTAATGTAATGGGGAAGGCTATGTAGGTGCAGCTTCCTGTGTTTGGTTGCTAGTACCAGTAGAGCCTAGCTCAGTTTACATTGTGTTTGGTAGCATGTACAAGTTGGCATTGTTACCTTGTATGAGAATGTGGCAGTGTTACCGCAGATACTTCCCTTTCTCTCCTCATTGACATATCATCGAACAGTTGGTCGTCGTGAGTAAATCCACCTCCAGCTTTCAGTCTTGACGAGATCGAAGCCAATCGGCAGCATGAGAAAGACCGGAAGGGGACGACCCGACGGCGACGAGGTGGAGGCGTGGCCCGTGGAGTCGTGGACTCCAGTGGCGCTGCATCTGCACCCCAAGCGGCCCGTCGGCCGACGCCTGCCTGCTGCACGCTGAATGCCTGAATGGCGCTCCCACAGCGCCCACCCGGTGGCCAGGCACCCGCGGCGGTGCGGACCTGGACTGGAGCGCCGCCGCCTGGCGCCTACGCGCCCAGCCTCACCGGTCACGGGCACGCCACGCGCGCAGGGCCGCCGCGCTGCCCGGCAGGAGGCTGTCGACGAACGGGCTCGGGGCGTCGGGGAGGGAGCGTGGCTGCGTGGGAGGTGAGAAGAGGAGCCTAGAAACGCCGGCCGTCGGAGACGGGGGAGAAGCCAAGGCACATGGGGCGGCGGCCGTGCGGGGTGGCCACGCCGGCGACCGCAGGCATAGCGCCCGCATTAGAATGCAGCCGGATTGACTCTGCAACTGCAAATTTTGCTTGCCGCCCGCTATTATGTGGGTCATTGGAGCTATATTCTGGCTTTGTTGTCCATGGGTTCTACAACTTTTGGTTGCTCGTTGTTTGCCAAGGTAATATGTTGTGTCCAAATTGGTAAAGTAAGTGATTTGTCAATTCTCATGCTGAAGTAGGCCAAAGTTCATCTGTATGCCAGTTTATTGAACCTATTGGCCAACTTGGATGTTTGGTTATAGATCCAGGAGCCATGCACAGTTAAAAAAAAGATTGAGTTTATTAGTTGACTGCTATTGGTAGTGGAGCAAATATCTTCCTGAGCAGTGTCCTATAAGTTGGGGACTTGCATTACGAATATGATCATAATCTTGGCCATTGCAATTCCTTTCTGGTAAAACATTAAAGAGGGAATTGTTCGAAGTTATCAGAAAGAATATTGAATACAATACAATTCTCTTTACAATGATATATTGCTAGGTACATTTTCAATGGATAGAAGATCAGAAAGTTTAGCATGCACTTTTATTTTCAGCATTTATCATCTAGAGGTGCTTCTGTTTCATATTGATACTTGAAAGCTACTTGTGCTTGATTTTTATCGAACATACCGATTCCAAATGACTACCTTTGATACTTGAGTCACTCTTCATGTTTTATCATTGACATGTAACAGATTAACTGGCTATGCAACAAAATATCTTTCTTTGTGTTACATGGGTTGCAGTGTTTTTGTTCTGGATGTTGTTGCACGAGTGAGATTGCCCTTGCAAGATGTTGGCTTATTATCTGAAGTTAATTAAGGTATAGAGTAGTCTGGTAATATCACACATTTATTTTTGTATCTGCATTAAATTATGACCATGCTTTCTGGGCTTTGACCTCCATCTATTATCTGGTTCTTTCAGTGCAAAAAGATTTGATCTACACGAAATCAAGGTAAAGATATTCTTGAACACATAAAAATCTGGGTGTATTTCCCTTTATACGAATTTAACCTCAGTTTATGTACTTAATATTTAGAGCCTGATCTCCAGTATTTAAAATTGAAGGTAACTAGAAGCTGCACTGTGAAAAAAGTTTTTCCCTTCTAAATTTCATCTAGTTTTGTAATGATACATTTACCATAACTCACGAGCTATTTACCGTGCTAATCAGTTTCAGGTGCAAATTTATTTCTTTTCAAAGCCAATACTGTCTTTTTTGCATTTGTATTATTGTATACTCTCTTCGCTGGTAATTGAGCTATCTTCGTTTCTTACAATTCATTTTTATCATATTGCCTGGCATACTGATCATTATTATTTCTTGTTTCTGTTTTGTTTCAAATGAATACTAACAGACAATAAATCTGCAGAAAATAGACATGCAGACAATATTGCAAAAAAGTTTTTATAGCTAAGTGTAATTGATTGTCGTGTCTTTTGGTTGGGGTTGTATGTACTGTGAGGGTTTACACCGCCAAACCTCACCCCCACCCCCCCCAACATGGTTTTCTTCCATCATCCTAAGAGGTATGTCGAGGTAATAGGTAATCCTTATCATGAAATTTACTTGTGCAAGTAACCAGTAATTTTCAAAATATCTTGGTAGACCTGAAACAGAGTGTTGGCTTGATGCATGTCTAAACCGAGTAGGACTTGGCTTCTTATTTTCTCAAAGGACTCTGCCTTTTGATACCTGGACTTTCTAGAGAAGAGTAGCAATACAGCCTGGGCTCACACAGCCACACAACCCAAACCTACATTCTCTCATTTGTTATCTACAGCATCATGGCACAACAGCTGTACTAACAAGGAGAGTAGACAGTTTTGTTTTATTTGTTAACATGAAAAAGGAAACTTAAATTCTGAGTATCTTCTCCAGAAGTTGAATGGATTGATGGCTCTGAGGTGCAAGAAAAGAATTGCGTTGGTGGTATTTCTATCTCAGTAACACTCCTCTCTAGCATGTCTATGACCTTTGTGATAGAAGGGCGAGATTCTGGCATCATTTGTATGCACCACAAGCCAATCAAAGCCATCTTTGTTGCAACCTCCTCAGTTGTGCTTGTCACTCCAAAGGTTTCAAGTGTACCACCACTAGATAAGTGATCATGAAGCCATTCTGGGAAATAGACTTGGCTAGAATTGTTAGCATTTATTTGCACATTCCTTCTACCCCCAACCATCTCCAAAAGCACCATTCCAAAGCTATAGATGTCTGACTTTGTTGATACAACACCAAAACTCCTAGAGAATACTTCTGGAGCAATGAAGCCAATCGTTCCTCGTGCACCAGCCATTGAAACAATACTCTCCCTGATGTTACAGAGTTTGGCGAGGCCAAAATCAGCAATTTTCGGACAGTAGTTCTCATCTAAAAGGATATTGTGAGGTTTGACATCAAAATGGATGATGCGCCTATTGCACCCTCTGTGCAAATAATCTAACCCTCTTGCAATGCCAATTGCTATTTCATATAATTTTCCCATCCTAGAGCGGATTTTGGATTTTCAGAATATATGTACCGCTCCAATGATCCATTGGGCATGTACTCATACACAAGACCTCGTTTTGATCCTTCCAAACAAAATCCAAGTAGGCAAACTATGTTAACATGAGAGGTGTTCATGATGCTTACAACCTCATTGACAAATTCTTCTCCATCGCTTCTTGAGTTATGAAGCAGTTTGACAGCAACCAAGCGTCCATCACTAAGGTCGCCTTTGAAAACCATGCCGTATCCTCCTGCCCCTAGTTTTTCACTGAAAGACCTTGTTATTCTTTTCAGCTCAGTGTACCTGTATCTCTTGGGTCTTATCCCATATCTAGATAATACCAACTCAATATTTGCTTCAGCTTCACGGTTCTTTCTCTGGAATAGTGATTTTTTCCAAAGCGGCTTCAGCGCAGCAAAAAAGCATGCTAAAAGAATCCCAGACGTTGCAGATATGAATGCTGTAAGTAAGCAAGAAAAATGAGGAAACGTTAAACAATATTTAGAGTAGTAATACAACAAGAAGTAACATTGCTCATATCAACCAATGTGCTGAATCGCACAACATAGAGTGATGCTTCATTTTCAATTTTTGGATTTGTTCTTTTGGCTGCAGGTATGTGTGTAGTTCTTACCTGCCATGAGTAACCTGGTGCCATACTTCTTATTGTGACCCCCATCTGCAAACAACACATGGGTTGATTGAATCAATAAGAAATTTTGTGGAACTTTACTGTTGGAATTGCTTGATATTATCATCCCTTAAGACCGTATAAGAAAAACTGACAAGCTTCACTACTTCAATGGCAGGTAAAAGGCTAAATGATGATGGAGAGTTTCCCTAGGCGACAACCAGTAAGCACAGTTCATCATACTTTTTGCGTGACATGGAAATAATAAGGATTTTTGCACAAGTGTAACATGTGTTATAATAGAAACTTCCCTTTTTAAGATGAGAACTGGTTTGACTCACGTTAAACTTTTCATGTTATACGTGGTGTAACAAATAATGGTACTTAATCTACCGCTGCCCAATATAACATGGGAATTAATCCTGGCATTAGAAAGCAAACATAGCACATTCACTCACAAGTAAGAACTAATTATATGTTACCTCCAGGGGAAGGAGAAATGCAATCCGAAAGATACTTCCTTATGCTTGCCGATGGCACTGAGAAATTGACCTGGGGGATTTGCCCAGCACCTACACTGAAGCTTAGCATCCATTGGAACCGTGGAGATGCATGGCATGAAGAAAAAAGATTCTGCCCATCATCCGCCTCTGTGCTCTGGTGAACGGCTTTGTCATCCCCAAACATGCTCTGGAAAAGTGTCAGGTTGGTGTCGCCACAGTTGATCGACGAGAACCACCTCTCCAACTCTGAATAGCTGCTCAGGAAGTCAGAGACAGGAGGCGTGAAGCTGAACATGAGACTGCAGGACAAATTCGTGAGGACGCTGAGCCCCACATCCTGAACTTCTATGGTACGGGTACCATAAGAAATTTCCTTGAGTAGAAGCTTGCTGGGCGTAACGAGGCCCAGCTCTGGACCTAAGTCACCGCAGCTAACATTAATCGATTTCCTACAGGCTGGATCGAGACCGGGAGTACCAACGAAGAAAGGAGGCCTGATCTCTATGGTACTGTCACATGGGAATGGGAGCTTCGTTAGGCATGAACTAGTGGAGAAGGTTGGGAGGATTAAGAGGAAGATGGCCAGAGAGACCAAGGAGACCTGTGAGGAGCTCATTCCCGCTCACAAACTACAACAAGCTTTGCAATTGCACCTGCAATATCCAGGAAAAAGCAGATGCCACTGCCCTGCGACGCTAGTACAAATGCAAGGCCAGTGGGACGAAGACCTGTGGTAGTCTTCGAACTACTGATCACCACACACGGCCACTCGCAAATCTTGACAGGTGGAATGTGCCCGTTCCCTCTAAATTCAGTCATTGCTGTTGACGAGGACCGAGTTAACGACCATTCTATCACTGCCTTTTTTTTAATAATACAGTACACGGTAATGACTTCACTCGTGCTCTTAAGGAGTTGTTTGCCAGGGTAAGCCAGAGGTGGAGCGCCGGCCTGTTTTGGATTGGAGCTTCAGAAACTTGCCTGGGTCAAGGCAATATTCTTTAAGGAAAAATATTATTTTTCTGCATTCAGTTTGCACGTTGGTTTAACTTTTTTTTAACTCAGAAGTCAGAACTGCAGAACATCATTCATCTGTTAAAACTGGACAGGTTATTTGGTCCTCTAGCGAGTTTAAGGTAGTTTTATATTATATTAAGGTAATACAAATTATTTAATCTCTAAAACATCACAAGTAATTTATCTCATAGCAGAAACATGTGAAAACAATATCAATTTTTTCACTAAAAATGTTATCTATATGTTGGTGCTCTAGCTATTTGGAGTTATTAGTCTTAGTTGTTCATGTTCCTCGTGTTCCAATATGAATAGTAAAATAATTGGAACAATAATAAATAAATTTCAAATAAATTTAAACAGATTCGCCTAGATAAATTTTATTTAGAAAATAGTTATTAAAATAAATTAATAATTATTTTCAAAAAAAACCATTTAGAAAATTAAATTTGTTGGGTAATCTAAAAAGTCGGACTCGTGCTAATTCTTTAGGCAATGCTACAGCTGCAGCTGCCAGGGACGAAGACTCGCCATGGACTTCTTGAACTACGGATGACCACACACACTGGAGGAAATACACCTATTTTCTCTAAATTTGAAGTCGTTGCCATTGACGAGGGCTGACTGGTACAGAAACAAATTTAGGTAGCAAGAGTAGGACAGCTAGGGTTGGCCAGAATTTTTTTGCATACTGTATATCATATAATAGAAAAAAATTGCACAAGACTTTTGTAGTATAGTATAAATATAGTACAAACAAACGACCATCGAATCGCTGCCTCACTTCACTGGTTACTACTCTGAGCAATCCAGTCAACACACGGTACTAACTTGACTGTAACCAATGACTCAGTTTCTCGGAGTAGCAGGGCCTCATCACAAGCTGATCGTCTGAAACTTCCAAGTTGGCGAAACACAATCGTTTCTTTCGGCGAACAGTCATGTAGCAGGAGTAGCCTGGAAGAGAACTCAAGACGAACACAACACTCAACGGCTAAAAAGCACACAGGCACATTACACATCACTTAGACACAAGATACTGAGCAAGTGAGCAGAAGCACTTGACACTAAAACACAAACGATGAACAGATACAGACAGACAGTTTTATTCTTCCCCTTGTCCCACAGCTTGGCCCTTCGTATCATCATTCATATTGTGATCGCGTCCATGAAAGCATGCAGTGAACGGCCGGGATCGATCAACCAGAGATCTCGACGGCCCTGACCTGCGGCTTCTTGGTCTCCTCCTTGGGCACGGTGACCGTGAGCACGCCATCCTCCATCTCCGCGCGCACCTGGTCCATCTTGGCGCCGCGCGGCAGGCGGAACCTCCTCTGGAACCTCCCGCTGCTGCGCTCCACGAGGCGCCACTTCTCGCCCTCGCCGGCGGCCTCCTCCCTGGCGGCGCGCTCGCCGCTGATGACGAGCACGTTGCCGTCCTCCACCTCCACCTTGGCGGCGTCCTTCTTGACGCCCGGGAGGTCCGCCCGGAACACGTGCGCCTCCGGCGTCTCCTTCCAGTCCACGCGCACGTTGGTGAGCACCGGGCACTGCTCGGCGAGTGGGCGCACCACGCCGAATGGGTCGGCGGATGTCCAGAAGTCCAGTGAGAGTGGGTCGAACACGTTGCTGCTGCGCACCAGCGACATTGCTTGGTTGGTTGGTTCTTCCGATCACACCAACTCGATCGATGCTGCTTTGTGTGTTATAGGAAATGTATAGCTAGCTAGCTGCTTCGATTGCTACTCGCGTCGAACTTGGAGAGTGATTGCTCGATTTGTTGCGTTTTATAGGAGCCAGTCGCCCAATCGACGACGATCTGATGCACGCGTCGTGAAGGGTCCAGGACTGATGTCTCCTGCTTGTTCTAGCGCCAGTCGGATGAGTCGCGAAGGCTTCTTTTTTCTGCTATAAAAAACTGAGCGCGGATTACACGAGTTTTCTAGACTTGTTCGGGAGTGGGTAGGTGCTGAGTGGGCCATGGCCGTGTGTGCGCACTGCACTGTCGTCGTGCGTGATGGGCTGAAAAGGTAGTCGAGTGGCAAAGAGATGGGCTGGCATGCCCAAACTGGTAGATTACCGGGTTAACCGAAGATTTAAGATGGATCGTGATTCATGAGTCTCGGCCGTTCTGGAGTCTAGGTGACAGGCCGTGAAATGTGGAATGGACCCAGGTGTGACAGGCCGAACGGATAGCCCAACGGGGTTTGGATCCAGCTAGGCACGGAAAGACTAGAGTGGGCCTGCCACATGGTAGATGAATCGTACCGGCCCATGCTTTGCTAGTTTGACTAGCCCAACACGGATATATCCATTTTTTTATAATGGGTAAAATCTAGCTTTCCATATTCGTAAGGAAGAGGCAGTCATTAGTCCAAATAATAAGAAGTTTTATACTAACTATAAGAAGGTTATGAAGGCCAAGCTTGAGGTCGATCTTCAAGTTTTCGAGCTTAATACTTGACACCAGTGGCGGAGCCAGGATGAGCCGCCGGGGGGGGCTAACTAATGGAGAGTTAAGGTTTAAGCTGAAGATTAATGGTGGATTTAAGGCTAAGCTACAGTAATCTAAAGGTAAAATCAAGCTCAGGGGGGGGCTGCTGCCCGGGCAGCCCGGGGCGCAGATCCGCCACTGCTTGACACTATGCGATTGGCTCTTTAGAGTGTACGTATATAGGATCAATTTTTTTTTTTTGAAACCGTGTATAAGATCGATCCTAATAATAAGAAGTTTAAGAGACTCCTATTATTTACACTACTGACGCCCCATGCCCTAAGGTTAGTGGCACACTGAGGGCTGGACCATGCCGAGTGTTGACGGCCCACAATGGTAAGCGATATTTCTGTCGACGACCAAGCGACGGTGGTGATTTCGAGAATCTCCAGATCTGCCGCCTATTCAGTCCTTCTAAGATGCTCATAGGGATAAAGTTTATGTACGTGTGTTTATAGTGGTGAGCGTGCGTACGTGTTATTAGCGTTTGCGTTATACCGTGTCATTTAAAAAAAAATTGATCAAGCACGACACACCGTGTGAGCCGTGCCCACACCTACTAATTGGATTGTGTTGTGGACGATGTGCCACGTACCTCGCGACCCCATGACGCCTGTTGGTACAGATAGACTCGCCTTAAAATTGTCCGAAGGTGCGGACGTGGGCGGTGATTCAGGCTGCCTCCTCAACGCGCTTCTCTGCTCTGCAGCTTCCAGGAAACTTCCTGCCGCAGCTCCGCAAGGAAACTTGCACCGAGATAGCCTCTCCGCCGGCCATCCACGTGGCTCGGCCGCGGCGCGATGCCTGGCAGATTCGCCGACCGAGGCAGCCGCCACGAAGACCCGTCTCGCAGTCTCTCTCACGTCTACTCGTACGGCTTCGCACGGCACGCGAGAAAAAAGTCGGTGCCCTGCCGCTGCGTGTCGATAGCGCGTGTCCGCCAGTGTGCCTGCGCCAGCCGCCTATTAATACCTCCGGCGACGGCGAGACCATTCACCACACTCATCCTCTTCAGCCGCTCACCGCCGCAAAACCACACAGGCAAAAGCCGCAAGCAGATCACCATGTCGACCAGCGCCAGCGAGAAGCAAGCCCAGCAGCGGCAGGCTCGGCCCGCGGCGGTGGTGTCATCCGCGGCCGACGACGCGGAGATGCAGAGGGTGTTCTCGCGGATCGACGCGGACGGGGACGGCCGGATCTCCCCTTCCGAGCTAGCCGCGGTGTCGCGCGCCATCTCGCCGCCGTCGAGCTCCTCGCACGGGCGGCGCGAGGTGGCGGCGATGATGGACGAGCTGGACACGGACCGCGACGGCTTCGTGGACCTGGGCGAGTTCAAGGCGTTCCACGCTCGCGGCCGCGGCGGCGGGGACGGCGAAAACAACGGCGGCGAGCTCGACGCGGAGCTCCGCGCGGCCTTCGACGTGTACGACGTGGACGGCGACGGCCGCATCACGGCGGCCAAGCTGGGCAAGGTGCTGGCGCGCATCGGCGAAGGGTGCAGCGCCGAGGAGTGCCAGCGGATGATCGCCAGCGTCGATACGGATGGCGATGGGTGCGTCGGGTTTGAGGAGTTCAAGAAGATGATGTGCCCCCAGCCCCAGGCCGGCGCCGGCGATGGCGCCGCCGGGCAGGACAAGGCCAAGAAGGAGTAACGGGTGTTTGCTCACCTGCTCGGGGAGAAGAGGGCTGCTGGAGTGTCTCTGCAGTCTGCAGTGCTGCCTCTTGGCACTATTTTCACCTAGACTAGAAGAAATTGTACTCCTGTAATAAACTAATGTACTTGGGAATAAAAATTATCCATGACTATCAAGTAGACGTAGGAGTAGTATTATATAATGTATTACTCAATATCTGCAGTTTTATACTGTGGCTTACAAGATGTAAATATTGATTTGATTTGCTGATCCAGACGGCCTGACCCGTTTGGTTTGACTTGTCCAAGCCATTCTCGGCTACATGTGTGCGACTTTGCTGCGATTTGAGGGTTCCGGTCCGGATTAGCACGGAAGTCTAGCAATTGCAACATCCTAGAGAAAAACTGGAGCTCCTCTCTTCAGAGCTCAGACGCATTGCTCTGAACGTTTTGCTTTCCTGGTGAATTCCCTGTTTCCAGAATTCTCAGTGTGCGTTCCTTTGATTTCGACAGGCGTGGAGTTGCATATTCTGATGTGACAGCAATATCCGTAGACTCTGTAGAAGATAGGCGATAGCGCGTCGGTCCCCTGCAACCTCTATCCATCGGTTCCATTTCCATTTCCAGCCACACTGCGATTGCCTTCACGATGAAATTGAAAGCTAGGATGGTGGTCCTGCGATCAGGAAAATCTTGACAGCACCGGCGTCGACACGTCTGTATCAGCTTTTCTGTATCTACTAGTACTACACGCCGTGTCGCCGTCCAAGCAGTATGGGTTAGGCGCACGTCGATCAATCTATCCAAATGTACGAGTAAAACGGCCGGCCTAAAGACGCAGCACTAAAGTCCTAGAGCTATGACTGCACTGAAGCAGCGCTCAAGTTGACCTATCACGTATGACTGTGACTGCACTGAAGCATTTCGCATTCTGTGGCTCCGTGATCAGTCGCTGGTTTTAATAAAATTTCCACGGCAACGATTGCCCTTCGAAATCACCCGGCCAGCCCCTTCCGAATCAGGTTCCAGACGACAGGCTAATGGTCGTCTGAAAGATTTTACTAGGTTGTTCAGCCCCCGTCGGCCAGAAGAGGAACTGAATTCACAGAAACGGAGATCTTAGGTTGTTCAGCCCCCGTTTAGTTCCTCTTCTTGTGTTGGGTCGACCGTCAGCTGACAATTTCCAAAACAAATGGCTTCCCACGATCATAATCAACGAGAGAAAGAAAAGTTTGCAGGATGTGGATAACTTCAAGAGAGTTGTATGCATAGGAAGTCCCGGAGATGGGCCACTGGCTGAACAAAGGCCCACCACACACTCTTTTATTGGCAGAAAAAGTCTATTTTTCCTCTAATTTTTATAAAAGTCCGCTTTTGCTCCATGAACTCCAAAACTAATCAAATCGACCCCCTCAACTTTCCAATCCGTGCACTTTACCTTCCTGTAGTGGTATCTATCTTTTTGTTTTTTTATTTCAGCTAAAATTTACAAAAAAATCATATTAAATCAAAGAAAAATCATAAAATAAAACATCTAATTTTGTTGGACTCCATATAAGTAGATCTACATACTAAATATAATATGGTATATTTTAGTTCAAAATTATTGGTGTAGATTTAGAAAAAAAAACATAGATGTAAATCTACTACAAAAAATTTGTACTACAGTACACCATATTATATATTCACTCCATGATCTACTCATACTAATCCAACAAAACTGGATTTTGTTTTATGATTTTTTTATTTATTATGATTTTTCAAAGGTTTGGCTGAAATAAATAAAAAATAAAAAAGACAAAATCATCTTCAAAACAATTCAAGGGAGATAAAGTGCACAATTTAAAAAGTTGAGGGAGTTGATTGGTTCTGGTTCTAGAGCAAAAACGAACTTTGGTAAAAATTGAGGAAGACCTTTTGCCTTTATTGGCTGTTGCCCATGGAACCGCGAGGCTTCCTGGCTGACGAGCCCATCAATAGTTAAGCCCAATATAAGCTGGGTCACGCTTCCACCTTCCATAGAGTCCAAGACTACACTGTCTTAGCCCAATAAGATACACATCCATTCGCCATTGCAGGCCCAACCGAGAGAAAGCCCAAAAGGAAATGGAATCCATCCGAAGCCCAACGAAGAAAAACGGCCAGGTAAGTGGATTCAGCTGCGCTCTGTGCCAGTTTTGTTTTTTTTTTTTATTTACTGCTTGTTCAAGTCCTTCATATCCTGTGTGTATTTCTGGACGACTGGACCTGTAGCTTTCTGACAGCTGGGTCAATGCCTATATCAAATAAAAACAAAAAAATATAATAGCCAATACGTCTAGATTTAAATATTTTTTGAGTGGCTTTTGCTTTCGGTTTGGCGTTCTAGCAATTTCTCATGCTTTCCCCAAAATTTCTTGCACTTTTCTGGTAAAAAGGTTAATGGGGCTGCTGTATCACACCAAGCTTTAGAATTTTACCGAACTAGTGAAAGCTACTGCCTCTTCTTGTCATAAAAGCCGGACATGATTTAGCTAAACTTCAAAATTATGCATCGATCACTCTAGAAGTATTAGTTTGAAAGCTTTATTCTAGCAGTATAATTTTATTAAAAAACTTACTTCCTCCCAAAATAGATGTCATTCTTGCTTTTCAAAAAGTTAACGTTTAAAACTTTAACTAATTATATATTAAATAAAATATTAATATTTATAATGTATAATTAGTATCATTAGATAAATAGTTAAACATATACTTTCATAATAAACTTATTTCGAGATATAAATGTTAAATGTATTTTCTACGAACCTAGTCAAAATTGACAAAGTTTGACATGCACACATCTCATGCCGACATCTACTTTGCAACGGAATGAGTATAGAAATATCACGGACTTGAAGAATTCTAAGAACTACTTCCTCTGTTAAAAAAACAATTTTGCTTCCTCACGAGTCAAAGGATTTTAATTTTAATAAATTTATAAAAAACTATTTTTTTAGAAAATAAGTATCATTATATATTTTTATAATACTCCTACATATCGGACATGATGTTGATTGATTTCTATATAAAGTTTGACTAAAATTTAGAGAGTTTGACTTGCCTAAAGCCGAGATTTACAATTTTTTTCGGGATAGAGTAAATATTGAAAATTAATTATAGTTATTAAAATATAAACCAAAGGCAGTTTAAGATTAGTTAAACCTTAATTAAATATAACAATTATTACTTACATGAGAGAGTATTTAAGGGGAACTAGTGGTGTCAAATGGCCAAACATATTTCCAAAATGTTATAAGTCAAAGTCTTCATACAGTGTGTGAATGTGAGACTTTGAGTGTGGCCAAATTACTGAGAAAGAGAGGAGAAATTCAAGGAGTTCACATTACAAGAAGTTGTATTCTTCTCAGCCTTCTTTCTCTATAAATAGGAGGCACTCTCTCCTTTGTAAGTGTACAAAGAAGAATGTGAATACAAAGAAAGAACTCTCTTCCTCTCTACTCTATTGTTCAGTGAGCTTGTTCTACATATGTTGTGTATAATTGTGTGTGTTAGAACTCGATTTCTTAACACGTTATCAGCACGAGTTCTACCGAGCTAAAGGTAAGAAGGTGAGAAATTAGTTCCATCACACACAAATATGATGGACGAACACATCACGAACTCATTCTGTGGATATGCTTACAAGCCCCACAATGGTTCTAGAGCACGACCTCAAGCCGTAGCTCATGAGGTTGCCCGAAGCAATCTCACAATGGCCCTGAAGCGCCAAACCTATCCCTTTGATCTTGAAGCATCAAAATACTAAGCTCGTCGGTGTTTCGGCAACACCCGGCAACATGAGTCATTGCCGTCCAAATGCCAGAGACGAACCTACCAGCCCCGAAGTGCTGAGAAGGAACGGTCACGAACCTTCAGACCATGAAGCTGAACGCCACCCAGAAGGTGTGTAGGCTTAGCACCACCGCCGCCGCCAAGGTGAGCTTGCCGTCCTAAAGACGAGCGGATCCGGCCACCGCGGGCCGCTGCCGGACAAGACACGAGCGCTCGAGCAGCCCTGCAGGCCACAGTCGCCGCTGGTGCCCGACCCGAGCGTGGGCTACGCGCGGCCTAAAGCCGCTGCCGTTTTCACCCGGGCGAGCGCGCGCAGGCGCTGAGGCGCTCCTGGCCCCTGCCACCACCGTGAAGAGCGCGAAGGGGCGCAAGCGCAATGGCCCTGCAGACCTCCGCCGCTGCCGCGTCGGCTGCAACCCCAGGCGACCGCGCAAGGCGGCGCGAGTGCGAGGCCTGGAGCTCAGAAGCCGGCTGCCTCCATCCCCCGCGCGAACCGCGGCCACCGGCCGCTGCAGCCCTGCAGGACGCACGCACAAATCCGGCCGCTCTGGCCGGTAACTGTCGGTCGCTCGGCAAGCCACGGCAAGGGGCGCGCTTGCTCCCACGCTGTCCGCCGCCTGGCCGAGATGCGAGCGCACGAGCCTCTGGCCGTCACCGCTGCCGTTCCCTTGGTCCAGCTTGGGTCTTGGGAGCGCGGGACCTGAAGATGCCCGGCCAAAACCGCACAGGCTGCTGCTACAAACAGCGGGCGAGTGGCCCTGAAGGCCATTGCTAGCAGCAGGGGAGCGTAGTGGCTGGCGTAGGTGTGGGTCACACCGGCCACACCACCATCTTGCCTCCTCCGGTCACACGAGAAAGAGAAGATAAAAAGACGGTTGTCAAGAGTGCATGCCGGTCAATTGCACATGCTCTCGTTACAGAGAGATGGCCTAGGGGCTGAAGCCCTGCTCGTCTTTATGCCAGGCCTGAAGCCTTCATTATGAGCACGCATGCTGCCCTTTTCTCAGAGTGGCCAGAAGCCATGCATGCGTACTGCACGGCACACCTCCCCATGCGTATGCACCCAGAATTGCAAACATGTACATACGTACGTACACATGTATATACAAAGAATGGCCTGAAGCTGTTTGATATGTGTCTTTGGGACCAGCCCATACAGTCTGCTAAATTGTACATGTGTGACTAGCAGTCACTTATACAGCCTGAAGTATGTATAACTTAAAGTAGTGGCCAGAAGCCCACTATTACTCTTATGTTATTGCGTATTACATTTATTTAATTACTGCAACTTACTTTATTATATTTAAATCTCGCAGATTTAATATTTACAGTTTATATATATTGCAATTATTCTCTGCACTCATTTAAATTCTACAGATTATTTATTGCAATCATGTGTCACAAAGTGATCCCGAAGATCAGATGCGACGAGATTAATTATATGCGACATATAACGGTGACCTGAAGCTCACCACGACATGCTACTATGCGGCCTGAAGCCCATAGAAATAATTGAGGCCTGAAGACCTCGCATGGCATGGTTATTTATTTTGTTGCAACTGTATATTACTTTATTTATTTGTTGCGCTTACTTTCTTGCATTTATTTAAATCCTGCAGATTTATTTTATTACAAGATTATATATATATATACACTCTTTGATGTGAGTAGCATATAATTCTGAAAATTATATGTATGAGATATTTGGAGAAATATAGTCCTGAAGACTATATGAATGTAATCCTGAAGATTACACATAGTCGTAATCCTGAAGATTACGCATAGCCGACATTCACCGATCCTCGCAACCGATCATGCGGGCATGTCGGACAATGCGAAAAGGGAATTCGCCGAGCTAGCCGTGGATGGCGGACTACCTTACTTGGGCCATCGATGTCGAGATCAAACTCGATTGCATGGGCCTCGATCATACCCTTGCTCAGCCTGAAGCTGGCAAGAATGAGCGCACAAAACATGATAAAGCAGAGACGTTGCACCTCTTGCAACACCACTTACTCTAGACCTGAAGTCTGAGTACAAAGTAGAATGATCCAACTGGTTTTTACGGTAGTCCCTGAAGGACCACTTTGACCAACATAGGTTGATTGTGCTCTCCAAAGCACAATAAGATTGGGTCAATCGATGCTTCAAAGACTATACGTCTGTAAGAGCGTATGACTCTGCTTTACATAGGATTGTGTCCAGACTGCGACTATGTGGCCAGAAGATCACTGATGCGGATATGATTGAGAAAACTCTTTCTACCCTTCCAAACAACGTAGTACTAAATCAGTAATGCTCAAAGTACCTGAAGTACCATGAGCTGATAATAGTACTATTGATCGCGGAGCAACCGAATGCTCTCACGAATGATCATTCTGCATGGCATACCAACCTCGTGGTTGTGCCTGAAGCACACACTAGCATTGCTAAGAATACTAGCAACCTCAGAGGTAGCCGCAGAAAGGGAAAATGGAAGGGGAAGAGAGGTCCCATGCCCAAGTTCAAAGGAAGGGATAAGCCCAGGGGTAAAAGCGAATCGGAGAAGGTCATGGGTGAGACATCTAGGCAGCAGGATCATTGCTCTAGATGTGGAGGCACGGGACATTGGTCCCGCATTTGTTATGCCCCAAGACACCTAGTTGAGCTCTACCAAAGTTCTTCCGGAAGCAAGGACAAGGAGAGCCAACATCAGCCTCACCACATCACAGAGCCTGAAGCTCAAGAATGCGGCGACATGCTTGTCGACGCAAAAGAAAGTGGTAAAGACGTCCAAACGGACGAAAGTGAGGATGACCTTCTCGATCAATGATGATTTTGATATATTCAGGGACCTGTAGTAATCCCTAAGATATCATGATAGTCATAATGCAATGTCCAAAATGTACCAGTAGAGTTTGACCATTCATGCTCCTGAAGAGCATTTGCAACATATTGAATGGTCATGAATGCTCTTGAAGAGCAATATTCTCCACTGGTTGTGAATGTTAGTTTTTACACTACATGCCAAATCCCCCAAAATCTGAGTCCAACTGCACATCCCCCTTATGCTAGTGCGTGAGAAAGAATAAAGTATTTCCCATCTGCGTATACTAAATTGTGCGGTACATGTGCCAATACCGCCACATCAACGTACACCAAAGAGACCCCACCAGAAGTTGGGATGGATGAGCCTATGACGGGATCTCCATACGGCTCGATACGTTGATTGCATTTCCCAGCATTAGGGGGAGATAGGCATCCAGAAGAATGCCAGGAAATTGCATAAAATGGAATGGTGGAATGCATTCCTTAGACGCACGCACTAGTCAATCTGAACCAGAAGTTCAGAGGATTATGCATTTGCAAATTGTTGCAAATGTGTTGCCAAATACCTTCACTGATCAGAAAAAGTGACAAGGTCGCATTTACCTGTAGTAAGTGCGCCGGAGAGAGTTGAAAGCTCCATGTCTGGTTTTGGCTAATTGATGAAACCTAGTTGCTAACCTCTTTACTCTAAAAGTGAAATTGAGATAGGTTGGCAACACTTGTGTATGGAGAGGATGGACTCGTTTTGATGATCATGGTCTCCAACTTGAAAAGAAGAGAGAAACAAAAAGGGCTCAAGGCAAAGGTATTTTTATAGGAGCCAATTTTTTGTTTGCACTCAAGACACCATAGAGGGTGTGAGTGATTTAGGTTCGATAACCGTACTATTAAGAGGGGAAGACCCTATTTGCGTTGATCATCTAGTGCCACTAAAAATGCTTTTAACTTGCATATGCATTGGGTTTAGTGGTTTGATAAAGTTGGTTGAAAATTCCCCCGAGAAGTCTTGGTGAAAAGCTTTCTCAAGTGCTCAAAGTGTTTTTGATTATTTGGATGAGATATCTTGTGCTTTGGATTATGCCTTGATGAGGAGCTGGAAGTGTGTGAGACAGAGAAGGTAGCCTCGGATTTTTGTCTTGCTGAACCGGATTTTATTCTCCGGACTTGCTTCTTTGTTTTCGGTTTGAGACGAGGGAGGGTCCGTCGGTATTTCACCGTGCTGAATCGGAATTTCAATCGCCGCTGAGTGCCGCCGGCCTTCGCGTCGCTCGCCACCGGGCCGCCACCGCTCCCGCACGTTGGCCATGGGCCGGGCGCGCCCGCGGAGACGGCTCGCCGGGCTCTGCGTTCTTTGGGCCGGCCCGTTCCGCCGCGTTGCGCCACCGGCAGCCTTGGCGCGCGCTAGTGGGCCGCTGGGCCACGCTCTGGCTTCGCTTCACGGGCCGCCTGGCTGGGCTCGCGAGCCTCCGCGCCGCGCGTGGGACACTTTGCAGCACGCTTGGGCTGCCCTTGCCTTTTACGACTAAAGGAGGAGCTACGAGAATTTCTCGCACGATTGAATCGGTTTGCTGGCAAGGGGTGCTCGGCCGGCTACTGCTCTTCACGAGAAACTGTGTACTCCTTTTGCTGGCTCGAGTTGAGATGGAAACAGAGAGCGTGAGGGAGCTCCTCTGCCGCCCGTTGCCAGCGCCGCCAGAGGGCTCCCTCCCGACCGTTGGAGAGGTGCAGCGGGGAGGGCGCCGTGAGGCCTGCTGCCCGCTGCCGTTGGAGGCAGGCAAGATAAGAGAGGTGCTGGTTCTGTCTCTCTCTCTCTCTTGCTCATTCTCTCCATTGCTCAAACCCTAGAAGAGAAAAAGTGACAGCTCCCATTCTTTCCTCTCTCGATCCATTGATTTGTGCTTCAATCAATTGAGAGAGCAAGCTCTAGAGATCGATTTGAGAGCTCCAAGAGGATCCCCCCTCTCCTCTCCCTCTCCATGGTTGGTACTTGCTCATGAGAGGTTGAGGGAACCCTAGTGCATTGCATTTGTGATTCAATTTCGTGGCACTAGGTGGTGATTGCAAGTGTGGTTTTCTTGTTACTCTTGGTGATTCCGTCACCTAGACGGTTGGAGTAAGATTGATTGGTGAGGGGATTTGGTGATTGTGTCCGCCCCCAATCAAGGTGATTTTGTGAGGGTTGTTGTGCTTCCCGGCGGAGGGCCAAATTGCAACTCTAGTGGATTGCTCGTGGCTTGTGGATCCTTGTCTTGTGTGGAGATTGCGGCTCCCCATTGGGGTCTTTGGCACCGAGCCAATTGAGCGGGCAACTCACCAAGCAAGTGCATCGCCACAACGAGGACTAGCTTGCCGGGAAGCAAGTGAACCTCGGTAAAAATCATTGTGTTGATTTGTGATTGCCGAGGCTTCGACCTCCATTGTGATTGGGCTTGAGCTTCTCTAGGTGTTTGGACATCTTCATCTCTACGCGGAGGTATAAACCTTCATCCCCTCTTTACATTCCCGCAAAGTAGAATTGCTTGTTGTGGTCGGTCGGGAACCACTCTTTGTGTAGATTAAATCCCGTGGGTAGAATTGTTTGTTCGGTTACCGGTGAACCGTCATTGTGTAGCTTATCACCGTGGTTGTTGTGCAATTGTTTTGTGTAGCTTTGGATTGTGTAGGACGGCTTGCATAGAGTAGTCGAAGCTTTAGCTTTGCACATTTGCCGCCTAGCTATCTAATTTGTTGTCTAGTGTCTTTGCTAGAATTTTTATTAGGCTATTCACCCCCTCTAGCCATTGTGACCTTTCACGTGGTATCGGAGCCGGCACCGTTTGTTTGAGTTGGATTAACATCCTACGGTGAAACAATGGCATTGGTTATGCATATCAACAACACCAAGAAGGCACCATCATTTCGAGGTGATGACTATGCCAAGTGGAAGCTTAAGATGAAGAGTCATCTCAAGTCAATCAACCTTGAGGTGTGGAAAGTGGTGGAAACCAAGTTTGAGCTTGTTGAGGGTGCGGTGCCAACACCGGCCGAAGAGAAGAAGCAACAAGCCAATGATGTTGCCGTGAGTGCTTTCCATGAGGCACTTGATGATAAAGCCTTTGAGCTCATCAAGAACCTTGAGGTGGCTCATGATATTTGGAAGAAGTTAGAAGAAGCTTATGAGGGCACCGAAAGTGTCAAGACCGCAAGAGCCTACATGTTGCAAGAGAAGTTTGCAAGCTTCTCAATGAAGGAGGATGAGAGTGTGCCGGAGATGTTCCATAGGCTCCAAGTCATTGTCAATGAGCTCAAGGGACTTGGGGAAGAAATCAAGGACTCTCAATTCTCCACCAAGTTCATGAGGTGTCTTCCCAAGAGATTTGACATGTTGAAGACCGTCATGGTGAAGACAACCATGAAGGAGAAGCCAACTCCCAACCAAGTCCTTCAAGAGATCATGGCCGATGATGAGTTTAGAGGAGATCATGAGAAGGAAGAGTTGGTGAAGAAGAAGAAGAAGGAAAATGAGAAGAAGGATGATGACAAGAAGAGTGTGGCATTCAAGGCCGCATCATCCAAGAGCAAGGGCAAGAAGAAGAAAGAAGAGTCTTCAAGTGAAGATGAACCATGCTCAAGCTCAAGTGGACAAGAAGATGAAGTGAGTGAACAAATGGCACTCCTTGTGAAGAGAATGGGGAAGCTCATGAAGAAGGGGTACCGGTCCAAGGGCAAGAGAGGCTCATCCAAGTCTAGTGACCGTCCCATGAAGTGCTTTCGGTGCAATGGCAAGGACCATCTCATTGCCAAGTGTCCCTATGCAAGTGATGATGAAGATGCCATGAGAAAGGAGAGGAAGAAGCAAGAGAAGAAGAAGGAGGAGAAAGAATCCTCCCACAAGAAGAAGAAGGGTGAATCTCATGTGGCAACTTGGGAGAGTGATTCATCTTCCTCAAGTGATGATGATGATGATTCCAAGAAGAAGAAGAAGAAGGGGCACGCAAGCATTGCCATTCAAGAGAAGCTTTCTCTATTTGGTGCTCCATCGTCTTGCTTCATGGCCAAGGCCACTAAGGTAAAACCTCCACCCGATAGTGATGATGAGAGTGATGATGATGATGAGACCACAAAAGAAGAACTCTTTGTCATGCTTGAGGATTGCAAGGGTGCTTTCAATGACTCTAGGAAGGAATGTAGGGGCTTGCGCAAGGATAAACAAAATCTTGAGCAAGAACTTAAGGAGTTGAGGGCTTCTTATGAGAATCTAAAGGTAGACCATGAGAAGCTAGAGATTGCTCACTCCAAGCTTGAAAAAGCTCATTCCTCTCTAGTTGAGAAGCAAGAGAAAGTGCAATCACAAGTGGTGAACATAGAAAAGAAAAATGTGTCCACATCATGTGATTCACTTGATGACTCATTTGTTGTTGCATCACTTGGCCCTTCATGTTCTTATGCCTCTACTTCATCTAGTAGTGTTGGTCATGCTTGTGATTCTACACTAGTAGTTGAGAATGAGTCTCTCAAGAAGGAAGTCAAGGAGCTCAATCACACCTTGGCTAAGGCTTATGGTGGTGAGGACCGCTTGCTTATATGCTTGGGTAGCCAAAGAGCATCTCTCTACAAAGAGGGATTGGGCTATACCCCCAAGAAAGGCAAGGCCGCTTTTGCTCCTCACAAGACTAGTTTTGTGAAGAACAATGGTAGCTATTGCAAGAGTTGCAAGCAAGTTGGTCATTTAGAGCATGCATGCAAGAACAAGAACACTAGTGTCTCCTCTTACAAGTTGAGTGCTTCTTACATGCTTGTTAAGAGTGAGAGTGGTGTGAGTGCTAGATTCATTGGTACACCATGGATGAGCTCAAAGAAGAAAGCTATTTGGGTGCCAAAGACTCTAGTGACTAACCTTCAAGGACCCAAGCAAAAGTGGGTACCTAAAGCTTGATGTCTTCTTGTAGGTCAATTACAAAGCCGGAGGGAGGCATTGGGTGCTTGATAGTGGTGCATCAAATCATATGACCGGTGAAGATAGTATGTTCAAGTCACTTGACAAAAATGACAATGGTGGATTCAACTCCATCACTTTTGGTGACAATAGCAAGGGTGATGTCATGGGGCTTGGAAAGGTTGCAATTTTCAATGACAAGGATCTCTCCAATGTGTTGCTAGTTGATACCTTGAACTTCAATCTTTTGTCGGTGGCACAATTGTGTGATCTTGGCTACAAGTGCATATTTGATGACAAGCATGTTGAGGTAGTGAGCAAGGATCAAGCAAATATCATCTTCAAAGGGTTTAGACATGGAAGCTTGTACTTGGTTGATTTCAATGCTAGTGAAGCTCAACTTTCATCATGTTTGATTGGCAAGTCAAGCAAGGGGTGGCTATGGCATAGGCGCCTTGGACATGTTGGCATGAAGCAATTGAACAAGTTGGTGAAGCATGATCTAGTGAGAGGCTTGAATGATGTCACATTTGAGAAGGATAGACCTTGTAGTGCATGTCAAGCCGGCAAGCAACATGGGAACTCACATCCCAAGAAGAATGAGATGTCAACTTCAAGAGCGTTTGAGTTGTTGCATATGGACTTGTTTGGCCCAACTCACTACACATCAATTGGGGGCAACAAGTATGGATTTGTGATTGTGGATGACTACACAAGATACACTTGGGTGTTCTTCCTCTATGACAAGAGTGAAGTCTATGATCTATTCAAGTCATTTGTCAAGAGGGTGCAAAATGAGTTTGACACTACCATCAAGAAGATAAGAAGTGACAATGGGAGTGAATTCAAGAACACAAGAGTTGAAGAGTTGTGTGATGAGCTTGGAATTGTGCATCAATTCTCACCAACCTACACTCCCAATCCAATGGTGTAGTTGAGAGGAAGAATAGGACTTTGATTGAGATGGCAAGAACCATGCTACTTGAGTACAATGTGAGTGAAAAGTTTTGGAGTGATGCCATCAACACGGCTTGCTACTATGGCAACCGCCTCTATTGCCATGGGAAGTTAGAGAAGACTCCATATGAAATCTTGAATGGGAGGAAGCCCAATATTGCTTACTTTCGGGTCTTTGGTTGCAAGTGTTACATACTCAAGAAGGGGCAAAGACTTGGCAAGTTTGACAAGAGATGTGATGAGGGATTTCTTCTTGGCTACTCTACTTCTAGCAAAGCTTATAGAGTGTGGAACTTGGCTAGTGGGCTAGTTGAAGAGGTTCATGATGTTGAATTTGATGAAACCCAAGGCTCTCAAAGTGAAGATCAAAATCATGATGATGTGGATGGAGAGCAATTGAACAATGCAATGAGGCACATGGACATCGGTGACATTCGGCCAAGGCAAGTTGATGATGATGGTGAGGTGCAAGTGCCAACTCAAGTAGTGATTCAAGATTCAAATGAGGCAAACACTAGTGGTACTCAACATGAAGATCAAGGTCAAGCAAGCAATTCCAATCAACTAGTGCTTCAACCTTCAAGCATTGCAAGAGATCATCCTCTAGATCATGTTATTGGTGACATTCAAAGAGGTGTACAAACAAGATCAAGATTGGCTAGCATATGTGAGCACTACTCCTTTGTGTCATTCATTGAGCCAACTAAGATTGATGAAGCATTGAAGGATCCGGATTGGATAAATGCAATGCATGAGGAATTGAATAACTTCACTAGAAATGAAGTTTGGGAGCTTGTTGAGCGGCCAAAGAAGCACAATGTGATTGGCACCAAGTGGGTCTTCAAGAACAAGCAAGATCAAGATGGATTGGTTGTGAGAAACAAAGCAAGACTAGTGGCACAAGGTTACACTCAAGTGGAGGGTCTTGACTTTGGGGAGACATATGCACCGGTGGCAAGATTGGAGGCAATTAGAATCCTATTAGCATATGCTTGTGCTCACAATATCAAGCTCTATCAAATGGATGTGAAGAGTGCATTTCTCAATGGGTTCATCAATGAAGAAGTCTATGTTGAGCAACCTCCCGGTTTTGAAGATGACAAGAAGCCCAACCATGTTTACAAGCTTAAGAAGGCATTGTATGGTTTGAAGCAAGCTCCAAGAGCATGGTATGAAAGATTGAGAGACTTTCTTCTCTCCAAAGGCTTCAAGATGGGTAAAGTTGACACTACTCTCTTCACCAAGAAGATAGAAGATGACTTGTTTGTGTTGCAAATCTATGTGGATGATATCATCTTTGGGTCAACCAACCAATTCTTTTGTGAAGAGTTTGCTAAGATGATGGCTAGTGAGTTTGAAATGTCTATGCTTGGAGAGCTAAGCTACTTCCTTGGTCTTCAAATCAAGCAAATGAAGAATGGCACTTTTGTGAGTCAAGGCAAGTACATCAAGGACATGATCAAGAAGTTTGGGTTGCAAGATGCTAAGGCAATTAGCACACCAATGGGAACCAATGGTGGCTTGGATATTGATGATAGTGGCAAGATGATTGAGCAAAAGCTATATAGATCAATGATTGGAAGCTTACTATATGTGACCGCTTCAAGGCCGGATGTCATGTTTATTGTGTGCATGTGTGCAGGGTTTCAAGCTTCTCCAAGAGAGAGTCACTTGACGGCAACCAAGAGGGTGTTGAGATACTTGAAGGGCACTCAAGATGTTGGTCTATGGTATCCCAAGGGGTCAACCTTTGAATTGATTGGATACTCCGACTCCGACTATGCCGGTTGCAAGATTGATAGAAAGAGCACAAGTGGAACATGCCAAGTGCTAGGAAGATCTCTAGTATCATGGTCTTCAAAGAAGCAAAATAGTGTGGCACTTTCCACCGCCGAAGCCGAATATATTAGTGCGGGGAATTGTTGTGCACAATTACTATGGATGAAAGCTACCTTGAAGGACTATGAAATCAAATTCAAGCATGTGCCTTTGTTTTGTGACAATGAAAGTGCAATCAAGATGACAAACAATCCGGTTCAACACTCTAGAACCAAGCACATTGATGTGAGGCACCACTTCATTAGAGATCATCAACAAAAGGGTGATATTAGCATTGAAAGCATTGGCACCGAAGATCAACTAGCCGACATATTCACCAAGCCTCTTGATGAGAAAAGATATTGCAAGTTGAGGAATGAGTTGAACATACTTAGCTTCTCCAACATGGATTGATGCACCCCATATATGACATGCCTCTCCTCCAACATAGCAAGGTAAAGTTGTTTGTTGCATCTCATGCATCCTTCGCTAGTTGTGTAGACATGTATACATGTGCATTTTACTAGGCTCATTCATTGCAAATTAAATGAATTTGAAGGATATATGGCACCACTATTGTTTCTATGCTTGATTTGATCTAGTGGTGGCATATGACTTGTTTGTGAGCTTGTGAACCTAGTGTTGAATCTTTAGCACTTGCTCATGATGTGTATCTCAACATGGTCAAGATAACCCTTATTCTTATGAGGTGTGAAGAAGCTTGCCCTTGGTTCAAACCGAGATACATAATCTAGGCATGTGATTTAGATTTGGCCATAGTTGTTTGACTTGTTTCTCTCATCTTATGCACCCTTGTTGGTGATTGTTGACAAAGGGGGAGAAATAAGTCACAAAGAGCAATGGAAGGGGATCAATTTTTATGATATGACCCAACCATGAGCACACAAATAGGGGGAGCAAGCTCATAGACTATTTGTTGCATATTGTGTGTGCATACATGATGATATGGAGCATTGCAAGCTAAATTCAATATTCATGCTTGTTTGGTGTATTGCTAGTATAGAACTTGTTTGATAAATGAAGTACTAGCATGCATAGGTGGTTTCTAGACTTAGAGTTTCTCTTGTTCAAAGTATCTTGCTTATAACATTGATCTCATGAGGTATTTTGAGTTTTGATGGATGTCTAGATTCCCATGGTGCTAAGGAAGGTTTATTATCGTACTCCGATTGGTATCACGCTTCAAAGGTCAATTCTATAAACCTTAGTACCATTTTGGTTGTGGTAACTCTCACACAAGTTTCATCTATGCATGTGTGTTTGAAAATCGACCAAACATTTGATGCACACATGTAGGGGGAGCTACCACTACCAAATGCGGAATTGAAATGCTTGTCCAATCCAAGATTCATGATCAAAATGTCTTGGACAAGCAATTCAATTTCATATTGAATTCAATTTCCATATCTTTGTGAAGGTTGTCATCAATTACCAAAAAGGGGGAGATTGAAAGCTCCATGTCTGGTTTTGGCTAATTGATGAAACCTAGTTGCTAACCTCTTTACTCTAAAAGTGAAATTGAGATAGGTTGGCAACACTTGTGTATGGAGAGGATGGACTCGTTTTGATGATCATGGTCTCCAACTTGAAAAGAAGAGAGAAACAAAAAGGGCTCAAGGCAAAGGTATTTTTATAGGAGCCAATTTTTGGTTTGCACTCAAGACACCATAGAGGGTGTGAGTGATTTAGGTTCGATAACCGTACTATTAAGAGGGGAAGACCCTATTTGCGTTGATCATCTAGTGCCACTAAAAATGCTTTTAACTTGCATATGCATTGGGTTTAGTGGTTTGATAAAGTTGGTTGAAAATTCCCCGGAGAAGTCTTGGTGAAAAGCTTTCTCAAGTGCTCAAAGTGTTTTTGATTATTTGGATGAGATATCTTGTGCTTTGGATTATGCCTTGATGAGGAGCTGGAAGTGTGTGAGACAGAGAAGGTAGCCTCGGATTTTTGTCTTGCTGAACCGGATTTTATTCTCTCGGACTTGCTTCTTTGTTTTTCGGTTTGAGACGAGAGGAGGGTCCGTCGGTATTTCACCGTGCTGAATCGAATTTCAATCGCTGCTGAGTGCCGCTGGCCTTCTCGTCGCTCGCTCCGGGGCCGCCACCTGCTCCCGCACGTTGGCCATGGGCGCCGCGCCCGCGGAGACGGCCCGCTGGGGGCTCTGCGTTCTTCGGGCCGGCCCGTTCCGCCGCGTTGCGCCACTGCAGGCCTTGGCGCGCGCTAGTGGGCCGCTGGGCCACGCTCTGGCTTCGCTTCACGGGCCGCCTGGCTGGGCTCGTGAGCCTCCGCGCCGCGCGTGGGACACTTTGCAGCACGCTTGGGCTGCCCTTGCCTTTTACGACTAAAGGAGGAGCTACGAGAATTTCTCGCACGATTGAATCGGTTTGCTGGCAAGGGGTGCTCGGCCGGCTACTGCTCTTCACGAGAAACTGTGTACTCCTTTTGCTGGCTCGAGTTGAGACGGAAACAGAGAGCGTGAGGGAGCTCCTCTGCCGCCCGTTGCCAGCGCCGCCAGAGGGCTCCCTCCCGACCGTTGGAGAGGTGCAGCGGGGAGGGCGCCGTGAGGCCTGCTGCCCGCTGCCGTTGGAGGCGAGCAAGATAAGAGAGGTGCTGGTTCTGTCTCTCTCTCTCTTGCTCATTCTCTCCATTGCTCAAACCCTAGAAGAGAAAAAGTGACAGCTCCCATTCTTTCCTCTCTCGATCCATTGATTTGTGCTTCAATCAATTGAGAGAGCAAGCTCTAGAGATCGATTTGAGAGCTCCAAGAGGATCCCCTCCCTCTCCTCTCCCTCTCCATGGTTGGTACTTGCTCATGAGAGGTTGAGGGAACCCTAGTGCATTGCATTTGTGATTCAATTTCGTGGCACTAGGTGGTGATTGCAAATGTGGTTTTCTTGTTACTCTTGGTGATTCCCGTCACCTAGACGGTTGGAGTAAGATTGATTGGTGAGGGGATTTGGTGATTGTGTCCGCCCCCAATCAAGGTGATTTTGTGAGGGGTTGTTGTGCTTCCCGGCGGAGGGCCAAATTGCAACTCTAGTGGATTGCTCGTGGCTTGTGGATCCTTGTCTTGTGTGGAGATTGCGGCTCCCCATTGGGGTCTTTGGCACCGAGCCAATTGAGCGGGCAACTCACCAAGCAAGTGCATCGCCACAACGAGGACTAGCTTGCCGGGAAGCAAGTGAACCTCGGTAAAAATCATTGTGTTGATTTGTGATTGCCGAGGCTTCGACCTCCATTGTGATTGTGCTTGAGCTTCTCTAGGTGTTTGGACATCTTCATCTCTACGCGGAGGTATAAACCTTCATCCCCTCTTTACATTCCCACAAAGTAGAATTGCTTGTTGTGGTCGGTCGGGAACCACTCTTTGTGTAGATTAAATCCCGTGGGTAGAATTGTTTGTTCGGTTACCGGTGAACCGTCATTGTGTAGCTTATCACCGTGGTTGTTGTGCAATTGTTTTGTGTAGCTTTGGATTGTGTAGGACGGCTTGCATAGAGTAGTCGAAGCTTTAGCTTTGCACATTTGCCGCCTAGCTATCTAATTTGTTGTCTAGTGTCTTTGCTAGAATTTTTATTAGGCTATTCACCCCCCCTCTAGCCATTGTGACCTTTCAAGAGTATAGGTAGCCCTGAAGGTTACCAGCTCTATAGTCTCCATCCGATCCTAGGTTGAGGGGGAGACCTCCGGGTGCTCAGACAAGGTCACGCGGAGACGTCCGCAAAGACAAAGTCTCGAGCCACTTGCATCACTTAAGGAATTAGTTGAAGAAGCTCGACCTGAAGTCGAGAATGCCCCTGAAGTGGCAACTCAACCTGAAGTTGAGGAAGTCCCTGAAGGACGCCATCCTGGAGATGGAAATCCCAATGTGTCGCGCGCGCACCATCACATTGGAAGATTGGAACGCCCGGCTCAATCGTTCTGGGAAATCATGATAAGCGGGAGGACGATCATGAGGAGATCGCCACTATGTGGAATCGGGAGAGACATGTAATCGAAAGACCACTATTGTCGACAAAATATTATGCCTCAAAATTGCCGACTTAATGGATCCGGATCCGGAACCAAAGTCCATGGCGAGTGCCGGGAAGCACTCATAATGGGACAAATGGAAAGCAAAGAATTAAGGCAAAGTAGCGCTCGCTTTATGAAAGAGAGGTTGGTTAGGCCTGCAGCCCTAACACCTCTTAAAGTCATCCCTGAAGGATGCAAATGGGTCTTCCTCCAGAAGAGGAACAAATATGGCACAAAGCGAGGCTAGTGGCACAAGGGTTCACGCAGAGACCCATCATCAATTACGATGAAACTTTCTCTCCAATTATGTGTGGCATAAAAGTTCCAATACTTTATATTTATGGCAGCTAACCTAAATCTACAAAAGCAGTTGGTAAACATCGTGGCCGCATACTTGTATGGGTCACCTGATTCGGAGATCCTAAGAGTCCCTGAAGGATTAAGATCCCTGGACCGAATCAAAATTACAACATGTATAACATCCGCCTGCAGCGGTCGTTGTATGGGTTGAAATAATCCAAAAGGATGTGACTCAATTGTTTGAGTAATTTCCCCTGGAAAGGTATTTCACAAACAATAATGAATGACTTGATAAAACCAAATCCCGCTTGAGCCAGCAGCTCAAACATCTCCCTGAAGGAGTGTTTATACACCGGTCAATAAAGAGGGTACTTAGCAATTTGATTGGGTAAATTCCACCCTCTAAAATTCCCCATGGTGGACCAATCCCCAGAAGTGGATAAGTCCCATTTAGACACGAGGAAATGTTGGGACATGAAGTTCCCTGTTTAAGCGCGCATGTACCTAGTAAACTACACAAGGGCTTGATATTGTGTTCATCTATGGTACCTATAACCTCGGTCTATGGTTCCTGAAGAACCAAGTCCTGACCATGACGGGATATGTATGTTGGCTATATATTTGACCCGCATATGCCAGATCACAGACTGGTTTCATGATTCTCTGTGGTAGTAAAACCATTTTATGTTAGTCTATAAAGTAGACTTTGGTTGCCACATCAACCAACCACAAGAGATAAATACCCTATATAAAGCCACACGAGAATGTGTTCGGCTTAAATGGATGATTGGCCACATCCTGAAGTTATGTGGCTTAAGCTTTGATAGCTCCCCATGGTTATCTATGAAGATAATATCGCTTGTGTTGCACAGACACATATGGGCTATGTTAAGAGCGATCTCGCAAAGCACATTGCACTAAATTCCTTTACTCTGTGAGCTCCAGAAGAGCGAGGGAATAGACGCTCTTCGAACCTGGTCATGAACAAATCCAGCCGATTTGTTTATAAGGTCTCTGCCAGCCTCTTGCTTCCAAGAATATATCTATGGAAAGGGCATGAGACGGTTTAGAATGGTTGTTGGGTTCAGGGGGAGAATACTCCCTAAGTAATAGTCCATAGGAAGATCATAATCTGGTCCTGAAGACCAGTAGATCCTGAAGACCTAATGATTACATGTTGGTCTTGAAGACCTGATCCTGAGGATCTAACTGTTGTACTCTTTTTCCCTTGGTGAGTTTTTCCCCACTGGGTTTTCTCACGCAAGGTTTTTAACGAGGCAACAGGTGCGACACAACTTGCGCGTGTGATGTACTCTTTTCTCCGACCTTTTTTCCCACTGGGTTTTTGGTGGAGTTTTTGACAAGGCATGCACACGGGCACAAATTACCAAAGAGGGAGTGTTAAGAATCAAAGTCTAATTTGAGGTAATTAATAAAGGTACAGATTGGTCCTGAAGACCATAGGTCCTGAAGACAAATAGGTCCTGAAGACTTAAGTTGCATTTGGTTGGTCCTGAAGACTGTCCAATTGTTGTACTCTTTTTCCCTTGATGAGTTTTTTCCCATTGGGTTTTCTCATGCAAGATTTTTAATAAGGCAACAGGTAATGCATAAATGATGCATGTGATGCACTCTTTCTCCTACCTTTTTTCCCATTGGGTTTTTGGGAGGAGTTTTAACGAGGCATACACATAACATAAAATTTGGCCAAGGGAGAGTGTTATAAGTCAAAGTCTTCATACAGTGTGTGAATGTGAGACTTTAAGTGTGGCCAAATTACTGAGAAAGAGAGGAGAAATTCAAAGAGTTCACATTACAAGAAGTTGTATTCTTCTCATCCTTCTTTCTCTATAAATAGGAGGCACTCTCTCCTTTGTAAGTGTACAGAGAAGAATGTGAATACAAAGAAAGAACTCTCTTCCTCTCTACTCTATTGTTCAGTGAGCTTGTTCTACATATATTGTGTATAATTGTGTGTGTTAGAACTCGATTTCTTAACACAAAAGTAGTCTAGAATTGGCCTCTTCCCTGATCCCTCCGTCTCCGTGCCATTTTTTCTGAGGGAGTCAAAGAGAAACGACGCCCCTTGCTGTGAAGTCTCGCTAAAGTAAAAGCTTGGTCAAAGGCGAGGTGGCGGCCGCCGGCGGTTCTCGCCGGAGCTCGAAGCTATCGTGTACGAGTGGCTCAGCTTCAGGTTACAAACACGCCACATTCTTGTTCATCTTGCTGATTTACGCTTTTTGGTTCTTGTGTTACAATCGCACATCGATTGCTTCTTCCCTGCCGTGCTCGTAGCTCTGCAAGTGATGTCCGGCGCGGCAATGGAGGCAGCAAATCGTGGCTGCTCCCAGTCGGGGCCTCGCGGGTGCGTGCCGTGCACCTTCCTCTTCCTCCTGCTGGCCGCCGCCGCCGCTGCTTCGGCCACGGACACCATCCTCCCTGGCGAGGGCATCTCCGGGAACCAGACGCTGGTGTCCAAGAACGGCGACTTCGAGCTGGGCTTCTTCGCCCCGGGCGCCGGCATCCACCGCTTCCTGGGCGTCCGCTTCAAGAGGATGCCGAGCACCAGCCCCACGTTCTGGGTCGGGGACAGGGTCGTCATCTCCGACCTCTCCGCCGCGACCCTGGAGGTCTTCGCCGGCAGCCTGTGCATCACGGAGGCCGGGTCTAGCCTCTGGTGTTCGCCCGTGGCTGGGGACGGGCCGCCGCCGCCGCCCGCCGCCGCCGCGGTGCTCCTTGGCAACGGCAACCTGGTGGTGAGGGACCAGGACAACGCGTCGCGGGTCCTGTGGCAGAGCTTCGATTCCCCCGGCGACTCGCTGCTCCCCGGCGCCAGGCTCGGGCTCGCCGGAGACACGGGGGCCAATGTCTCGCTGACGTACAAGGATTACTCGCACAATGGCAGCGTCAGCGTCGACCGGAGCAGGAGGAACGGGTTCGTGCTCACCACCGATGGGCATCCCAGCCTGGGGACCTTCCCGGATTGGATGGTGACATCAGAACACAACGGCAGCTCGCTGGTGCTGAATCCTCCGGACAAACCTAATCTGACCGAGTTCTTGCAGTTCCACCTGGGGCAAGTCAGCTTGATGCAGTGGTCGGAGGATTCTGCAGCGGTGAACAGCAGTGGATGGGTAGCACGTTGGACATTCCCCTCAGATTGCAAATCAAGTGGCTTCTTCTGTGGTAGTTTCGGTGCTTGCACGAGCAACGGCAAATGCGATTGCGTCGATGGATTTGAGCCTTCCTATCCAGTTGAGTGGACCCTGGGATCCTTTGCTGCTGGTTGCTCGAGACCGACATCTCTTCCATTGAGCTGCGAGACGAATGGTCAGACTGAACATGATGACTCTTTTATCATGCTGGACAAGCTGCAGGGGCTCCCTTATGATTCTCAGAATGATTTAGCAGGAAGTGATGAAGATTGTAAGCAAGCCTGTCTCAGCAAATGCTACTGTGTCGCATATGTGTATGACTCTGGATGCAAGCTGTGGTACTACAACCTGTACAACCTGAGTTTTGCTTCTAGACCTCCATACAGTAAGATTTATGTTCGTTGGGGCTCCAAACTCAAGGCCAAACATGGTTTGCACACAGGGCTGATTGTATCGTTGGTGGTCGGGTTAATAGTATTGGCTGCTGTGATATCAGTACTGGCACTATGGAGATACAGGAGAGATTTGTTTACCTGCAGAAAGTTTGAAGTGGAAGGTGCTCTTGTGTTTTACTCTTATGCGCAAATCAAGAAAGCCACAAGGAAATTCTCTGATAAACTCGGCGAGGGAGGTTTTGGAAGTGTTTTCAAGGGAACAATGTCAGGATCAACTGTTGTCGCTGTTAAGAGTCTCAAAGGTAGCGGGCAAGAGGATAAGCAATTCAGAGCCGAAGTGCAGACAATTGGGGTGATCAAACATGCCAACCTCGTCCACCTTCTGGGATTTTGCGTTAAGGGAGATATGAGGCTGCTGGTCTATGAGTATATGCCTAATGGGTCTTTGGATTCACACCTCTTCTCAGAAAGATCCAGTATTCTGAACTGGGATCTTCGCTACCAGATTGCGCTGGGTATTGCAAAGGGCCTAGCCTATCTTCATGAAGAATGTGAGGACTGCATTATACATTGTGACATCAAGCCTGAAAATATACTACTGGATTCAGAATTCCACGCCAAAATCTCAGACTTTGGCATGGCAAAGCTTCTTGGACGTGAATTCAACTCTGCATTGACCACCATCAGAGGAACCATGGGATACCTCGCACCAGAGTGGATATCTGGGCAGCCTATCACCAAAAAGGCGGATGTTTATAGCTTTGGCATTGTGCTTCTTGAAATAATCTCAGGAAGAAGGACTACAAAGAGGCTGAAATTCGGAAGCCACCGATACTTCCCTCTTTACGCGGCTGCTCAAGTGAACGAAGGAAATGTGTTGTGCTTACTGGATGCTAGGCTGGAAGGCATTGCTAATGTCAAGCAGCTAGATGTCACCTGCAGAGTTGCCTGTTGGTGCATCCAGGATGAGGAGAACCACAGGCCATCGATGGGGCAAGTTGTCCACATGTTGGAAGGTGTTGTGAACACTGAAATCCCTCCAATCCCATCTTCCTTTCAGAACCTTATGGAGGGTGAGAACAGCTGTATATATTCTGACGAAGGATGAGGTTCCATTTATGGCTGGAGCATTAGGTAGGATGAATATTTCAAGGCAAAACAAAACCTACATGGTCCAAGGTTAGCATTAGTTTAATAGTTTTGGTGCTAGATAACTACTAATTTCTTTCTTGACCTGCTGGATAACGATAGGATATGCATATCTATCCAGGTCTAGCTAATTATGAATTAGTTAGCAGGAACTGTATGTCTCCATACCAAGAAATTCTATGGAAAGCTGAAAATTTTGGTCAGATGTCATCACTTGTCACCTTTCTATAGCATTGGGCAAAAGTGTAGATAATCCAAATGTAAATGAGAGCATTGACTATTAGATATGATATTTGTAGAGCTTTATCCTTCTATTTACTCAGCATTAATATTGCTAAACAATGCTTTGTTACCTCTGTAGCAGATTTATTGGGAATACCGCATATCAGCATATGCATGTTATTTGTAAGACCCTTGTTGTCAGATTTTGCAATTTGCTTAAAATTTGTTTAGTTCGATTACAGAGCTTATCATAATTGTTCGATAGAGGAAAATTTTAATTTGTAAATACATGTGAATGAACCATAGTCTATATCATGTTCTTATGTATTCTTGCTGCTGCATTTCACTTTTTCTGAGTGTTTAGACTGATTTTCTGTTGAGCTATTGAAATGTGCAGTAGAATCTATGTATTTAGGCACCATGAAACACAAGGGGAAAAATACTTTTTTTTGTTTTTGAACTTGAAAAGGCATTTTCTTCAGTATGATGAAAATGGTTTTTTTTTCAAGTTAAAAAAAAATGGTCTTTTCTCCCTTGTGTTTCATGGTGCCTAAATACATAGATTCTACTGCACACTTCGATATACATGTCTAGATATATATATAGTAAAAGCTATGTACTCTCTTTCAAAATATTGAAACATAAGACATTTTAGTTTTTCTAGAGTCTAGACACATAGCTTTTACTATGCACTTAGATATACACTATGTTTATATACAAGAGTAGCAGAAGTGCTAGGGGCTTTCTGAGCAGCTTTTGAGATATTTTGGCAATGAAATCTGCAGCAGCTTCAAGATAGGAATAGGATCTCATCATTATGTGATTCATGATTTCTGATTTCTCAGGAATATGATGTCCTTGAAAATACTTTGTAATTGAAGTTAAAATTGTGGATAATATACACTGAACCTTCACAGGTTATCAGTTATCAATCGTGCCCGCAAAAAGGGAAATAAAGCATATCAAAGTTACTAACAAGCTCATGATAGAGTCACCAGATGAAAGAACCAGCACAACATAGTGCAGGTTAGTATACAAATTATGATAGTCCTAGCTGTGATTCTTCCAAGTCCTTAGTACATCACATTTATTTTTTTAGGTCTTACAGGAGTCATTATATATGATCATTAATTGTCCAAACATGAGACTAAAGAAAATGAATCTTATAGCACAAAATTATTTAGCATAACAAGAAATCTGCAGTGGTAGCATGCCACCAGGCTAAAATAAACTTCTCTGAAAATTAGAATATATATTCAGACTGATAGAACATTCAGTTGCTTTATTTATCACAACACAAAACTGATGAGCATATGGATTTGGCAAGCACAAGTACTGAATCGAACAGAAAAGTATTCTGATTGTAGTACACTGCGTGAAATCTAAGGAAGTAGCATTTCAGCGCAGGTGAAGTAACTATTCTGAAACTTTTAGTGATGAGTAACAGAATATCTAGCTTGTCAGTTAATCCTACTTGCAGGTACAACAAAGCAGTGGTATAGGACATCGAGCTGGTGAGCTTGTGCACAGCACCTTGTTTTCATTAACCAACCCTGAGCAAGCATGCATGGTGATTGGTGAAGCACAACTTGCAGTAAGTAGATTAATAGAGGGGACATGGGTAATTTTGAGCTCAAGAAGAGGACGAGGAATTTCGCATGCGAGTTCGTACCGACAGTGGCTGGCTGGCTGCGGTCGGCTGAGATTCCGCATGACGGCAATGTGCTTATTTGCACCCGTCTGTGTTTGACAGTCCACTGCTTGGGATTTGCCCTTGTCAATGAGGAGCAATGTCAGCCTGCCGTGATAATTATCCTCAGGGCAACTTTTTTTCGTCTCTTGATTCATGTTTGTATAAACAGCTTGCAATGTTTATTCGCAAAAAAAAAAAACAGCTTGCAATGTTTTAATAAAATTCCAGTAGCCGTCTTAACCCCCGTCCTGTTCCCTAAAAACAATATCCTCAGGGCATCGCTGCACTTGTGTCCCTTGCTGAGCTTGCTGTTGTCGCAGTCGGCAGTCTAGCAGATGCCCACGCCGGTGGCACCTGGCACGCCGCCACGCCGGTGGCTGAGCCCAGCAGGCACTTCAGCAACATGAGCGCGTGGTCCAAGTGGAGGCGGAGAAAAAAGCAAAGGCAAACCAAAGCACAGTGCTTGGAACATGCAGTTCGTCGAGCACCCTGTGGCCATTGCACGAGCGGCGGTATCAGGCGTACATCGCGATGATGGGTTGAAGGGGTTCTTGAACAATGGAGACGATGGCATAGAGCGCTCTGTATCCTAGTGGACTTGGGCAAATGAGATGGGAGCGATGTGGCAAAATAAGGTGGCAGATGCCCTGGTGCAAAATTCGTCTTGTGCGAGAAGAGATGACCAAACATTTTCATGAAATTGGAAACCAAAACAAACAGGTGCCAATTTCGGGCCGCCTAGGGTTTAGGGGTGCCGCCGCCGCCGCCACCGAGAGGCGCCGCCACCACCGCTTGCGGCCCCCGTTCCCTCGCCCCCGGCCTCGCTGCCGGTGGTGACGCGGAGCGGGGGTCCGTCTCGTTTACAGTTTTTCTGTCGTCATAGAGTCTTAGTCGAGTTCTAGGTGTAGAGTTTGCTCGCCGTCGATGTTCGGCGGCGGAGTTAGGTTTTGCCGGAGGAGCGTGGCTCCTTTGCGGCTTGGTTGTCCTGGCGATGCTGGCGATGCGGAAGCGGCGGCGGCGCAGCGGAATAACTTCTTCTAGTCTCTTCCGTTCTCCGATGGCGATCTACTCCGACGTCAACGGAGAGGCTGGGGAGAGTCGAGGGCCGGCACATCGTTGTCTTCTAATCTCAAGGAAGATGTTCTTTGGTGAAAATCTGAGCTCTGCTCGGGTTGCCGGCGATGGAATCGAAGGATGCGTCGTGGGTATAGGAGTTCGCCGATGCGCCTGGGAGGCAACGTCCGCTGATTCACCCAGAAGTAGGTCCTCCTCTGCGGCCTCCACCCTCTAGAGTTTGGCTCTGGTGCCTGACAACGATTGGTATGCGGTTTCGATGGCGGTGATAGATGGATCTCTAAAGGCTTCGAGGAAGATGAACAAGAGTTGTGAACTTCTTTGTAATTTTCCTTTTGTTTGGAGTCCTGTCTGTAAAAGGGCTGGTGTAATGCACCTAGAATGAATACATATTCCTTCTTAAAAAACATTTTCATGAAATTTTCGAAATAATGTACCCAACTCATATACGTTTACAATAATGTCGAGATTTTTTTAAAAAGAAAATATAGGTAGGGGCCTCCCCTGCTGACTCTTTTCCAAAAAAAAAAAAATCGAGATTTTTTAGAAGACTAATTGAAGATCTCATTCTGTTTCACAATCTAATCAACATGAAGGTTCAACTAGATTTGCCAAAAGAAAATATCCAGTTTTGTAGAAAATGTTTGTCAAGTTTGCATCTCAAAGCGATTTCCCAGCCCCATCCTGCAGTGCCACCACTCACTCAGGCCTACCACCAAGACTTGTGAAAAAGAAATTCAATGTTTTTTCTCCCAAACAATGAATGTTCAGTTTTAAATAAAAGGCACTTGTCTGGCTTTATAGAAAGCGTAATGAATGTTCAGTTTGTCAGGCCTTTGTGAAAAGGTTTGTCATGGGCTATACACGGCAATATATATGAGTAGCTTCAGGGAGCCGTTTCGTCCCCTTCCCCCCCTCGTGAGTGCACCACTATCCACATTGAACAAACGTGACGTCGTGATAAGGACAGAGCACACACACACTCTGCATGCACGCTTGATCAGGCATTATTCGTCTTTGTTTTTCCGTATCTATGATCTATCTAGCTGTATTAAGAAACAGCGACCACTTTGCTTGCTTGCTTGGGCCGTGAAGCATCACGGCGATCTCGAGCGGCTCGTCGAAACTACCTGTACCACCAGGCGGTAACCATGACCTCGCCGCCTGTCCACTGGCCCTTGGGGCTAGAACGCGGGCCAAGCTTGGGACCTCGGCAATGCTCAGGTCAACCTTGCCCACGATGCTGTCCCACACAATGTGGTTCTTTGTCCTTGAAGATCACCTCCACATCCGCCTGGAGGCTCTGGATCTGATCCTTGGAGAAGGCAAACACTGCTGATGAACCTCCACGTACGGGTCGATGCCCAGCGTGACTGCGGACCTCATGCTGGGGAACCACCCAGCTGTGATACGGTCATCTCATCAGCTGGCGGCCCATGCACTGCACTGGCCTTCGGGCCGTGCCGGCACGGGCACGGTAGCCGCCGTGCCGTGCGGACCATGGGCCGTGCCGAAAGGCCGTGCCGCGAGCCGTGCCACCGGCCCATGGGCCATCTCAAAATCTATAGTGAGGTCCATCGATTCATGCCAGAGAAGCGCCTGACGCGCACTACACTGAGCTCACCGTCGTCTTGCGAGCAAACCGTCCTTCGGTCAATGAAGCGCCCTAATGGCCAGCGAGGATTGGCAGCGGCCGGTGGGTATGGGTTGGACACGGAAAGGGCTGGATTTATTCCAGATCCAAAACAAAATTAATTTTAATTAATTATATCAATGATTTAAGATTTGTGTAATTTGTCTAAGTTTGCTTGCTCTTATTAGGGTCGACCAATTTTTAAAACAAATCGCTTTCCGCGATCACAATCAATGAGACAAAGAACCTCATTGTGTGGATATTGGTCATTTTGTGGCCTGTGGGCAGCTTTGCAAACTCAACTGCAAACGCACCGGCCGGCCACTGGCTACCTGGGCTTACCCGCCTCTGCTAAAATGTTGTGATCGTCTTTTTTAGGAATAGCTGTTAGGGATCTGCTATAGTTGGGTCGTCGACGTGGGCCTGGACCTTGAGCTCTTTGATTGCATAGAGGTCTACAAAAGGGAGAGAGGCGGTATCGAACAAATTATCAGAATATCTCTTCCTACTCTGTTTACCTTTTTGCTCTATTCTTTTTCTACCTCAAGATCCTCCTCTGCTAAACTTCTAGATCCTTGTAGGTGCTTTCCTCTAGTCCTTCCCCCCAATTACTTGCCGAACTTTAAACCTCCCTCTCTCATGAGGTCCTATACTCCGATTGTATATGAAAGTGATTCTGTACACCAATTGAAAAGAGTTGCTAACACAGGCGTAACCATATTTGGGTCCCCCTTTACACAACCATGTGTTTGTCACAGATAATTATGAGTTAGCTTTTTTGTCGTGGAGGAGAGAAAATGCGATAAATGTCACATAGAGCACCACCGCTTGCGTGCTGCTAACAATGGTTGATACTGAATTAAGCATACATGAATTAACACACCGTGATTGATACATATATAGGCAAAACAAATGGTTTAATTTAATTTAGATCCCCGGTGAGGGTGAAACTGAGCATGCATGACACACATGTACGTACCTGAAAAACCGCAGCGCCGAACTAAGACTAGAAGAGCAGTCATCAAAGCTGGGAGAGCAGTCATCAAAGAGGTCCCAAAATAGCCAATCTTGGTGCGAAGATGGAAGTGGGTGGTGGGATGCTACAGAGCACTCCACCGCCTCACTGCGGACCGTCGCCTTCATCTCGCCGCTGCAGATCATCAGCTCCAATGTCCGACATCAGCATCCACGGCTTGGCGACCACTATGGACAGGCATGGAATCCTTCCGTGGTTGGTCGCCAGCAGCACGATTGTGCAGTAGTCCCTGCCCAGCACTAGGGCTTTAGGAGTAGAAGCGAACACGGGGCAGAAGAGGACGATCAAGGTGGCGTGGAAGAGCACGCTGGGTGTCCTCGATAATGAGCTATTGTAACCCGATGTTTCTCTAACTACTAGAATGCACGCCGATACTTGTGAGACTAGAGGATGTGATATGCAGTTGACAGAAGCCGCAATTGCGAAACAACAGGCTGTGTAGGATAGTGCGCATCCAGCCAACAAAGCATGTAGAGAGCGCTCTAAGATGCTGGCATCGAATAGTGTTTGTTACTTTAGAAACGACAATTGGAGTGGGTTGGTGTCCATCTAGGAACCAGCAGACCTAAAGCGGGCGACTCAAAAAGTGAGCGAAAAATGACATACTAATTTGTATATATTCAACAAATATTCTATACTAAATATATTGAACTAGTATACATTTACAATGTCTAGTTTTTTTAGGAAACTAATTAAAAGTTAATACTATTTGATTTTACACATTTCCTATTTTGCAACCGCCTATAATATCTCCGGGGCTTCGGGTTCAGGCGATGACACCATTCTGTGCCCTCAACGCCATCCGTGTAGTCTTCGTTAAAAAAGAGAAATGCTAATGGATAGTCGGCTATTTTATGGGTTGAAAATAGCCAGATTCTGGTGTGTCCTGTGCGATATTCTGGCATATTTCGCGCGATGTTCTGACGTGTTTCTTGTGATGTTCGGAATTTCTATAGCATATCTGATTATTTATAGGGTTAAAAATAGCAATTTTTCTGATGTTCTGGTGTGCTTCTTGTGATGTTCTAGAGTGCTTCTTGTGATATTCTAGAGTGTTTCTTGCGATGTTCTGTAAAATCCGGCTATTTCTTGGGTTCAAAATAGCCTGTTTTTCTGGTGCGTTTGTGCGATGTTTTGACATGTTTTTTGCGATGTAAAATGACTATTTTTTATATCTAAAATAGCCGGAGTCTGACTCTAGCGTTCATGCTTACATACTAACTATAGCCGGGTGCAAGCGCTCGACGGAAGCGGGGTGTAGACGACGGAAAGAAAACGATGAAAAACAGAAAGATCTGGATTATTGGACCTTCATCAAACGGCTGTGATCAATCACCTGAAAAAAAAATCCTAGGCGACTGTAGGATAGCAGAACCCAAAATCTAATCAACATGAAGGTTCAGCTAGATTTGCCAAACAAAATATTTAGTTTGTGTAAAATGTTTTCGAGTTCCTTATGAAAGCGATTTCCAGCATGCACCATCCTACAATACCACCACTCATGCCACCAAGACTTGTTCCACCTCCCCATTTTATTTTTCACATTATTTAACATTTTATGATCCGTTCAACTAAAATTTAGATAGATAAAATTTCAAAGCAAAACTTTAGCTAATCTTTTAGATAGGTCATTTCGATTCCTAGCAGCTAATTTGGACAGAAGTTCGGTTTGGGTGTACCATATTGCTCGCGCACGTTCCTGGAAGCTGATTGTAGAGTTCGTCGTCGTGTCTGAGAGGCTGGAGCAGGTCGTTCTCACGCCAGGGACGACCCGGGACACCTTTGTCTGGAGGCTCTCCGTTGACGCGCAGTACTCGGCTTCCTCGGCCTATGGGGCCATGTTCCTAAACCCTAAACTGTGCTCCGTGCCTCTGGGGGCCAAGCAGTTGTGGAAGACGTTGGCGCCGCCGCGCGTCAAGTCTTCATCTGGCTCGCCATGCATTGGCGATGCTGGACGGGACATTGGCGGTGGCGGCATGGTTTGCAAGACGACGCCTCCTGCATCCTCTTTGACGTCTCCTACATCCTCTGTGACCAGCTTGACGAGACGATCCACTCAACATGCTGACCACAGCTGCGTCTTGTGCAACAGTAATATTGAAGAAACAAGTTTTCATCTTTTCTTTGAGTGTTCTTTCAGCTCAGCATGTTGGCAGAGCCTCTCCATTGGCTGGGACTTGACAGTACCTCCCCTCGACATGGTTCTGAAAGCTAGAGAGGCTTTCAACAGTTCCATCTTCAGGGAAATTTTCATTGCTGGCTGCTGGAGTATCTGGTGTACACGAAATCAAGTCATCTTCGATAATGGGCCGAGAAGCTTGGATGCTTGGAAGATCATGTTTAAAGAACACCTAAACTTGGCTTGTGTCAAAGCCAGGGCCAGTAGAAGTAGAAACCTCTGTAATTGGAGAGATAGCCTTACTTGAATCTGCTCTTTTTTTCTCTTTGGGTCTAAAGTCCTTGTAAAAAACCCCTGTTGTATCTCCATTCTTTCATTTAATAGAAAAGCAAAAAAAAAAAAAAAGTAGGTCGGGGCCTCCCCGACCGATTCGGTCAAAAAAAAAAAGTGTGGGAGAGATGCCTACTTGCCTATCCGCTTGCAGGACCTGTTGGATTTATTATGGGTTAGGCCCATTTTAGATTTAATAAATCAAATAAACTCTATGCTGTGTAATTGTGGAGAATATTAATTGTACCGGATTGGAAGTCCAACGGTCCTTGACTTGACTTATATTGTGAGAATTTTTCCACTTAATTTGAGAAGCAAGGAAAAGGACCAAGGTGTGCCACACGCGCGCGCGCCGCCGCCGCCGGCCGGGCCGGGCCGGGCGTGGCGTGGCGTGGCGTGGCGTGGCGTGGCAGGCGGCGAGCGAGCGAGCGAGCGAGCGAGCTGACGGACGTGACGTGTTAACTTTTTAGCACTCACATACGGGAGTTTCGACTCAGTTAAACTCTTCGCCTTCCGTCTAACCCTTCAGCTCCTGCGCAACCTCTCCCTCTTCCTCTTCCTGGCCGGCTACATAAGGGCGCCGCCCTCTTCCTCCAAAAGACAGAACATACAACCGAACCGCAATCCTCAGCAGCAACAGAGAGTTCCCATCTCGTTGATCCGCGCGCACGGTGAAGCGAGAGGGCAGGTGCCTCCGGAGCCTCGCCGATTGAGACCTTGCACGGGGGTCGGCAATTAGGTTTTTGGGGAGCGTCTTCGCGACGCCCAACCTCCATTGTTGCTTTGTTCTTCGCGTTCGTCTTCTTCCTCTACATCCCGGAGAAGAGATCGGCGAGTTCGTCTTCTTCCTCTACATCCCGGAGAAGAGATCGGCTACTGCAAGTCTTCATCATGGCGTTAGAAGATGGACAGACTTCAGGAGCGAAAGGGGTATGGACTGTTCATCTCCTCTTTAGTTTTCGCGTTTCTGATCATGCCTATTTCAATAGCCGTCATGCGATGTTTCGCATGTGTTATCGATATGTGTCACTAGATTCGAACATCGTTTCAGGCTTTTATATTGTCTCTCATTCTTCTTGCCGTCGGTTATATGTTTTATCTATCTGTTTCAGTAGTTATGTTAAATTGTTTCATCAGTTGTTCTCTGCATGTTCCTGTAGCTCTGTCGAGATGTTTCTTATGCAATCTGTTTTCAGCCTTGATATACATGTTTAATCTTGATGCTATGCAATATATGTCATGTGTATATGTCTTTGATTATGATATGCTTTACATGATTATTAAACACATGGTTCATGTTCTTGTGAACATGATTGATGCTATGATCTTTATTTACAATTATATAAATGTCATCATCATTTTGTTAATTTATGGAATTAAATTGACATGGAAATTGCCTTATATTCTAACAATCCAAAAACCTAATGATAGGCATTTTTCTCGTCGTCGAGGTTTTGCTTTGCTGCATTAAAACCCGATTCTTTTGATGGAAAGAATTTCTTGCTTTGGAAAGCTAAGATGGAACTGTGGTTGACTCGCTATGTCTTGTTATCACGCCGGCGAGGGCGAGCTCGAAAACTTGTCTCGGAGCGAGAGGACTAAGTTTAAGGCCGATGACAACCTCTTTAGAGGAGCAAAGGATCGGTGCATTGGATGCAAAGTTTCGAAGAGCTATATCATTCTTCCCACCGGGAAAGCACCGTGGGATGCACTTGTTGGAAAGTTTGGAGTAACCGATGCCGGTAGTGAGCCGTACCTCATGGAGCAGCTGTATGACTACAAGATGGTTGAGAACCGATCTGTAGTGGAACAGCTCATGAGATTCGGCACCGGCTAAGGAACTCGAACTATTCCCTTGTCTTCTTCCCGACAAGTTTGTGGCCGGCGGTATAATCGCCAAGTTACCACCTTCTTGGAAGGATTTTGCCACCTCCCTTAAACATAAGAGGCGGGAGTTCAATGTTGAGGAGCTCATTGGCACTCTTGATGTTGAGGAGAGGGCAAGGGCAAAGGACAAAGGGAAAGGTGATGAGACCGCTTCGCAAATATGGTGCGAAGAAATTCAACAAGTTCAAGAAGAAGAAACAAAACAAGCAAGAGAATTCTCCAAAGCCCGTTCGACGGCACGGTTTAAGAAGAAGAACAACACCAACAAAAGCAAGGGAGGTTGCTTTGTTTGTGGGAGTGAACAAAGATTGGGCTAGAGATTGCCCGGATCGCAAGTTCAATCCGAGAAGAAATCAGCAAATGTTGTCACTACGTAGGCCGCAGATGGAACAGTGGGGTATGGTAATTCTTTACCATTTGTTCTTTCAAATCTGTAATTCACCGAGTGGTGGATGGATAGTGGTGCCAATATACATGTGTGTGCTGATATTTCTTTGTTCTCTTTTTACCAGTCGGGAGGTCTCGGCGCCTTGTTGATGGGAAATGGGTCGCGTGCTCATGTTCTTGGTGTTGGTACGGTCATTACGAAGTTCACTTCGGGAAAGACGGTGCCATTGAAGAGCGTGCGCATGTGCCCTCAATAAAGAAGAACCTTGTTAGCGCGTCTATGCTTTGTAAAGATGGCTACAAAGTTGTTCTTGAGGCGAATAAATGTGTTGTTTCTAAACATGGTACTTTTGTTGGAAAAAGTTATGATTGCGGAGGTCCTGCTTCCGCCTATCCTTGCATGATGTTTGTAATAAGTTGGTAAACTCGGTTGATTTTTCCGATGAATCCGATTTGTGGCATTCACGCTTTTGTCATGCAAGTTATAGTTGTCTTATGCGGCTAGCAAACCTGAATTTAATTCCTAAATTTAACCTAGTCAAAAAGTCTAAGTGCCATGTTTGTGTTGAATCAAAACAACCCCGCAAGCCCCACAAGGCTGAGGCGAGGAATCGGCACCTCTAGAACTTGTTCATTCGATCTTTGTGAGATGAATGGAATTTTGACGAAAGGCGGCAAAAGATATTTCCTCACCTTTATAGATGATTCCACCAGATTTTGCTATGTGTACCTCTTAAAAACAAAAGATGAAGCGCTGAATTATTTTAAGTCCTATAAAGCCGAAGTTGAAAACCAACTTGAGAGGAAAATAAAACGTTTAAGGTCGATAGAGGAGGTGAATATTTCTCTAATGTTTTCGATGAGTTCTGCGTGGAACATGGAATTGTTCATGAGAGGACACCTCCATTCTCACCACAATCCAATGGGATTGCCGAAAGGAAAAACCGCACTCTAACTGATTTGGTAAATGCCATGTTGAGTACAAATGGGATTATCCAAGGAATGGTGGGGTGAGGCAATTTTGACCGCGTGTCATGTCCCGAACAGAGTTCCTACAAAGAACAAAGAGATTACACCATTCGAGGAATGGGAGAAGAAAAGATTAAACCTCTCTTACTTGCGCACTTGGGGGTGTTTGGCTAAAGTGAATGTGCCAATAAACAAGAAGCGTAAGCTAGGGCCTAAAACTGTTGATTGTATATTCCCGGGCTATGCCTTCCATAGTGTTGGTTATAGGTTCTTAATTATAAAATCTGATGTGCCTGATATGCATGTTGATACTATCATGGAATCAAGAGACGCTACATTTTTTGAGAATGAGTTTCCAAAGAGGTCTACACCTAGTGAAACAAATCATGAGAATATAGTTTCAAATGAGCAAGAACTATCTATTCCCATAGATCATGCCGAGCAATCTCCTTTGCACATCCCCGAGGAGGATGATACTATAGTCACACACAAGAGTAAGAGGCAAAGAGTTGCTAAAACTTTTGGTGATGATTTTATAGTATACCTTGTGGAAGACACGCCATCCACCATACAAGAGGCCTATTCTTCTCCCGATGCCGACTTATGGAAGGAAGCAAGAAGGGAGTGAGATGGAATCTATTATGGGTAATGGAACATGGGAGGTCGTGGACCGTCCTTATGGTCATCAACCTATAGGATGCAAGTGGATTTTCAAGAAAAAGCTTAGGCCCGATGGTACCATTGAGAGGTACAAGGCAAGACTTGTGGCCAAAGGATATACCCGAAAGAAGGGGAAGATTTCTTTGACACTTATTCACCCGTGGCTCGATTGACTACAATTCGTACTTTGATAGCCGTGGCAGCCTCTCATGGTCTTATCATTCATCGATGGATGTAAAGACAAACTTTCCTAAATGGAGAGTTGGATGAGGAGATCTATATGGATCACCGGATGGTTTCATTGTGGATGGTCAAGAGAACAAGGTGTGTAGGCCATGTTAAAATCTTTGTATGGCCCGAAACAAGCTCCTAAGCGGTGGCATGAAAAGTTTGATAATACTCTCACTACCGCTGGATTTGCTTGTGAATGAGGCGGATTCGTGTGTGTATTATAAACATGGTGGGGGTGAGGTCATCATGCTATGCCTTTATGTTGATGACATATTGATCTTTGGATCAAACCTCAAGGTCATTGAGGATGTGAAGAATCTTCTATCAAGCAATTTTGATATGAAGGATTTGGGAGAAGCCGATGTCATTCTAAACATCAAGCTTATCGAGAAGGTGATGGTGGGGTAACTTTGTTACAATCTCACTATGTGGAAAAGGTGTTGAGTCGCTTTGGTTTCGTGATCGTGATCCTGCTCCCACACCTTATGACCCTAGCATGATTCTCGAGAAAGAATAGAAGAATTGCAAGGGATCAATTAACATACTCCCGATCATTGGCTCTTTGATGTACTTGGCAAGTGCAACTAGGCCCGACATCTCTTATGCTTTTGTGTGCAAGCCGAGTCGGTTTGTTTCAAAACCAGGAGATGATCATTGGCGTGCTCTAGAGAGAGTGTTGCGCTACCCGAAGGGTACTATGACTTATGGTATTCATTATACCGGGTTCCCCGCAGTGCTAGAAGGCTACCGTGATGCCAACTGGATCTCGATGCCGATGAGCTTCATGCCACAAGCGGATATGTGTTCTTGCTTGGAGGTGGCGCTGTTTCCTGGAAGTCTTGCAAGCGAGACTATCTTAACGAAGTCTACAATGGAAGCGGAACTCGCAAAGCATTAGACACCGCTGGGCCGAGGCCGAGTGGTTACGTGATCTCCTAATGGATTTACCGGTAGTTGAGAAACCAATACCGGCTATTTCCATGAACTATGATAACCAGATCAAGTTATTACAAAGGTAAACAGTTCAAGGAGTAACATGAAGTCCACAAGGCATGTAAAGAGGAGATTAAAATCTGTCGAAAAAGCTGAAAAACTCCGGAGTTATAACGTTGGATTATGTCCATACGTCGAATAATCTGGCAGATCGGTTTACTAAGGGTCTCACGCAATGTGATAGAAAGTGCATCGAGAGAAATGGGTATGAGACCCACATGAGGTCTACTTTAGTGGTAACTCCGCTCCTTGTGATTGGAGATCCCGTGAATTGGAGTGGTGAAACAAGCTAGTAGTAGATCGAGAGGAAAGATCCCTTCTTGACTCATTTCGATGCACATCTTTCCTATCTCAGTAAGCGGATGGTATATTTACCTTAATGTATTCCAAGAGCCTATTGAGGTGAGATGTTGTCCTACGTAACATCTTTTGAGGAGTACACCTATATGAGTCGACTAGCTGGTCACAGTCTATGGGACTTGGGTAATCCCTAAATACTCATGAAAGGCACGAAGTGTGACTTATATGCTTCAAACAAATGGGAATGTCTTTAGCTGCCCGCATCGAAAAGGATTTGAGTGAATCTCATCTCGCACAAAACTGTCAATTCAAGGCATAGTCCATTGTTCGGTTGTGAATGGGTGAAACTCTTGCTCTAGGTGGATGTTCAACTTAACAGTCTCCACCGAAACACTGGTATATCAAAGAGCTGTGGTTCTGATGCTTTACTTTTACAAACCCTAGAGTTCGGTGGGGATTGTTGGATTTATTATGGGCTAGGCCCATTTTAGATTTAATAAATCAAATAAACTCTATGGCGTGTAATTGTGGAGAATATTAATTGTACCGGATTGGAAGTCCAACGGTCCTTGACTTGACTTATATTGTGAGAATTTTTCCACTTAATTTGAGAAGCAAGGAAAAGGACCAAGGTGTGCCACACGCGCGCGCGCGCGCCGCCGCCGCCGCCGGCCGGCCGGGCCGGGCCGTGGGCGTGGGCGTGGCGTGGCGTGGCGTGGCGTGGCGAGGCGAGGCGAGGCAGGCAGGCGGCGAGCGAGCGAGCGAGCTGACGGACGTGACGTGACGTGACGTGTTAACTTTTTAGCACTCACATACGGGAGTTTCAACTCAGTTAAACTCTTCGCCTTCCGTCTAACCCTTCAGCTCCTGCGCAACCTCTCCCTCTTCCTCTTCCTGGCCGGCTACATAAGGGCGCCGCCCTCTTCCTCCAAAAGACAGAACATACAACCAGAATCGCAATCCTCAGCAGTAACAGAGAGTTCCCATCTAGTTGATCCGCGCGCACGGTGAAGCGAGAGGGCAGGTGCCTCCGGAGCCTCTGCCGATTGAGACCTTGCACGGGGGTCGGCAATTAGGTTTTTGGGGAGCGTCTTCGCGACTGCCCAACCTCCATTGTTGCTGTTCTTCGCATTCGTCTTCTTCCTCTACATCCCGGAGAAGAGATCGGCTACTGCAAGTCTTCATCATGGCGTTAGAAGATGGACAGACTTCAGGAGCGAAAGGGGTATGGACTGTTCATCTCCTCTTTAGTTTTCGCGTTTCTGATCATGCCTGTTTCAATAGCTGTCATGCGATGTTTCAGTATGTGTTATCGATATGTGTCACTAGATTCGAACATCGTTTCAGCTTTTATATTGTCTCTGTTTTGCTGTCGCTTATATGTTTTATCTATCTCGTTTCAGTAGTTATGTTAAATTGTTTCGTCGGTTGTTCTCTCGCATGTTCCCGTAGCTCGTCGAGATGTTTCTTATGCAATCTGCTTTCAGCCTTGATATACATGTTTAATCTTGATGCTATGCAATATATGTCATGTGTATATGTCTTTGATTATGATATGCTTTACATGATTATTAAACACATGGTTCATGTTCTTGTGAACATGATTGATGCTATGATCTTTATTTACAATTATATAAATGTCATCATCATTTTGTTAATTTATGGAATTAAATTGACATGGAAATTGCCTTATATTCTAACAGGACCAGGTCCAGATGTCTGAGAGGCCGTTCATGCAATGGTGGATCGAGACGTGGAAGGGGCTACACAAATCTATCCGACGTGAGCGTGCTCTCGAAAAATTTGGACAGAAGTTTATAGCTGATGGATCAAATATATCCTTAATCATTCACATCAAAGAAGTATCAATATACTCGTACCCTACATGATGGATCAAACGCATCCTTAATTATTCACATCAAAGAAGAAGTATATCAATATACTCCTGCCCTACATGTTTCTCTCTCTCTCTCTCTCCCCCCCCCCCCTCTAAGAGTATTCTAGATGCGTTTGTTTTCCAAATAATGTTCAGTTGTCATGGTCCATACACGGCAATTCATATGCGTAGCTTCAGGGAGCCGTTTCGTCGCCTTTCCCCCCTCGTGAGTGCACCACGTTCCACACTGAACAAACGTGACGTCGTGGCCGATTTCATTTCTCAGCTCTGTGATACGGACAGAGCACACACCCTGCATGAACGCTGAATCAGGTATTCTGGCTTCTCCTTCGTCTTCGTTTTTCTAAATCTATCTATATTAAGAAACAACAACCACTTTGCTTGCTTGCTTGGGCCGTGAAGCATGAGCATGAGCTGATCAGTTCCATGCATGCGCAGCTAGCGTGGAATTGCGTGCTGAAAGTGACATCGACCGGGGTCGATTGAGGTGAAGCTGCTGCCAAGATTCGAGAACGATCCATGTCCACACACTACACCACTGCTGGTGCTGATCGATCTTGTGTGGTTCTCCTAGATCACATGCATATAGGAGTACTCCTATGTACATTTTAAACATCACCACATATGTAACCGACCTCGCTGCTTTTAGCCGATGGTTGTGCCTTGAAGCTTTGTATTTTGACGCCCTACGCCTAGGCCTAGATCACGCCCTGCCTCCAATTTCATCACCGTCGTCGTGCAGGTGCAGTGGGGCGGCTGCAAATTGGACACGTATGTCGCAATCGGGTGATCCATCGTCCTCGCCGCCCGCAGGTCCAACGTTGGTGCTCAACGTACGGCTGCTGCTACCTTGTGTACATGGTGATATGTGTATGGTTTGTACGCTGAGTTTGCCTGCCTGACAGTTACTAATTCATCGACAGTTACTGTGGCACGACGAGTGCTGCAAACCTGAAGATCAATAATGCATCGCCGAAACCATCAGAAACTTCACTCATGAGTGTGCCTCTTTTTTGTTGCAATTATAAGAAATATAAAGAAGAGATGATTGGTATTTTAGCCTTTGCTGACCGAATGTCCGAATCTGGCCCATCCCCGAACATATATAGTACTGTAGTACATATGTGGTGGTAAAGTTGTCGGTTTAAAGATTGAAAACAAGGATATTGAGTGTGCTTCTTGGCGATCGATTCCAAACCGTGCTACAGTACTAGATATAGCACTAACAGCGACTAAACAAACAAGCTTATAGCCCAACCAATCGCTTTTAGTTGTCTCTTCCCAAAGCCAAGAAAAGCACGGACGGATCCTTGGAGTGTTGGAATGGTGCTTACTCCACTCGGGAAAAAAAAAACACTAATGCTTACTAGAACGAGCAGCGGCCAATCAGAAGGCCGGTCCGCCGCCGTCTGCGTCCACCGCTGACATGCCGGCCACGCCGCCGCCCAGGCTCCACATGTCAGCCTGCCTGGTGAGTTGTTCATGACGCGCTAGATCCGAGCCAGCGAGCGAGACAGGGCCGCCCGGATCTTGCGCATCCTTTACTGTCACTCAAAAGCAGGAGCACGGCAGACCACGGAGAGAAAAGACATTCCCGCCCGTGGTGGTTGCTTCGAGTTCGCACGACGTTATGCCGCGGCGTTCGTTCGGTGCGCTGCTTTACAGCCATTTTCGTGGTGATTTTGACGAACGACCAATCGAGACTTTATATAAGGTGTGCCACCCCAATCCCTTACCTCACATCGAAAACAAACGACAGCAAACAAGTTTTCCAGCCAACCAAAGTCCCAGCGATCACCTGCTCCGCCTTGGTCTCATCGTTCACCGGCCGGCGACGAACAATGGCCTGCACCCAGGTACGTACAATGCTCATGCTCGTCAGTAGCAGTACATGTCGGCATGTCTCCATACATTTCTAATGTGCCAATGCAATTGCCTGTCCATCGTCAGGGGGTGGTGTTCGACCTGAACCTGATCGAGAACAGCGCGTTGGAGGACGGGCTGTCCGGGTGGGCGGCGGTGGGCGAGTGCACGGCGCTGTCGGTGCACGACGAGGAGCCGGACAAGGTTCCGACCGAGACGATCAACGACGTGGCGGAGGACTACAGGCCTAGCGGGCGGTACATCCTGGCGTCGGGCCGCGCCGACGAGGCGGACGGCCTGCGCCGGGCGGTCGCGGCCGCCGCGCTCAAGCCCCGGGTCACGTACCGCGTCGCCGGCTGGATCGGCCTGGGCGACGGCGCCGCCAAGGGCGCCGGACACGCGGTGCGCGTCAACCTCCGCTTGGACGACGAGTGCGTCGTCGAGGGAGGGGCTGTGTGCGCTGAGGTTGGAAAGTGGACGGAGATCAAGGGCGCGTTCCGGCTCAAGAAGAGCCCGTGCGCCGCCGAGGTGTATGTTCAGGGCGCGCCCGCCGGCGTCGACGTCAAGGTCATGGATCTCCAGGTCTTCGCCACGGACCGCAAGGCGCGGTTCAGGAAGCTCAGAAAGAAGACTGACAAGGTGAGTGAGTAGCCAGAGGACACTGTTCATAGGATCGGACTTTTTACGCCTGGTTGGTGAAATGGTGAGGTGAGGTGAGCTGGATAGGCACAGCTGCTCGCCGCGAGAACGACACTTGCTCGATCGAGCTTCGTTTGCGCTCCTAACAAGATTTTCGCAGTAGTCAGCTCAGATGTAGCCCGTGCACGCACTGAATGCTGATGTGCTGCACAATGATCGAGACTGATTGGATTGGAATTGACAGGTGCGCAAGCGGGACGTGGTGCTCAACTTCGGCAGCGCGGCGTCGGGCATCTCCGGCGCGTCCATCCGCGTGATGCAGATGGACAGCAGCTTCCCGTTCGGCACCTGCATCAACACGAACGTGATCCAGAACCCGGCGTTCGTGGACTTCTTCACCAAGCACTTCGACTGGGCGGTGTTCGAGAACGAGCTCAAGTGGTACCACACGGAGGCGCAGCAGGGGCAGCTCAACTACGCCGACTCGGACGCGCTGCTCGACTTCTGCGACCGACTCGGCAAGCCCGTGCGGGGGCACTGCATCTTCTGGGCCGTCGACAATACGGTGCAGCAGTGGGTGAAGAGCCTCGACGACGACCAGCTCAGGACGGCCGTAGAGGGGCGCCTGACGAGCCTGCTCACCCGCTACGCCGGCCGGTTCCCGCACTACGACGTCAACAACGAGATGCTGCACGGGAGCTACTACAGCGGCCGCCTCGGCGACGACATCAACGCCTTCATGTTCCGCGAGACGTCGCGGCTGGACCCGGGCGCCGCGCTCTTCGTCAACGACTACAACGTCGAGGGTGGCCAGGACCCCAACGCGACCCCCGAGAAGTACATGGAGCAGATCGCCGCGCTGCAGCAGAAGGGCGCCGCGGTGGGCGGCATCGGCCTGCAGGGGCACGTCACCAACCCCGTCGGGGAGGTCATCTGCGACGCGCTCGACAAGCTCGCCACCACCGACCTCCCCGTCTGGCTCACCGAGCTGGACGTCAGCGAGTCCGACGTGGACCTCCGCGCCGAGGACCTCGAGGTGGTGCTCCGGGAGGCGTACGCGCACCCGGCCGTGGAGGGCGTCATGTTCTGGGGCTGCATGCAGGGACACATGTGGCGCCAGGATGCCTGCCTTATCAACGCCGACGGCACCGTCAACGACGCCGGCGAGAGGTCAGTCAGTCAGTCCCTAAACTAAACGCCGCTGAGAATATAATGCCTCTCGATTCATTACCGACCGCCGTGCACGTGTGCTCTGAATTACCTGCAGGTTCGTCGATCTCCGGAGGGAGTGGACATCGCACGCGCGCGGGCATATAGACAGCGCTGGCCACTTCAAGTTCAGGGGGTACCACGGCACATACGTCGTGCAGCTCGCGACGGCGACAGGGAAGGTGCACAAGACGTTCTCCGTCGAGAAAGGGGACACCCCTCTCGTGCTGGACATGAACCTTTGATGATCACTCCTACCATACCCTTAGTTATATATACGGTCCCCAAAAAGGTCCTAGTATTATACTGATACATACATACATGACATATGGCATCGATTTTATTCAACGGAGTGCATAAGAAATGGAACGCAAACAGAAAGCACTCCAATTTTACATTTCTCTATGATTGGTATTGTAAGGGGGAACTTAAGGTATTGTACTCCTTAAGAATTATTGGTGATGGTGAATAAAGTGAACGAGCTATTCCTCGTTTTGTAGTAAACCGCATTGATGTTCTCTATATATCACTGATCCTACGTACATCATTCGATCTTTTTCTTGTAAAAAGAGTCATTACACACATAAGTTAACACCGTTAGCCCATCAAACTAAATAAAGGGCCAAAAAACCAAAGAAAATAGTTCAAGAAAAAAATCAAATAAGCAAGTTCAAGAAAAAACAGGCCAAGAAACTAAGCAGCACTTTTTTGGATCAAGAAAATAATTTCTTTTAGATTATATGGGCCCTGTGGGCCGAATGTGCATGATCTCTATGCTCAGCCCAGCAAGAAGCTAGTTTTTTTCTACATGAAAAGCCTCGATTTGGTACTGCTCGCGCAGCCCGCACCCAAACTTTGCCTGGTCAGATGATCCAGTCGCTCCACTTAAAAAAAATCCAGCCACAACTCACGGCACACAATTCCGGTGAGCACGTTTTCACCTCCAGCGGTCTATAGTCCAGGCTATTTTTTAGCCATATTCTACGGAATTTCTCTCTACTAGTTTAGTTTGTGTGCTGCTGTAGAAGATCGTTGAACCCTAGCGCATCTCTCATTTCAGTCATTAATTTGATGTACTAGAGTGACCTTTTCAAAAAAAAAAAAAAAAAAAAAAAAAAAAAAAACGTACTAGAGTGGTACTCATCTTACAGCCTGCATCCGAAAAAGGGTATAATTTTAGCTGCATACTTTTGTCAAAACTTCAAAAGTTTAGTCAATATTATAAAAAATATCAACATTTACACCGCAAAATATTTATCCTACTATAAAAGTATGTTGATGACGAATATAATAACCCTTTTCTGGTATCATAATATTGATACTTTTATATCAAGTTGGTCAAACACAATAATTTGACTTGATATATATTATGCTAGAGTTGTATTCTTCCGAAGATTGATAGGGCATTTTTTTTTAATAATCTTAGGATGCATTTAGTAGGGTTTTGGATTCTCATAGAAACGATTCAAATTCGGGTTCTCTCCACATAAATTCAGGTGATGAATAAGAATCACTGTGTAAAATTGTTTGGCTGTTAGACTAGACTCCGATCCACATAAAATTGTATTTCTCCATTAAAAATATATAATAAAAATATGGTTAAAAAGTTTATACCTTTTTGTGGGTGTAGGAAAACTTAATACACCTCATTTATTTTTTGTACTTTAAAATAATTAATTGAAAAATACAAAGCAAAAAATGTTTGGCGTGGTTTTTGCTGTTTCATGTGAGAAACCGGACCGATCATCTGGTCCAAACGCACCCTTAGGTTCCATGTGCCCTTAGTTCCAACAAGCCCTTCGTGTAAGAAAAAAGTCAACAAAAAGCTTGAATGCTTCCTTTATTCTTTTACATATGTCATATTATGTTTCTCCTAAGTCAAACATTCTTAACTTTGACCATCACTTTTAAAAAATTGATATAGTTTCGCAACATGTCAACTATATATCGCAACATCTTTTCCTCTAGTGACACAACCACATGTCCTCCACAAATCATCGAGATGTAGACTTTAAACGATACGAAATGTTTTCTTAAAAAAAAACATTTTGGCCTACAACATTCACAAGTAAACAAGTATAACCATTTACAATAAAGTCGTAGTACTTAGACTAAGCTCCACCTAATAGTGTACAAAACACAGAACAATGAAATATGACAAAAGGCACAAGTCCTTGACATATTTCTTCTTCAACACACAACTTGTTGATGATCTTCAACCTCATTGCCTCCATCAAGCGATTGTATTCCTCTAGCGAGACAACCACATGTACTGCATCACATTCATACATTGATGCTTGACAGGGAAATCCACCCAATGGTGTACAAAATAGGGAACAAAGAAATATGACACAAGTCCTTGATGTATTTCTTCTTCAACACACAACTTGTTTGATGAACTTCAACCTCATTGTCTCCATCAAGCAACTGTATTCCTCTAATGAGGAACATGTAATGCATCACATTCACACAATGATGATTGACAGGGAAAAACTATAACAACCACACTTCGTTTTTCTCGTGATAAAAAAAATACATCATCTTTCTCAACCGATTTGTTCTCCCTCCACACTAGCCAAAATCTATACCTCACTTGGACCTTCAAACACCGTCTAGCGGGCTGGGTCAAGAGATGAGTCAACACCTCTAGCACGCTATCTCTTGCTGCCAAGAGTGTGAGGAAGCCTACCCATCCCGTTAGAAGCACAAAAAAGTAGTGGCGGAGTGTAGGGACATGTCGGGGTAATTTACCTAAACCGAGTGTCATATCCACTTGACATTTAAGCAAATTATCCCGGTTGTGTACATACACATATAGCCATAAAAAATCAAGATTAGTTGTTAACAAAAGATTACATAAATCTGTGGAATCTTGTGAAATTAACAAACTAAGGTACAAAATTAGTGGAAACACGTCTAACATATATCATATATGTGATGTGACATGGATGGCTATCCTATCATGTTTTTGCCTATGTTGAGAACCCTACACTACGAATTGAATCTAACTAATAGCAAATAACTAGTGGTCGCCTTGTTCATGTGGGACCATATATAAGCTTGGACGGTCATACACCCACTTTGCAAGTTTCGGCGGGATGACATGGCCACCAAGGTCCTTTAATTAGGTACCTGCTAAACAACTTAATACCATTTTGTGTATAAAGTAGCAAATGTTATCTATCAGCTACGCCAAAGCGTAGGACAAGTTTAACCCCCATGCATGCCATGCAAAGCTCAAACACGCAGCAGCGCCAAGTTGGCCTTAATGAGACGCAGAGCATCACCACGAAAGCTTGGCCCCACCATCGGTCACCGAGGAGCACAATGCCGCAGAGAGCACAATGCCGCAGAGGGCCACGAGCAGCACAATGCCGCAGATGCCGCAGAGGTCCACGAGCAGCACAATGCCGCAGAGGGCCACGAGCTGGCCGTATCCAACGTTATGATAGATACCATTTTGTGCTATCGTGGCCCCCACGCCTGCCACGGAGCATCACGTTGCCTATGATCTTTTTCTCCGAATAAATGCAGAGGCTGATTATCGACAAAAAATGCAGTGAGGCCGATTAGCAAGAACAAAGGTACAAAGTCTGTAGCGATCACAATAAACACGAGCCGCCGCTGAGTACAATATTTCCTTGCCGGCGCCTCAACGTGAGCGGAGCCCTCCCCCTCCTCGATCCGTTATTTCAAGCTAGCTCTCTGTAAGCTCATCAACACCGCAGCTCCAGCGGTCTAGCCTGTGCGCTCCTCTTTTTACCCGCGCACGCCACCGGCCGCCGGCCGGCCGCCGCACATCTGAGGTAGAGGTTCTTGCAGAGTGCATACCAAGCGTGCAGTAAGTCATCAATCTAGCCTTAAGTTTCCGTTGCATGCCCCCCATATCCAGATTAGCTGTGCTGTTAAGATGCAATTCATCTACTAGGTCGTATTTCCTTGGATCAATTCTTTGTCCCTTGTAGGTGCAGAGCGTGAGAAGAAATGGAGACGAACACCGTGGATTCCGAGGTAGTGCAGGTGGTAGAGTCGTCGTTTGTTGCGCCGAGCGAGCCGACACCGCGGGAGGGGCTCTGGCTCTCTCCCGTGGACCTCATCATCGCCAACAGAGGCCACACCCCAACAGTCTACTTGTACAGCCCCAGCAACGTTGCCGCCGCCGACGATGGTTTCTTCGACGTGGCCAGGCTAAAGGAGGCGATGGCCAAGGCCTTGGTGGCCTTCTACCCCCTCGCCGGGCGCCTCGGCGTCGATAGCGATGGCAGGGCAGAGATCACCTGCAACGGCGAGGGCGCACTCTTTGTCGTCGCTCGGGCTGACCTCTCCGTTGATGACGTCAAGGACGGCTTCAAGCCGTCACCGGAGCTCAGGAGGCTGTTCGTTCCACGCATTGAGCCTACATCGGTCATATTAGCCGTACAGGTGCCTTCTCTTACTTGTTCCATCCAAATTTGCATGCTTAAAATCCGCATGTACTGATCTACTGCTTAATATATTGATAAAGCACTCATGTTCTAATATTCTCCTTCTTTTTGTGTACATATGATCGACATATGTGCTTTTTGTAGTCGGTCTGTAATGAAGTGTTTAACTCTCTCTCTCTCTCTCTCTCTCTCTCTCGGGTTCTAGCTCTCTGATGGTGAGCTTTCATGCCCACGTTGGCGTGTAGTTGTCTTGCGTTTCTCAGTCAGTCTAGTAGGTTGGTAATCCTTTTTTTCTTGTTCTGTTATCTAGCTGCTTCTCATCAAACTCTGGATACTGATGTATTTCCGTTGCTCTGGTAATGGAAGTGGGGGTTGTCCTCGATTCAAAAAAATATGATCGACATGTGTTTGTATATGCTTTTGCAGGTAACCTTCCTGAAGTCACTACTACATTCAGGCACTGTAGGGGCGGTCGAAATCCCACTGTAAGGGCGGCTGGGCGAACCGCCCCTACGCCCCCGCTCTTACAGTGGGGGGGCACTGTAGGGGCGGCTCAACACCAGCCGCCCCTACAGTGCTAATGTTGTAAGGGCGGCTCAATATAGAGCCGCCCCTACTGTGAATTTTCAGTCAAAACAAAAAACCCTAGATAGGCCCGCCGAGCCCATCCACGGGCCCGACGAGCCCATCTAGGGTTTCGTTTGCTCCGCGCGCCGCCGCCGCAGCCCGCCGCTCCTCGCGCCACCGCGGTTCCTCGCGCCGCCGCAGATCCAGGGCTTGAGCCGGGATGCGGCTAGGAGGACGCGATGGAACCGGGATCCGGCCCCATCATCCATCAGTCGACGCGTGCTGCATCTGGGAGCCGCCGTCGTCGTGGGACTGGAAGGGAGAAGAGGGCATTAGGGTTTGAGGTGCTCGACTTCGCAAAGGAGGAAGGAGAAGGGGGCGTGCAGCAGAGGTACCTCTCATCGGTGATGGCGCGGGGAGGAAACGCGCCGAAAACGCCCGGCCGCGCGCGCGCCGGGAGGACCGCCGCGCGCCGCCAAAGGCCACCACGCCGGGATCAACGCCGCCTCGCCATGGATCTACGCCACGGGAGCCTCGATCTGCGCTGCCCCATGCGACGCGCCACCAAGGGAGAGGAGACGACGGCCACGCGGGGGCCGAGCCGCCGCACCGCCGGGAGGGTGGGCCGCCGCGTCTCCAGGAGGAGGGAACAGAGGGACACGCTGCTCGCCGCCCCGTGCGCCACGCTGCTCCACCGGACGACGCTCCGGCCAGGCTTCAAGGCCGCCGCGGGGGAACGGGCCAGGGGCCACCACCGCTTGCGCCCTCGATCTGGATCTTGGAGATGTCGTAGTCGCCGTTGCACTGATCCGGAGCTCGCGTGGGGGCGCGCCGGCGTCGTTGGAGGAGTGGGGATGAAGCCTCCAAGCCGGCGGAGGGAGGGGGGCCGCGGGGCGCCGCCGCTCCAAGCCGGCGGAGGGAGGGGGGCCGCGGGCGCCGCCGCTCCAAGCCTTCATGCCGGCGGAGGGAGGGGCCGTGGGCGCCGCCGCTCCAAGCCTCCTCGCCTGCACGGAGTGACCAGAGAGCGGATGCGGCTGCGGCGGTAGCGGCGGCGGCGGGGAGGGAGATGGATGTGCGCTTTATATCCGCGCGATGGGAGCCTCGTGGGTCGGATGGGCTAGGGTTTTGGAATGGTGGGTGGAGGATGGCCGGAGAAGTGGGCCGGGCGAGCTGGGCTTGGCTGCATAAGAAGATGGGCTTCAGTTGGAAATAGGCTCTGTTGATCTTTTGCTTTAATTTCCTGATTTTTTCTTTTTTTTTAATAAATTCATAAAAATAAAAAAATAACAAGATTAACTTAAAAATAGGATACAAATGTCCAATAATTCTTGAAAAATCAATATATATATTAAATCCAGTAAAAAAAGTTTAGTAAGAAGAAAAATAAACAATTTTGAATTATAAAAAATTGAATTATGGTTTTTTTTAAAAAAAATGGCACTTTGACCGTGTTTTTGGGACCCTAGACGGCCTCGATGCAAAAGTGATGAAGAGCAAGTTTGATCCACTCATCAAGATACATATTTTCTCCAATGGTCACCTTTTCATCTGGGATTGTTTGGACCACTCAAACTTTGAAACTTCAGTTTTTCACGGCTAGACGCGGGTTTTCAACCCCCTAGACGGGCCCACCTCGAAAAGTCATGAACATCAAGTTTGATCCACTCGTCAAGACGAACAATTCATACAAAGGTCATTTTTCCATTCGACGAAGCGTTGCGAAAGTGTAGTTCTAAATCCACTCGTCCCGCATGAAGTTTCATTAAGTCATGTGGGATTCAAGAATTTGTGACTAGAGTTTACCAACACTTTCTCAAATAAAAAAATGGTCTATCTATGAAATATGTATCTTGATGAGACAAAACTATCTTGTATTCAAAAATTTTTCATTTGAGGTCGTTTGGTACCTCGTTTTACTAGGGTTGACCAAGTCTCGCCCTGGATTTTCAAACCCTGTGAGAAGAGTTTACTAAAACTTTTCCAAATGCAAAAGTGTTCTATGTATGAAATATGTATCTTGATGAGACAAAACTATCTTGTATTCAAAAGTTTTTCATTTGAGGTCATTTGGTACCTCGTTTGACCTAGGTTGACCAAGTCAAACCTCTGTTTTTTCGGAAAATACACGTTGACCAGACCCTAGATGGCCTCAGATGCAAAAGTGATAAACAGGAAGTTTGATCCACTCATCAAGATACATATTTTCTCCAATGGTCACATTTTCATCTAGGATTGTTTGGACCACTCAAACTTTGAAACTTCAATTTTTCGCGGCTAGACGCGGGTTTTCGACCCCCTATACGGGCCCACCTCGAAAAGTCATGAACATTAAGTTTGATCCACTCGTCAAGACGAACAATTCATACAAAGGTCATTTTTGCATTCGACGAAGCGTTGCGAAAGTGTAGTTCTAAATCCACTCGTCCCGCATGAAGTTTCATTAAGTGTGTGTGGGATTCAAGAATTTGTGACTAGAGTATACCAACACTTCCTCAAATACAAAAACGGTCTATCTATAAAATATGTATCTTGATGAGACAAAACTATCTTGTATTCAAAAGTTTTTCATTTGAGGTAATTTGGTGCCTCGTTTTAACTAATTTTGTGAAAAACCACCAGGGCGGGCGGGTGATCCAAATCGCCCCTACTACAAAGCCACTAGTAAGGGCGGCTGGATCACCACCCCGCCCCTTACAGATTAGCAGGGGGCGGCTGGTGATCTGGCCGCCAGCCTCCCCGCGCCAGCCACTGTAGGGGCGGCTGCATCACGAGCCGCCCCTACTAGAAAATGCCAAGCGCTCTTACAGTGAGTTTTTCACGTAGTGAGTGTGGAGGTGTGGTGTTAGGGACGGCTCTTCACCACGTTGCCATCGACGCCTCAAGCGCGTTCCACTTCTTCCAAACATGGTCGGCCATCTCCAAGCATGGTGACCGTGCTAATGTGGAGCTCCCATGCCACGACCGCACCCTCCTCTGTGCACGGTCCCCGCCAAACGTCCACCCGGACGCCGTCTCGAGGTTCAACCCAAAGCTCACCTTCACCGACCCGTCGGGACCTCTTGCTGTCGAAGTCTTAGCAATTTCCAAGGACCAGGTGGCCTCCCTAAAGCGCCTTTGCGGCGGCGCAAGCACCTTTTGCGCCATCAGTGCCCTCGTGTGGCAGTGCACGCTCATCGCACGCCGGCTTCCGCCCGATTCCGAGACATGCCTCACCTTCCAGGCCAACTTCCGGCGCAGAGTGAGGCCGCCTCTCCCGCACCGCTACTTCGGCAACGCGTTGGTCAGGCTGGGCGTCACTGGTGCGGTGCGGGATATTGCCTCGGAGGCCTTGGCGTCCGTCGCCGGCCGCATCAGAGGCGCCATCGATCTGATGGACGACGAGCTCGTGCGGTCCTTTGTCGACTACTGTGAGATGACCGAGATGGACATCCGGCCTGCGAAGGGCACCATGGTAGAGACGGACCTGCAGCTTATCAGCTGGCTCGGCATGGGAATGTACGATGCAGATTTCGGATGGGGTAAGCCAGAGCTGATGTCGCGGGCGGAGTCCATGCGTGGCGGATTTGTGTACCTAATGAGCGACGGGCCGACGGACGACGCCGGCGTCCGCGTGCTCATGTGCATGGAAGCTGCAAATATGAAGGAGCTGGAGCGGCTGATTTACGAAAAACTCTAGCCCCAAGAGCCTAGACCTGAGCTGCTTAGTGTGGAAAAATAAAGGGCCGGAGACGATAGGACTGGCTGTTAAGCCTGTACCTAGACGGCCTCCTGGTTTGCATTTGCTCGCAGAGTGCTAGCAGGAGACCAGTGACCAGTTATCTTGGAGTACTCTTAAATAATTTCTTTTATTGTGAACATACTCTTGAATAATTTCTAATTATTTGTTCCGCAACTTTGTACTGCATTTATGAAATTCCACCACCCATCTGATCTAGTACATGATGCAGAATAATGGATCATTTAGCCTAAATTTTAGTTTTTTTTCAAGGCAACGGTTAGTGCAGTTATCATCTCTTCTCTATCTCTATGCCTAAAAAGCCTCTCAAGTCATCATATGCCTGGTGATACCAAACCATGATAATTTGTATTAGACGTGAACGGCGTGACAATTCATATTAGACACGGATAAGATAGAGAAGAGATAGAGATGTACATATTTTGCGATCCAAATATAATTTTAGTATTTTTTATAATGTTGGAAGGTGCCTACATCGAGCTGAAGCGCGTGGGAGGGGGATAGCTGCCCAACTCTGTTGGCCCAACAAAAATAAGTAGAGGAGGGGAGAATTCAAATCTAGTAGATAGTTGGAGTAGTATTTGGGAAACGCTAAAGCTTACACGTGTGAAACTTGGTCTCTGCTCATAAAATATTCTGGCCTTCTTCTGGCGATATTCTGGATTGTTTCCGACGATGTTTTGGCCTGTTTCAGACAGTGTTCCGGCTGATATTCCGGCCTACTTCCAGCGATGTTCTGGTCTTGGTCTGTTTGCGACAGTGTTTCGGGCGGTGTTCTGGCCTGCTTCCAGCTATGTTATATTTTGCTTCTGGTGATGTTCCGTGATATTATGGGATGCTTCGTGTGATGTTCTGGCATGATTCGTGTGAGGGAGGCCTTTGTATCACACGAATTTTGTTTGCTCTATTCTTTATATGATTTGACCTAACAAATCACACGTGTGATCAGATGGTCCAAATCATACAAGTTACCTATGGACAGTATTTTTGACCTATATTACCCAGTAGTCTGTTTAAGTAGTCTGCTGGATATACTCTTTGGCGTGATTATAGTGGTAGCGGAAAACTCGACAGAAACTAGAAATAAGAAAGCATTAGCCTAGTAGAGATGTAGAATATTCTTCACAATCTACCCTTAGAGGCCAACCTTCACAATCGATACAAATAGAATTCTGTAATTTACTATTTACTTGCGTATATTTCACATGTAAGATCAGCAACACTGCCTTTCTTCTTGGCTGCCTAGGTTGGTTGCAAGCCGGTCAGATGAAGGTGTGACCGTGGAAGATTGATGGCAAGACCTGAAATGCACAGCAATTTGTAGGTGCGGGTGCTCAGCCTAACGAGTGGTTGCCATTGGTTGCTTTTTCCTCAGGGTCCTACATGCATGCAAACTTTTGATGCTGGGGGACCAGTTCAGTTGGCTTAGCTCAACGACTCAATATTCGGCTCGGCTTTGAGCCGCCCAAGTGTTGAGTATTTGAGCCAGCACCACCTCTCTCTCTTCTGCATCCCACGCCACAACGCACACAGAGCGCTGCCCCTCCATGCGCTGCCGCTCCATTCCAGTGCCCTGCTCTATCTCCTTCTCCCTCTCTCGTCATCAGCAGTTTCCTCGAACCTGCTCAAAGAAGTTCGATGTCTCCTCCGCAGCGGCCGTGTGGTGCTGATTAGAGTACCAACCAGTACCGTGTTGTGGATCTGTACAGGTATGCTACCCCTCATTCATAACTTTTCCCCATTGATTCCCAATCTTTCCCCCTTGTTCTAGGTTTTAGATTTGCTGCATTTATTGGATCTGATGCAGTCTAGTTCATAGGTATGTTGATTTGGATTAGCTTTAAAATCTGGTGTATAGGACAATTTTTTTATAGTATAGGACAATTCACTTTGAAGATGCGGCGAAACAATGCAAACGCGAGGTTCAAATTCTCCTGATCAAGAGGGTGGAGATTCGAGTGCTCGTTCAATTGCTTCTTTACGCTTTGTTATTGCGGTCGTTGGTCATTGTTCTGTATGCCGCCCTGTATGCTAATGCAGTTTACTTTGCCTCTCAGATAGTCAAATGGAGGCCGCACCATGCAGGTTCACAAAAGGCAGAAACCGGAGATCCTTTGTGCTCAGTGTGTTGAAGTTAAAGAACTCAGGTACAACCACCATTACAGATTCAGTCTACTGTTAGCATTTCTCTGGACTGAAATGACATTCCTGCTGCTCACTTATTAATGCAGTGACAACATGTCAGTAACAGTAATCCATAATCCATAAAATTTTAATATACAGTATCTGTGCAGGAACATGGAATGTTGGAAGCATTTGTCCACCCAGTGACTTGGATATTGAAGAATGGTTGGATATAGATGAACCAGCTGATATTTATGTTCTTGGGTACTCTCTCTCTCTCTCAAATAAACCTTCCCTTTTCGGGTGGGAAAATCAATAACATAAACCTTCTTTTTCATATTTGCGAGGAAATGATCTCTGGTTCTCATATTTGCGCTAAATGATACCAAAATGTACTGGATATAACCTTGGGAAACATGGACTGGGAACTTGTTACATTTGAAATTCATTTAGAAAACACATGCATCTGAATAAGTATATTAAATTAAATGTGTCAGATATCCAAGTAAGCAAGCTGTTATTCATATATTGTAGGCCCACGTGCTATTTGGCTATGAAAAGTTGCAATACTTCTTTTTAAGCAACATTTAAATGATACAGTGCTGCTGCAATTTACATATATTTCTTAAAAATAAAATATTTCATTTACCATGAACACTACTTCTACCTTTCAGATTTCAGGATATTACCACTAGAAGTCGGGTATATGATTGGAACTGAAGACACTCGTCCAGTTGTGCAATAGGAGAGCATATCATGCATGAAGCTTTGAATAGAAGTGTTCGGATAATGCCAAGGGATGGCCGACCAAGTTGGTAGCACCAACCGGCTGGTACCGAGGCACCCCCCAGGAGGTCCTGAGTTCGACTCCCGGTGGGAGCGAATTTCAGGCTCTGGGGGTAAAAAAATCCCCTCGCCGGCTCCGTGTGCCAAAGCATTGCTGTAGTCACCCAGGCCGGCCCAGTCGAGGTGGCTCTCAGGCCCAGGCTGGGTTCGGTTCCCCTTGGGCTTTGACTCGCATTGTCTGGGCGGACCGGGGTTCGGGGTTTTCTAGACGGGGGAAGCTAGGTCTTCTGCTTAGTAAAAACCGGTTGGGGGCGTCGCCCCCCTCCCGTGCTATTTTTTTTTTTTTTTTTTTTTTTTTTTTTAGAAGTGTTCGGATAATTCAGAGTTCAAATGCCACAGTGACTCTCCACAAGCAAGGTTCAATCCAGCGATGATAGTGATGGGGAGATCTTTCGCACAATGGCGAGCCACGACAGGTCCAGCGGCTTCAATAAACAAAGATAAAACGACATGCAATGGTGGGACCGGCGCGAATCTCTAGAGAAGCCTGTCCGTCGAGACAGGCTGAGCACCCGCTCATACAAACCATATTTTCCGTCTGATGGCAAGACTCCTTTGGGCACAGCCGATTCCTGCTCTGGTCACACTGACAGGAGCACATGAGTTCACGAGGCAAAAATACCACTCGTGTCACTGAAAAAGTTTCAAAGATTCCCTATATGCTGCTCTTGCTAACTTTTATTCCATGTGCACAGTACGTTGCAGAACTTGTAGATTCGATTTTCTATAAGGATATAAGAGCACCTCCTCTCCATATATATATAAGCAGATCATGGCTCAACGAGGTAATCTAACCACACAAATGACAAAAGTACATTTATTTTACCTTTTGCCCTCTCCCATCCATGTACAGATTCTTATTCTTTGTTGTTGTTATAAATGGCTGGTGGATTAAGAACTAAGAAACTCATTTAGACTGGTTAGGCCGGCTAGGGAAGCCCAAAACTGTCACATGCACCGACAGGGTCCCTCTCGGCCATGTGAGGTTTTGGGTTTCAAGAGACCGCATTGACGTGCCTTACATATCGCGTTCTCAATGACACTCTCCTCTGGTGACATGTCTGCTTGTGTGCTCATCACTGCATGCACTAGATGAGATGTTGGTCTGCAAACATGTTGTTCGGCAGTCGTGGCAATGGCCAGCACGAGCCTCATCGTCATTCCCGGTGACGGCGCTAACACGAGGCTGTGGACGGACAACTGGGCTTCAGTGGGGCCGTTGTGCACCTTCGCGCCGTAGTTGTACACGGCCATTTCTCCGTCCGGCAAGAGAAGTGCTCGCTGCAGGAAGGAGTGTTCCAGAACCGATGGGCAAGTAAGCATCGACTGTCTAGGTACTCGTGCAGTACTTGCATGTTTGGCTGATCCTGAATAGCATCGTCCTTGATCCTCTCACCGCGGACCGGTTCTCTTGAAGATGGTCGCCGGACGGCAGGTACCCGGCGTCGTCAACGTACAAGGCCTTCTTTGTTGGCTCCACTGCCTTGCTTGGAGCCAAGGAGCTATGGCGAACAAAGGCGCCGCCAAAGGTCAAATTTTTCATGTGGTTGGCTCTGCATCGGAGACTGTGGACCAACGAAAGGCGCAGGCGCCATGGATTGCAGGACAATAATGAGTGCAGCCTGTGCGGGCAGGAAGCCGAGACCTGTGATCACTTTTTTTTTTTTTTTGAGCAACGAGACCTGTGATCACTTGTTCATTGGTTCCGTGGTCACCAGACAACTTTGGTTTCTCCCTTCTCCAGCCACTCACACCAACGGTGGATGAGGGCCTCGGAAACTGCTGGTTGGCTCAGAGGTCGCGCCTCGCAGGGGATTGCTGGCCACCGTTCGACACGTTGATGCGGCTCATCTCTTGGAACGTGTGGAAGGAAAGGAATCGGCGGGTCTTCAACGGCTTGGTGTCTAGCATTCAGCAGGTGGTGCAGGTTGTGCGTCGCGAGGGTGAGGAGTGGTGTGAGGCAAGGTTCAGTACGCTAGCGCAGTTTATCCCTCTTTGATCGCAATTTGGGTTCAATATGACTTAAAAGTCGCCTGAGTAAATCTTTGGCCGTCTACAGCAAGCGATCTATTATTGATAAACATGGGTGATCGGATAATAGAATGTATGCTAAAATGCCTCTTGAGAATATATGTATATATGTTTTTTGTTTAATTTTTGTGTGTGTATATATGTTGGACAGCGTGACGAAAGGATAATGCTGACATTATTGATAAGTTTCGTGTAACAAACTCAACATTTTCATCTGTTATTTATTTCGGTAATGCTATTTTACAAACGTTCTAACCGTAGAACGTGTGGCAACGGCCCACTGGGCCTCCTCGCCACCCACACCTCCTAGGCAGCGCACCCCCGCGTGTCCTATCTCCTCGTCCCCTCCGTCCGGCCCTCACTCGCAACCGCTCGAAGGAAGGAGAAAAAAAAAATACAGCAACGCCCATGGCCGACGCCGGCGCCACCGCTGCCGAAACCGGCGAGCTGGCGCCACCACCGGCGCTCCCAGGTCCGGATCCGGTCCTGCCGCCCCTAAACCCGCCGCTCCCCTCGCTCGTTGAGTCTCCCCGGCGCTCGTTCCCGTGGCCCGACGCCGGCCGGCGGCGCGCGCAGCCATTGTGGTGCGCGCCGGCCAAGGCGGCACGGAACTCGACGTGTCGGAGCTCACCGCGTACCGCCTCGTCTTCCTCGACTCCGGCCAATTTCTCCACCAAGCGATGTACCGGGGAACGTCTCGCCACCGCGTCGCGCGTCCGCCCGCACTCGCGGCGTGAAGCGAGCCTCGCGTCCCTCTCGGCGTGCTCACGGAGCGGCGCAGCTGCCGTCGGCCGTGCTCGAGGTGATGAAGGCCTCTGTGGAGGCGTTCCTGAATGCCGTCCTCGCCGGTGGGATCCTCGGCACGCAGAGCCCAGCCATGGCAGCGGCGAGCACCCCCTTCACCTCCCCACCCCCACCCCCATCGATTCTTTGTGTGTTTCGGAAGGTCATTTGCATTTGGTGCACCATCGAACCACGTTTGTTTCACTAGGGTGTTTTCATTTGTTTCTAACTAATCTTTCTTCGTTTCCTCTATGTGTTGTTCCAATAACTTTGTTTTGTTTCTTTTTATGTGTTGATGTTGTTTCAGTTTCTCAAACCTTTTTGTTTCACATTTTTTATTTTAATTTAATTTGATCAATTTTTTTGTTTCTTTTGTTTGTAGTCTGTTGTTTCAACCCTATGTTCTTCTTTGTTTCATTTTTGAATCCCCCTTCCTGTTTTTTGTTCATTGTAATATGTTTTTTTATTGTTTCAACCACACAATTTCCGGTGTTTCTAATCACATTAAAAAATGTTGCCCTATTTTTTCGGTTGTTTCAAGTTGCTTGTTGTTTTTGTTTTTTTCAACAATGATTTTTGTTTCATTTGTTGTCTTTTTTTTTTTTGGTTTTGAGGCACCGGCGGCCATGTTTGTGGCGACGGCGGAGGGCCGGCCACGGGGAGCAGCGCCACGCGAGGGGGTGTTGCGTGCGTGCCCGCGTGTGTCCGTGTTTGTTTGTGTACCAACGTGTTTGTTTGTGTACGAACGGTGTGTGCGCTGCGGGAGGGTGATATGGGCCGGGCCCTACTACACCGTTCTATCGCCGAACGTTCTATCGCCAGCACTACCCATCCTCTCTGTCCTTCTAGATAATCCACAGACCACAGATCTAGGGTCTATTCAACGCCTTCCGAGGATATACGAAGATACATGTCCGACGGCGCAAGGAAACGATGGAGATAATGTCGAAATTATTGATCCATCGTCGTGCCAGATACAAGTTAATGCGATTATTTGCACATGCAAGTTCGTTGTGCATTAACGATCTGCATATAGCGCATACGCTTTCGGAGCAACCTGTGCGTGTAGAGGCATGCAGATGCTTCTTGGGCAAGAACTCCCCCCCGTTGTATTGCCAAGTTGGGTCGGCAGCTTGGCTGTGCCGTCCAGAAGGAAAATTCGGCCGGCCAGCCGCCGTCGGCACGGTGATATATCATGTCCTCCGGCCAACCCATGGATAGGCGAGGACACTGGCGTGATGGCACGATCGCGCGAGCCCAATGACGATGCACTGGGTGACTGGATGGACTGGACACGACGGAGGGACAGGTCTACTGGCACGCTGCTTTCGGGCAACGCTCGATCTGCCACGCAAATGACGCGAGCGAGCCGTGTGGCCTCAGCCCGCTTTTCGTATCTTGACGCTACGCCATGACCTGACCAGCCCACAGTGCTGCGTTCGTCCACGGGACAGACTCTTCGCCGCTCGCACCAGAAAATCTTCCTTGGCCGTGCAAGTAATGTGGCGGCTGCAACCTGCGGCAACGCTATCCTGCAGTCGACAGATATCCGTTAAAGGTCATGTAAACGGGCCCAACGGCGTATCTCGAGTAATATTCACTACAAAAAAAATCAAAATTATCTAGAGGTGTTATTTATGTCCCTTAAATCTCAAATTGCATTTTTTTTACTCTTCAAAGTTACAATAGGTCTCATCCAGAACGTGTTCTTTTATATGTGCTACAATTTTCTATAATTTAAGATTGTTAAGATGCTCAAAATGTAATATAAAGTTTTAGCAGCTTATTAATCACTTACCAGGCTTGTTGCTTCAAAAAAAATCATATATTTCTTATATGGTCTTAGATAAAATTACTATGTATATAAAATTTTTAGTTTTCGATGATATCTACATATTTATAAATTTGTGTTATGTCATTTAAGGTCGTTCAAATGCCAAAAAACCAAACTTCTGGTGGCAAATTAACTGCATACGCCATAGAAAAATCAAGTGTATATGGTGTTAGATAAAGATAATATACATTTAATTATTTGTGAAAGTTGTAGTGTGTCTGATAAGATCTATAACTTTCTAGTTTTTTGCTTTTTACTTCTTGTTGTTTAGATTCTTAAAGAAATTGATACAAAACCCGACTAATATGCTGCTAAAACTTCATATTATTTTTTAGCATCTTAATGACATCATCAAGGACAGCATCCAAAACTAAAAATTTATAGTAGGTCTCATCAATGCTACAGTGTTCAAAGATTTGATTTTTTAAGGCGCCAAAAATACATTTTAAGACTTTAGGATTGGGCAAACTCCATCGTATCAAGCAGTGGTCAGAGAGAGATTCGTTAAAGCTCATGTAAACGGGCCCATCGGCGTATCTTCTCGCAAAGCCCAGCAGGTCGCGATCCTACTGTGCGTTCCCATGCAATTGGCCCACCGGCGACCCGAGGGTTGAGCAACTTTTACTCCTCCGAAAGCCAAGAAAAGGATTGGAATTCGGTGGATGCTTGGAAATAATGGACGTCGCCGGTGATCATTACGGCAACAGACCAATTAACCAGAAGTAAATAATCAGCTGAGCGACCCGATCACACGGCTGTTTACAAGTGATCTCTCTGAGATGTGGGCCACGGGCTGGCTCTGGCCCCTCATGCCGGCGACACGCGCCCAGAGATTCAGTGTTACTGGACCGATGATGTATGGTTCATACATACGTTGCCCAAACTTGAATGTTATACAAAAGATAGGCGAAAGATACGGGTTAGGTAGCTAAACCTGCTGGCTTTGGAGCTTCGAGGGCTCATTCATTTCTAGTTTTCTACCGCCTCGCCGGATTCCGGCACGCACGCACGCGACTCCAGCTGCCTTTTCTGGTTGTGTCGCGGCGAACGCGATCGCCGAACGAACTCTGGCCGGCAGCCGGCCGGCTCAGAGCCTTATAAATTGCTCCCCCCGCATGCCTCTGGTATCCATTCATCTCACTAGCTCACCAGTAGCAGCCACAGCCAGAACACAGCAAGCAACCACACGTTCTCCGATCCGTCAGCCAGCCAGCGCTCCAGTTTCTGCCTCGTTTGCTCCTGCCGTGCCTGAGTGCCTCTCCTTGCTCATCGGTTGATATGGCGTTCGCTGAGGTATGTGTTGTACATAATGCAGCGCCAGTGTTCATTGACAGTGAAATGGACTTACTGTGAATTAGAGTACTAGCAACATGCATGCCATTGTGAATATGTCGTTTTTCTCGGCTGTATAGTGTGTAGACAGACAACCTGAACCCGAAAACATGATATATAAGTTGGTGTCCAATCTTGGGTTCTGTCACGTATAGAATCCGCGGTAGTAGTAGCGTGCTCACCAACCGCGAGAAATAATAGTTTATTTGAAACCTACAACAACTTGATCGATCGATGAGAATTTTCTAGACAAAGATGTGCGCTCCATCGGTCCTCGGTGCACTCATGTTCAAGGCATGCACCTGTCACTGGCTCGCCATTCCTTCCTTTAAAGCCAAGCATCCAAAGCAACCCAGTAACAAATGTCTGTCTTGCATTTCCTGAGCTGTCCTTCGAACCATCCATGGCATGCAATGAAATTGACAAGCCTCCGGTCAATCCAACTGCTGTGATTTGATGTCCTCGACATCACATCGTTCATCGTGTGACATGTGTCTAACTGTCTATGGCTCTTTGCCTAAACGGCCTCTGCTTTTGTGTCGCGCGCAGGAGGAGACGACGGCGGCGTACCTTGGCATGAACCTGATCAAGACCTCCTGCGACTCTGAGGACGACGGCCTCGCCGGCTGGTCTCCGTCTGGCTCGTGCACGCTCTCCGCGCACGCCGAGGACCATCCGGCACTCCCTTCGTTGGCAGCCACATTGGCTGCCGCCGACGACGACTCTGACGACGAGGAATTCCAGCAGCATCGTGCGTGGAAGCCCAGCGGCCGGTACGTCGTGGCCGCGCACCGCGCGAGAGACGCGGACGGGCTGTGCCGCGCGATCTCGCGCGCGCCGAGGCCCAAGGTGACGTACCGGGTGGCCGGGTGGGTCGGTGTGCAGGGCGCCGCCGCTGTCGAGGGCTCCTCCCACGCCGTTCACGTCGAGGTCCGCGTGGGACACCAAGGCCAGTGCGTCGGTGGCGGCGTGGCTGTGGTCGAGCCGGGGAAGTGGGGCGAGATCAAGGGCTCGTTCCGGGTCGACGATGACGATGATGAGCCGCCGCGCCACGCCAAGGTATACGTTCATGGGCCGCCGGCCGGGGTGGATCTCAAGGTCATGGACCTGCAGGTGTGCGCGGTGAACAAGATTCCAAGGCTCAGGCACCTCAGGAAGAAGGCCGACAGGGTGCGCAAGCGTGACGTGGTGCTCAAGGTGAAGAACCAGCGGACGGACGGCGGCGACACGACGGAGAGCGTGGCCGGAGCGCACATCCAGGTGATCCAGGTGCAGAACAGCGTGCCGATCGGGACGTGCATCACCAAGGCGGGGATGCAGAACCCGGAGTACGTGGACTTCTTCACCAAGCACTTCGACTGGGCGGTGCTGGAGAACGAGCTCAAGTGGTACCACACGGAGCCCGTGCAGGGGCAGGTGAGCTACGCGGACGCGGACGAGCTCATCGACTTCTGCGACCGCCACGGCAAGCCCGTGCGCGGGCACTGCATCTTCTGGGCGGTGGAGAACTCGGTGCAGCAGTGGGTGCGCGCGCTCAACGGCGACCAGCTCCGCGCCGCCGTGGAGGCCCGGCTCCGCGGCCTCGTGTCGCGCTACAGCGGGCGGTTCCCGCACTACGAGGTGAACAACGAGATGCTGCACGGTGCCTTCTACCAGCAGCGCCTGGGCGACGACATCAACGCGCACATGTTCCGGGAGACGGCGGCGATCGACCCGGCGCCGGCGCTGTTCGTGAACGACTACAACGTGGAGAGCGGCAACGACCCGAACGCGACGCCCGAGAAGTACGTGGCGCTGGTGACCGACCTGCAGCGGCGGGGCGCGCCCGTGGGCGGGATCGGCGTGCAGGGCCACGTGACGCACCCGGTCGGGGACATCATCTGCGACGCGCTGGACAAGCTCGCCGTCACGGGCCTCCCCGTGTGGATCACGGAGCTGGACGTCTCCGCCGCCGACGAGGCCGTGCGCGCCGACGACCTGGAGATCGTGCTGCGGGAGGCGTACGCGCACCCGGCCGTGGAGGGCATCATGCTGTGGGGGTTCATGCAGGGCCACATGTGGCGCTCCCACGGCCAGCTCGTCGACGCCGACGGCAAGTACACCGAGGCCGGCAACAGGTTCGCGGGCCTCCGCCGGGAGTGGACGTCGCACGCGCGCGGGAAGGTGGACAGCAACGGCAACTTCAAGTTCAGGGGCTTCCACGGCACGTACCAGGTGCTGCTCACGACGGCCGCCGGGGAGGTGAAGAAGCGGACGTTCGACGTCAACAAGGGGGATGCGCCGCTCGTGCTGGACATGGATTTCTAGATCCGTACATATTGATTGATTGGTCACCGGCGATTACGATTTACGACAAGGATTAGTACGATCTAGTAGTATTCGTACAAATTATTATGTGTGGTATATATGTATATTTGATTGGGGTGATGCGTAGTCATTTACAGTGGTGAAGAAGTATGTATTTTTAGTCCCAGAGTGTGTAGATGATTGATACTATTGTATTCGGTATTTATTAAGAAAGATTGCAGTAAATAAACGAAATATTTGTCTTTTTTTCTCTCCACGTTATACGTAAATCCTTAGCGAATGGGTGCACGTATTTCACAAAAAAAAAAAGCAAATGGGTGCACGTAAGGAGTTATTATTATTGCATAAACTTCTCCTATTGGCTTAATGGGCCTTCAATCCAACTATAATAGGCTGATAATGGGTCACTGCAATTGCAATTGAAATGGGAGCAGACAAAACAAAAGATGGCCCGTGGGCCTGTTTAGTTGGGCCGGATTTCTCACTAAACATGCTTCCTTCTTTCTCTCGAGGCCCGGAATGGCGCGGGCTTGTATGTCGGCAGTTCGGCACAGTAGTGGTGGCTGGTGCTCGAGCCGCCTAGCTCGGCAGTGTGGGCCTGATGCGTCAGTGAAAGATGAAGAAAGAAAAAGAGATGGAGAAAAACTGCTAAGTGTTTCCCTCTGCTCGAGGGAGGGGTGTTTTTGAGAGACTGCAACAAAAAAAAGAAGCAGAAGAAAATCTACTGAAGCATGTTTTTTTTTTTTTACCACAATTCTCTTTATTGGTTATTATAAAGAGGATTGGTTTTAATCAATCTAGTGAAATCACTCAAATATGTTTACAAATTACAAAGCATACACCGAGTACGGAAAACATCCATTCGTGAGGTCAATGTTAAACATTTATAGCACCATTATGGTCTTGGTCTGAGTGGCTTCACCAGCAAAGACGAGATGTCCTTGTCCGTCAAGCCGTGTTCATGGAATAATCTAAACTAGTCCTACATCAACAAAGTACTACTATCAGTAGCAAACAACTACAGTAAAAAGGGATTGGAGTGCCACTTTATGCTTTCAGGAAAACAAAAGAGGAGAGAAGACGTCAAACATCTTCTGTTTGGCCAATTGCTGCGTGGTCGGTCCAGTTACGTGCAAATTCAAACTAGCGAAGCTATCAGACTACAGAATGCACCAATAGTCAGAGTTAAATAATATACTTGGTTAGTTTATTATCATCGCAGGCCTTGCATACATGGGTGATCAAAATCTAGCCACTGTTTCTTCTAGAGCCTGATTGACAGCTTCTTTCTTCTTAATATAAACGAATTATTTAATTTGACAGTTTAATTCATCCTTGAGAAATGACTTGCCACATTCAGTAATATTTGTCAACCAATGCAGGCTAAACTGTTCAGGATTGTTGAAAAAGAGAGACAGACCTATCAGAGAGGGAAGAGATTTGCTTGCGTGCATGTATATCAGTGGACAAATCAGGGAGATGCATGTCTGCCTACGTGGGGTTTGCGCGTAATCAATGACAACGACGTCTACTCGTCCTGACGATAGAACACTCGATCATTACAACGCACGCCTGGGGCCGGTGAATTTGCGACCAATGCAACAAAGCGCCGGTTTACTCTTGGGTCGTCCAGTGATCCCGTCTATTCGCAGCCCCACTAAAACAGACAAAACTTTGGCACAAAGTGGCCAACAAACCCTGAGAATCTTAAAAAGTTACGATCGAACCAATGCTAGGAGAAGGATCTTCTTTTTCATCTTCTTGTGTCTGTTTCTCTTCGACTCGGTTTGGTCTTGTCAGTACTAGGAACAACACGGTCTTGGACATACGCATCAGAGCTTCAGAATACCCGGGGTCTCAAGTCCACACGCGGAAATGTGCTGACGAGCCAACCAAAGATTTTGGCAATTCGGCTTCTCGCGCCTGTAGGACATACTGTTTAGATCTTGGGCCGATCGATCTGCAGGTGGTACTTGCCAGACATCGTCATGGTCACCGCGGAAATCTATGCCAGGAACGGCAGATTCTTCGCTCGATAGCTCTTCTTTGCGGATTGGAGCGGCCTGATGACCCAAATTTTCCACGATTGCTGCTGCTGCTGCTGTCCACTTTGTGCCTGACAAGTCCCAAGCCAAGTGGACGACCGACTAGGGTTGGTTGTTTCTTCGAGCTAACGAGCCGCCGTGGACTCGAATCCGTGCGTCTGGTTATGCACCGCCGTCTCCGTGACCGTACGTACATTTCGCCGCGACCAGGGTTGCACTTGCACAAGTGTGACTTCGACTGGATCACCGACGACCGCACCGAGCAACTCACCCGGATCACTGACGACCGCACTTGCTAGCTACCTACTGCGCTTGCCATGCAAGATTTCCAGCCGAGTCTTTGTTTTTTTTTTTTTTTCTGAACGATGAGTCCCTTTGCCTTCGTTTCTAGAATCTGATCGGCAGTTCCCAATGAATTGTGATATCCATTTTATACCTTACATTCACTCGAGATTATAGTTGATAGTATCTTTTTGCACTTAATCTCTAGCACAGGAGTAAATTAGTCAATCAAGGCATGTCGCAGATTGTCAAACACAAGGAGCATAGTTTAATCTCGTCCACTAATCAAGAGCATACGCAGCCTCTCCTTGCTCTGCTAGCCCACCACGCCCTTCTCAGCACACCTCACCCACATCTCTGATCTGTCTCTGTCAGCCGGACGACAATTTAATCTCTTGCACTTTGCTAGATTTGATTAGGAATTTAGGACAGACCCAAGATGATTTTCCTGAGCTTTTCCCTATCCGCGTTGCTGTAGTCTTCTATTTGTACTTGCTCGCGCGCTGCCGTGGCTGCTGCCGCGACGTATTTGGAGCGGACCTTCCTGACAAATGCCACTAGGATCTGCTTCTTTGTACCATGACAGTCTGGCTAACAAAGTGATTAAATATATGCCTTGGTCTGCCTCTTTGTACCATGATAGTCTGGTTAACAAGGTGACTAAATATATGTCGTCGCGGCGCTTCACAGGGTTGTCACAACGGCGCCCTGTGTGCTTGTGTTTGGACCATGGGCAGATGACATAGGTACAGTTAGCGCGTTGCATCGAAATGGCCACGGATGGTTCGTGGAAACCGCGACATGTACGTTTGTCCGGCTCTTTGTTTCGTCTAGAATCCACAGTGCACAAATGTAGTTTGTCCGAATCTTTGTTTCCACTAATCTAGAGCAAGTACTAAATATTACCTCGGTTTGGATTTACAAAGATACTCCCTCCATTTCAAATCACAGTTCGTTTGACTTCTTTTATCCTAAATTTGACAACACGCCTTATTCAAAAAAATTTGTATAATCATAGTCAAATTCAAGTCATTTTTAAAGGAATTTTAGTAATAAATCATGCCACAACAAAAGAAGTGATAATTTAAACAAATTCTTGAATAAAACAAGTGGGTCAAAAAAGTCAAACGAACTATAATTTAAAATGGAGGGAGTAATTTTCTTTGCCACTAAGTTAAAACCAGACATTCCCCAAATGCCTAACAACAACTGTGATCACTGGATGATCCAATGCTTTACAAACACTAGCACTAGTAAACCAGAGAGGGTCTAAGCTACCATGTACATCTAACTAGGATGCCCGTAGGTGTGTTGTTCCGAACTTTTCATCTAATACAAAGACGGACAGACCTTTTGCGTGATCAAGGAAACTTGCACTAGATCATCTAGTATGTAAGTGTAATTTGCCTCATAATCATTGGGCCCCATGATACGACCACTTGTGTTGTTGAATGATCTTCATGTAATGGACCATAATGAGGTGGGATGTTCTTATGAAAGTTGATTTTTTTTAAGCTCGCATTTTGTGGGGTGAAAGAAGATATCATAACTTTATATGTTATAAATATCATTAATTTTTCAGCATTATAGCTTAGGCATATAATAATAATAATCAATCAACACACAAAATTGTAGAAAAAATAATGATGGAAAATTCATAATGTGTATTTTAAATATAAGTTATGATATTTGTTATCACCCTACGAATTGAAACTTTGACTCAGTTTGAACACAAAGGTAGCACCTTTACTTTGCGGTGGAGTAATTTGGACCTTTTTCTGAATTTAAGTACGTCTTTGTGCTTGGTTAGGAGCCATGTAGTGGAATCAACCTATTGGTATCTTGTCTTTTTTTAAATGATCCAGTAATAGCCGGCTTTGATTAATAATAATGAGTAGCAAACAAGAGTTTACATGCACGAGAAGCGCTTCCTACATCAGCCTAAGCTACATAGGGTTGAATTACAATGCTGATTACTCGCTACCTAGATGAGCAACCATTAAAGATTTGAGGAACCAGCCGTATGTTGTGTCCTTTAACTCTTTCTGCAAACGCAGCTTGCGCAGGCTTGCGATGGTCCCTGAAGATTATCGCATTTCGTTGATTCTTAAGCACATTAAAGAGTCAGTGTCACAACCTCATCTTATTATTAGTGATTGAAGTGTTTACATTTAGTCTATTGTACTATTTCTTTATATTTTCATAATATATGGAGCCACTCCTGATTGGAAATACACTACTCAGAACTAATTGTTTTTCCTTTTCTTCTCTTTCACGCGCAAACATTCACTTGTCGAGGAGACTTTGACTTCTGCCACGCGTTGCTTGGCATATCCACCTGCCTACTCTGCTCCTCCATTGGTTGCCTACTCTGATGATGTTTATTTGTTAATAAAGTCCAGTATATATTAGGGGGAACCCCTCCTGTTTCATCTTAAGAAAAAAAAATCTGCTCCTCCATTGGTTCCTTTCCAACTCCAAAGGTTTTCTGAGAGAGGTGCAACAAGAGGACCTATGACTATTCTATGGACACATGTAATGCTTTTGCTGGAGTTTTCACTGAAGCACCAACAGCTGCTCTACGGTCAAGTGTTTGTCTCACCTCCAGGCATCGTTCTTCTAGCATGTCCTGATCTACCTAGTTCCCCATTTTCACGGCACCACAACACAATAATTTGAAATGAAACACTGAAACAGCAAAGACCGGGAGATCTCAAACATCTGTGTTTATGTACAAAAAAAGGCGGTTTCCTTTCTTTATTCTGACTTTGATTGATGTTTACAGGACACAAAAACTTGTGATGAAAATGTCAAATGAGAACGCAGAACTGCATGTTTTACCCAGCCAGTTCCAGCACTACTAGCCTTTGTAGGCATACCACACACCTGTTCGCCAGCCCCAAGTGTCACTGCTCTGATGTTACATACATTTACATGCAACTCATCCTTGGGATCAGAGCAGAACGCCACTACTTGACTTGACCAGGCTGAATGAACGGAAAACTGAGAAATTTACAACAAAGCATACGAATTAAACAAAAGAATCTTGCACTTGTTCGCCACTTCTCGCTGCCTGCGGATGCTTGGAACGCGTCCAGCGAATGCAGTGAAGGGCCGCTCAAGTTCACCTACCCTTAAACCCTTGAGGTTACTTGGACGACACACTGACACACATGAACTGATCGTGGTGGACTTATAACCACGTAGTAGTATTTTGTTAATGTACACCCTATTGCTGGAACCTTGCAAGTGATCTTCTTCACTTTGAGTCACTTGTTCATCTTCTTTGAGAGGGCACTTGTTACCCTGTCATGTGGAAGGCTTGGCCACTCCACTGGTAGCCGAAGCTGTTGTTGGCTTGGGGAATGGGGACCACCACGTCATCGACGGGGAAGTCAATCTCCCCGGCGTTCTGGAACCAGAACTGGGTGTCCGCTGGCGCCGGCAGCGCGGCATGTGCTGCTGCATCTGCAAGACGCACGTGCACAAGACGTTGTTAGAGCAGGGGAATCAGGACGGCGAAACTCTTTAACGGTCTGCAGCTAATCTGCTTGGTTGTGGCGTCTGTCCCGTTCTGACACTTACTCTGCAGCAGTGGGACGTTGTTGGCGGCGTGGCCTTGGAGCATGAAGGCTTCGGCCTCCTGCAGGCTGTGGCGGCGCTCGTACGCGTCCTGCAGCATCTGCTGCACCATCATCTGCCGGAACAAGAACAAAGTACATATCAGAAGTCAGAACAAACAACATCCACGGAGCTCAGCCCTTGTGTTCTGAGGTGGTGAACGATTCACTCACCATCTGGCCCCTGTTCAGCTGCTGCTGCGGCGGCCACTGGACGATGACGCCGCCGACGTCGACCCCCACGATTTTGAAGAGGGAGTCCACGTAGATGGTGCCCTGCGGCGTGGCGTGCGCGTACACCTTGTCGTCGGGGAGGCAAGTCTTTGCGTGGCTGGTCGTCGCCTCCCACAGGCGGTCCGTCATGCCGTCGCCCAGAATCTGAGAAACAGAGCAGCCCATCAGTCAGTACCAGTACGGAAATGGAAACCAAGCGCGTTCTTGAAAAAAAAAAAAAGAACCCCTCAAACTCACCGCGCGCAGATCGTCGGGCTTCACCATGAGCATCCGGACGAAGTCCTTCACGTTGCGGACGTTGTTGTCCCTGAGCTTCCGGTGGAACGCGCCTTCCTTACCGATCTTCTCGAGCCGCCAGACGTCGTCGGCGAGGACCGGCGGGTAGTGCTTGCGGTAGAGCTCGCCACGGTGGTCCCTGACCACGAACGCCTCCGTCATGGCCTCCTGGATCCGGGCCCCGGCGCCGTCGCCGGTGCCGCCCACCACGCGGGCGGCGATGCGGAACCTGCGGCAGCGGACCCAGGAGGAGTTGTCGGTGAACTGGAGCTCGGCCACGGTGGCGCGCCCGTCGCGCATGGTGAGGCTGACCTCGCCCGTCAGCAGCGGGCGCTTGCCCTCGCGCTCCTTGACGACGTTCCGCTGGAACTCGTCGGCGGACCAGTCCTCGCGCCCGTCCGGTGGGAAGTCGCCGAACACCGGGACCAGCTCGACGCGCAGCATCGCCTGGTTCGGGAGCACGGCCGGCGAGCCGGTGCGCGCGTCCACGAGGATCACCTCCAGCGGGTTGCCGTCCGCGTCCTCGATCTTGCTGCCCGTGAAGATCGGCAGCTGCGGCGGGCGCCGGAACGCCAGCTTCCACGCCGCCCGACTCTCCGCCACCGCCGGCGGTGGGGTCTCCGGCAGCCGCTCGATGTAGCGCGGGCTCTGCATCAGCCCCGCCTGCAGCTCCTCCTGAACCTGCACGAACGAACGGTGGCACGAAACAGAGCGGTCAAGATGCCTGCTTGCTCGGTTTCGCATTTCAGAGGAGGACATGGGAATCGATCTGTCGCTTACCACTTGCCGGAGGAGAGGCTCCAGATACCTCCACAGATTGTGCATGTGCTTCTGCAGCATGGCCTCCTTGATCACCCTGGAATTCGACGCGAGCACAGTCAGTCAGTGAAGCTCTAGCTAGAACCGAGTGGCCATTAAAGCTCGAAAGGTGAAAGAAACAAAGAAAGCAGGCGGCGGGCTCGCATACGTGGAGAAGGACGGCAGGCGGCGCATGCGCTTGTCGTCGGGCTGGTCGTCGCCGTCCTGCTCGTACCCGTTGTGGAGGCGCTTGGCCGCCATTGCTGCTCTCGCTACCGCAGGGACGACGATCGTGCACGGTTTCTTGTGCGGCAAGCTTTCGAAGCTATTTTCAGAGGGATCCGAGCAGAGTGATTGACTGGGCTTGCTGCTGGAGTAGGAGGATGGTTTGGTCGCGTTGGTGTGGTTTGGGCAGGGTTGCACGGTGGCAGCCGCCACTGCTTATATAGGAATGCGTGCCGGGCCGGGCCGGACGGCGCTCGTACTGTGTGCAAGCGGCAAAAGGAAGGTGAGAGGAAGGTGCCGCGAAGGCGGGAGGAAGCACGGTTGCTTCGGCTCGGAGTAGCCGAGAGGCGAGATGACGTCATCCCCCGACGTGGTAGTGAGGAGAGCTGGACGGAGAGGGTGGCCGACTCGCGCGGCGGCGTGCGACGTGTCGTGTCGCTTCTCTCCTTACCGGCCGGAGGTGCCCTGCGTATATGCTTCTGCTTTTTGATGCGGCTGAAACCGCCCGGCCGTCGATCGGCCCGCCGCCGCCGGTCGGTCACGAAAGCAGCCGTCATATGCCTACAGCGAAACCAAACCTCTTCTTCTTTTTTTTTTCTTTTTCCTTGGTGAATTCATCGGCCAATATCATCGGCGGGAATAACTCTGTTGCTCAATTAACAAAAATCAACCAAGCTCTGGAAACTAAGTCTGTTGCAATTTCCATTTTCCCTGGCCGTTTCCAGCATGCTCAGTTTTCTGAAGATCTATGCTTATTTCATCATAGAATTAGAGCTGCCAAACTGCTCCTCCTCTAATCCAAATTATAAGACCTTTTTTTTCCAAAGTAGTTTGCTATACATCTAAATATATATTTTTTTCGAAGGGACGGCAAAAGCTTTGCCGCGGATTTTATTAGACGAGAACATCTAAATATATATACACAGTAAAATTGATGTATTTAGAAAAGTCAAAATATCTACTATAGTTTGGAATGGTTGGAGTACCGCTTTGTATCTTGGTCTAGCCTGGGCTTAATCTCAAAAAAGTGGACATCTTATTTTCGAAGAAATCATTTTTTTAAAAAGTTTGATCAAATATAAAAAATACAAATATTTAGATACATAATAAATAACATTAGATTTAACTTGGAAGCACTTTCAGAATAAACTTATTTGAAGATACAATAGCTAATACTATTTTGTACTCCCAATTCCTAAAATGATGAAATTCAGGAATAGTGCTATGTTTTAATTAGTAGTTAAGTTTGACCAAATATATATATAAATAATAATATTTATCATACGAAATAGGTGCTACTGTTTGTCCAAATATATATTTGGTCAAGTACTATTTGTATATAGTATATTGGGCCTAATATATTTAGTACATATATAAGTATTAGTTTTGTCATGAAACATAATTTTAAATAATATATATTTGATATCATACACATTAATACTGTTATTTATATTTTTTATCAAATTTTAGACAATTTTATAGTATATGCAAGAAACAACATATATCAAGAAAGTGAGATGTACACTTATTTTAAGAGTGGGGGAGTACCTTGGTTGGGATGCCATGAATGTTCCATGAAGAAATGGGCCGCACACGGACTCCACTATTGCTTTCTTTTGACAAGCTGTTATTCTTTCTTTCTTTTTCTCTCCTCTTCCTCTGGGTGCAGCAAGCAGGAAACTGCACTCCGATTTTATTTACAGAAAGCATCCACCTACAGGCAGCAAATTCAGATAGAAAACACATAAACAACCTAAAGTTTGAGAAAAAAACAACCCATATGTCCATGATTTAAGGTTTCAACAAAGTGATCGAGTGATCCATCTATATATTAGGGTACTACGGATGACCACGTCAGAAGGAAGGCCCAAAAAAAAAAACCTATCTTCCATGTAATTGCTCCAAGAACTGTCTATTTCAGGAATGCCTGAATAGGCTGTGCTCTGCCATCTGTAATGTCTGGCATCAATATTGTAGTTGCATATATGTGGCTCAATTTTGCCAAATCCGACCTGCAGATTTTCTTCAATAACTGGAGGCCATAATTAATTTTTAACTCCATATAATGATTAAAAAAACACTCATTTGAGCTGGAAAATAAGCGTTAATATGTAATCGTCCTAAATTACAGGAATATAATTTTTTTCTCTTGGGAAATTATCAAGAAAGTGTCATTGCATGAAATCTTTCTAATTGCAAGGCCAAATTTGAGCCGAAAGCAACTTCAAGTAGCTAGTAACATGCTACACAAGAAAGAGGACTACTATTTCCAGGAAACTGGCAGTTTTCAATCAGAGAGGGGCGCATCCTGCCGTTGCTACCGATTAACTAAAATAACTGATGGTACTTTCAAGGGACCAAGATGCTCTAAACTAACACTAGCACACCGAAAAAAAAAAAAAAAAGGTCTATTCACCTGCTACCGATGCTGAAAACTGTCCATAACGACGTTTTGATTCCTTTTCCTAAAAAGAATAATGCACCAATAATGTAGTCTATGTGCATTTCTAACTCTAAGATAGCATTACTCCGTGTATGGTCAACTACCTAACAAAAGGATCTATATCTTTGAAATGAAAAATGCTTTGATGCAAGTGTTTCCAAATTTAGACTCACTATTTCAGCAACCATATATTGATGATGTATACTTTAACATCCAAGTGGCGCATCAAAAGACGCGTTTTAACCGCCATCTAGGGTGATCTCCCCATTCAAATGTCTTTTTGTAATGCAACTAGCCCAACTCCTCTCCAACAAACACGTATCAATCGTCACTAATCTCTCTCACTTCAGAAACAAATGAAGACAATAATAATATAAAAGATCGATTCAATTCAGTCTACTACACAGTTCGAGGCCATGACGACTAGACCTAGAGAACCATGACCATAGCAAAGACTCGCTAGTTACATGATCACATAAACTAGACCGGAGCAGTTCGATGGTTTTGTTAAAACAAACAAGCCATCCTCCTCCCTCCCTCTCGATCGTCTCAAACAAAAATAAAAATAGTTGAAAACTTAGCGGTCACGCGGACACGCGGTATCTTGAGTTCTTGACACGACGGATCCGGCGCCTATTGGCGCCACGGAGCATATAGTAATGGGGGAGAACGCGTTATACACGTAGGACCGGGAGGCAGAAGACCTTGACTTGCCAATGCCCATGCTCAAGTCTTCTTGGCTGCGATGGCGGTTGCCAAGGACCAGCAGCGGCATGAGATCTGAGAGGTCCACTGTGTAGCCCGGCATGTGACCACCGCTCGTCCCCTCTGCAGTGCAGGGCATTGCCATTGCGTACTTATCTGTTGGAAACCAAGCTGAATCATTTGCTGTTCTGAATCTGATAATACCAGGTTCAGGAACAAAAGATCTAGCTACGTCCCTACATGTCTCTTCGGTCAGAAAGCGCGTTCGGGAGTATTATCTATTCATCATTTCCTCTCACTCGTCAAAATGAGCTGAATAGTAGTACAAAACTACCAATAGCTCAGCAAACCTGCAGAAGGATATTCTGGATTTATGTTTAACAAAAAGCGCACAGTGGTCAGTGGACAAATCGGAAGTGTCTATCTGCGGTTTGGATTTCCTATCGAACAGGTCGTTTTCGCCGTTGGACAGGGGGTGGTTGAAGCCAAGGCCATGCTCGTCCTCATCGTGCATGTCGCCATTTTCACGCAGAATCTCCATGTCAGTCTTACAACGCGTGTAGACTTCGACGGGCAAAGGCATCAATCAATTCACGCCGGTGCACTATCGCGTCTGTCGATTCTGTTTCGATCGGCGAACGAACACTCCAAAATAACGACCGTGGTGAAGAACCGGCCAGTTCCTTACACGGAGAATTCACTATCTCAACGACCATGGTGAATCTCTCCAAACGTGATTCGAGAATCTAGAAGCCAAGCATATTGTTTCTGCAGTGAGAGGGAAAATTGTCTGAGAAAAAAAAATTAACAGAAGGTTCAGTTTCTCATCTGAAGCAGCAGCTGCTGCAGCGTCAGATAGCAGAGTATCAGTATGAGCACTTCAGAGTTCAGTCTTGAGGTCTTGTTGAGCTTCATCGCAAACTATATATATATAAAAAGATCTGTGTTGCGTGAACACAACAATTGGGCAAGGGCAGAGAGTTGGAAGCATTAAATAATTGAGCCTTGACTAGAGCAGAGTTTGTTGTACTCCTTGGTCTCTAGTGGGTTTGAGTGACCTTTAGTGTTCGCCAAGAACCAACCGTACATGCTCATTAAAATATTGTTAGTGCCAGGACTAACTAACTCCCTGATAACTGGCATTCTCCTTTAAAATGTACACTCCTCCTACTACTTGCAATCAGATTCAGGGAGTTCTAGTTTCACTGATGACAAATGTAAAGTGCCATAATAACTAAACACAGTGCTTCTGGTGTGTTTACACTTACAGGGAGGCAGTATTTTCTCTGGGTCTCTGTCTTTGATCAGTTGATCGCATGGAAAATATTCTGAACTGTGATACTGTTCGAATGCTATGTGGTGTAGTAGGGACAAAGCCAGACGAGGAATATGCGCTCCATGCATATGGTCTTTCTTGTTCACACGAGATTAGGTACCTCTCCGTGTGGATTAGCCGGACTGACAATTGCTTTGTGAAGTTTTAATTGTGAGATTTGTTCCGGACCTGTAGTGAAGCAGAATATTTCTGTGAACTAAATGCGCTAGATTTAACTTAGTACATTTCACTTCACTGACTGACTCTCGCATCATGCCTGAGGTCAGTACTCACTACACGGTAGCCAGTGTTCAGCAGTAAAAAAACCAAACGCTGCGTGATTTACTCTGCAATTCCTTCCCGTGCAGTGGTTTAGCGAATATTACCGAGAAGGTTCTCGCACTCGAGCATAACACAGTGTTCACGACAGAGACCCCATGTTAACATCACCATTCTGTTACATTTCATTCCTATGCGAGCTGCCAGTCACCGAGTCACAGCCACCTCAGACCCACGCAAGAACCGACACGTGCAGGCCACACCAGGCCAGGCCATTCCGGTGCTCCTTCGACGCCGTCTGCTCCGATCCATCATCGGTTAATTTGGAGCAACGCTAAACTTATCCGGCCGATCGAGTTTGTCTTTTTTCCAAACTCCAGCAGCAAACCAAATTGGCAATCTCCATGCATGATTAGTTTCTTAAGCAGACTGTCGTGAAAAAGTAAGCAGCATTTGGCTAGGGTCGTTCCAAAACAATGCAAGCAGGTCAGGTACTTTGCCTTTGGGTGGTACACCTGTACGCTCATGAGGCAGCTGACAGCGAGAGCGAGTGCGAGACGATATAAAAATTCGGAGTTTGGGCACTGCCGCCACCGAAAAGCGCACGAAAAATCAGCCTCAGATCGGTTGTCCTGATCTAGTTTGGAAGTAAATGGTGGTCCGAATCATCGTCGGAGAAAACAATAGAGTAACAGATTGACTGAGACAGATGTAGTGCTGCTAGTAACCTGTACGCCCTGCTGCTGAAGTGTTGAGTGTGGTCTACGTGTACGCGATTAAACTATGCTTATCTGTGTTTGACAATCAGCGGCATGACTCATCGATTGCAAACCGACATCAATTGATTTGGAAACAATGCGGTTCCGTTTTGGTTTACTCCTTCCTATCACGATTCACAATCACATCATAAATGAGTCAGTGTATGATCATTGATAGTGTCTTTACACTTAAATATTAGAACTTTGTCCAAAGATTTTATTTTCTTAAAACATGATATGAAAAATAATAATTTATATTTTGTTGCAACAAAATTATATTTTTCATGATGCATAAATTAGAATCAATCCTATTGTTGTATACAAAATATGGATGAGTTCTTTTACAATGATTGGAATTGCCTCCTATTGCCTCTCATTGCCTCCACAAAATACTAATTATGTTTCTAAAGGGTAATTTAGTCTTTACAAAATGCTAATTATAGGATCTTTAATTTTTTTCTTGATCTAATCGCGCACACATCGCCTATTTATGGCCGCGTCGCAACTGCCCCCATTCCTCGTCTTGCTCCTCTGCCCAGCATCGCCTTTGTGTTCTACTATTGCATATTTGCATGGATCCGTTGCTGAAAAATACTTGCACTTTAATTTAACAGAGACGAGTGATATACACATGGGGAGTAGGGGAAGGGACAAATCACTGGGTGATTCATTCTTTGATTTCTTCACAGTAACAAAAGATGCATGGAACATGGTATATGCGTTAACCAGAGATACAGTACTAGTGAGTACCAGCTACTGCATGCTTGTATCCAAGGATTACGTTACACTACAGACTGCAAATTCCATGCAAGATGCTCCTAAAATGCGGCGGAGCGAGCGGATGGAATGGGTTGAGGCATCGAAGGAACCCTAGAAAACGTCTTTTCTTTTTTTAAAAAAATAAATAATAAAACATCAACTATAGTAATTGAATCATGATCCCTAACTATATTACTTGAAATATAATTTTTTGCATTTATGAAATTACTGTTTTACCCTTGATTAAAAAAGTAAACTAACAAAACGCAATTACCCCTCCTATATTTGGAATTGCCTCCCACTCAGTTTTCGGAGGCGATGGGGGGCAATTTAGCACCTATGGCCCACCCGTCATAGACACGTCAATCGCCTCCCATTGCCTCTCCCCCATTGCCTCCCATCGCCTTCAGCCTTTCTGGCCGTTGGATCGATCGCTGTGAGCCGTTGAAATTCCCGACAATCATTGTAAAAAATCTCAATATGGATATGCAGAGTAAAAAGGGCATACTCTACAGATATGAGAGAAGGATAAATTAGATACCTAAAATGCATTAGCGGTCTTCAAACTTGTAAGAGAATGTCACTTAGGTCCATAAAATCAGAAAATTCACTTCTTGCTCCATAAACTTTTAAAATAGTGCGCTGGAAGTCTATGTCACACTTAGATGTTTCTAGATGACGTGGTATTATCAATGTGACACTGACTATGCTTGCTACTTTACATTTAACCCCTCATGATGCTATTTAGTAATGTTTAGACCTACTCCCTCCGTCCTAAAATATCTGTCATTTACGTTTTACGAGAAACAACTTTGTTAAAAACATATATTAAAAAATATTAATACTTGTATCTTGTAATAATTAGTATCATTAGAAAGATTTTTGAATCTAGTTTCTTAACAAATTTATTTACAGATACAGACGTTACACGATCTTCTATAAATCGAGTCAAACTTGTGGCACGGAAACTGAAAGCGACAAATAATTTAGGGCAAAGGGAATATTTAAAGTTTTGCTTATGTTCTTAAATTGTCTGTGACGTCACTAATGTAAGGAACTGAGGACGATGCCTAGCTGAGGATGTTGAAAGAAAAGGTTGCCTCCGGATTGCCGCTGCCGTTGTGTGTTGTACTGCTATGGCCTACATATCCAGGAACAACGCGTCCTCCAGACCGATGGTACCGGCGCTTCGGCAGCAACAGGCACTTTTCACCGTGAAATTAAACACCGGTAGTGACAGGTCAAGCGGCGCAAGTCGTCGAGTCCCTGATGCCAGAATCCTCGTCGGGTTCCCCGTAACAAGAGGAGACGCGGCGTCGCCCTCGGAAGAACTAGTACGCGTCTACGCGGAGGAGCCGCGGTCGGCGTGGTGCGTTGTGGTTGGGCAGTTGCCCAGAGGAGGAGGCCCAGCGCCCAGCGCGGGCGTGCGGCGGCGCCCGGCCGGCGTACGTGCTAGTAGTGGCTGCTCCAGTGTGCAGCGAGCAGGGACCGGTGGTGGTACAGAATCCTCGGCGCGTGTAGACTGCAGAGTTCGATAAAAGATTGGCATCCGTCGATTCATCGTGGATTCGTGGTCCACATAGCTCCTGTTGATTCTATTTAGGCGCATGATCGAATAAAAGAAACGGAGCAGCAGCACCAACCAACCAACTAATTCCTCGCACGGGAGGATTCACAGACTGAACGACAACCCTGGTAAATCAAATCTTGTATAGTGCTCCAAGAAGGCACACAATAATATTCTCTCCAACAAAATGGTAAAAAACTAAAAATATTTTTTGGTCTAAACATATATGGAAACGTATGCTATGGAAACCAGGTTCCCGTGGAAACTATGGAAACTCGCACGTGGATCGTTGGATCTAAATCCGATGGATATGGCTAATCTCTCTTTTTTGCTGTAAAATAAACCCCCAGATTTAGATCCAACGATCCAAGATTAGCCATATCCATCGGATTTAGATCCAACGATCCACGTGCGAGTTTCCATAGCCTAATTTTAACCTAATTTCCATAAAGATACGTTCCCAATATATATAGAGATAAAAACAGTAAAAAAATGGGCTACTAGAGGCCTCGATGGTAGTTAAACGGAATAAATACGAGTTTATTCTCGATGAAAAATGGGATCCTGCAAAAAAAAAGAGACAGAAAACCTTGTTTTATTTTCGCAAATACGAAAAGGAAATTCGGTAAATACGAAACGAGTGGAAGTAGAATAGGAAACAGATCGGGACGGAACAGCAGGATGAGCCCCGACTCATCGGTTGCAGTAGCATATAGCAACTCCGGCTGGTGCTGATGAATGTTTTTTTAGGGAAACTTCGGGGGTCCCCACCGCTTTCATTCCACGGTTGCTCGACTCGAACAAGCCGAGCGGTGGAAGGGCGTAGGCGACAATCCTCATACAAAGTTTTTATAGAAGTACAACGGGGGAGAGAGAGATTAACACACAACAATACCAAACAACAACACTCAAACAAACTCAAAGGTAAGCCTAAACACACGCCGAAAGAAGCTAACCGAAACAACAACTTGCGCCCCCGCCGAGCAGCATACTCTCCGTTTTCACCATGGCCATTGTGCCTTCCACCACCCCTCGTAGCTACGCCGCTCCACTGCCACCCTCCCTCTGAGAGCCCGCAAGTGGAATGGGGACTAAGGGCGATGTTGAGCATGCAAAACCTAGGATCATCGGATACGACGACCTCCTTTAAACTGATGATGGCATCCTCCAACACATCCGGGCCCACGTAACACCATCCAACGCCGTCTGAGGGGAGGAATCCTTGGAGGGGAATGGCGGCAGCGGTGAAACTCCACCCGGCATTTGATTTTCTGACACCACCAAGGAGAGCGCCGACGGAGCAGAGACGCCAGAGGAGGACACTCGCTGGACATTCAGCCACGACTGACAGCCAGGCTAGCCTCACCCAAGAGGGAACAACAACAACACAACATAGGAGGGAGAGGAAACAGGAGGAAGACAAAGGCCGCAGCAGAATCGAGCTGGAATCCGCCCTCCACAATGGCGCCCTCAAGAGGGTTACGACGTCGCTAACGCCATCGCCACCACCGGCTCTAGACAACAACTAGAGCTAGGTTTTCACCCGGAGGGGAGGGACAAGCTATGGTTATAGGGCAGGGACTACAATATCGACGCCTCCAAGGAGGTAGACGGCGCTAGTGGCGTCGCCGTCGATCGCACCGACAAGGTCGTGCATGGCTTTCGCCTAGCCCCCTATCCCCGTGGCCAATAGCTTGTCAACTCGGAAATCCAGGAATGGGTCAAGGCACCACGACGCGCCAGCACGCAGCCCCACCGCCGGCAAGCCCGCGGCCAAACTGTGCGCCCGCGTCGCTGCTGGGTCCCTGCAGAGAAAATGGAGAACGGAGGCACGCTGCCCCACCGCCGGCATGCCCGCGGCCGAACTGCACACCCCCTCCTGCTCCGCATTAGACCCCCGCCATCCCGCTCCGCAGCCAAGCAGCTCCAGCGACACGAACTGGAAGCAGAGGGGCGCCGCTTCGTCGTCGGCGTCGCGCGCGCCCGGCTCAGTTTCGGTAGCTGCCAGGATGGGCTGGACGACGCCATGCCGCCCACAGAGCAGCACGGCCCCGCGCCCAGGCGCCTGTAGGATGGGCCCGTCCGTCCGCTGGAGTTGGCCGCGCGTCCCGACTGGAGGCCGCGTGCTCCAGCGACGGACCGGAGCCCCTGCTCTAGAGCTGCGACGGGGCGCCCGCATGGCCGGACTGAGGCAGGACCCGGGGCCCCGCCGAGCACAGGCGTCCCCGCGGCCTGCCGTCTGCCCGGAACTAGGCCACCGTGGCAGGCCCGCCGGCGGCCGGCTCCAGCAGGAAACGGCCACCACGCTCCAGATCCGGTGTGGGAGGCACCGGATCCGGCCTCGAGAGACCTGGATCCGCCGCCCAAGCTTGCCGGCGGCCGTCCTTCGTCGCCGATTTTATTGCACAGTTGGGGAGAAAGGAAGAGGGAGGAGAGGAGGGGAAGCCGAAAGTGCTACGGGCTTGGCCTTTTGAGCGTCCCGCAGCGGGCCGCCGCCACCGCTGCCGCGGCCGGGAGCCGGCGTGGGGAGGGTGCCCGGCGGCGGCGGCCTTTGTCGCCCCCGAGTCGCCTGGGGAGGACGACGCGGGGGGTGGGTGGTTTTTCGTGCTGATGAATGTTACGGTGAAGCTTCTCGTGTTCCGTCACGAACAGTGCCAGGACAGAGACCCACGACAAAATGAAATGAAGATGCCGTGGCCATTTTGACGGACCACTGATCGCCACCTCAGACACACACAGGAGCCTAACTACACACATGCACACGCTACGCAACGTTAACTAAGAAAAAGAAACTGTCTTCTCTGCAGACTACAAACGCAAACAAACAGAAACAGGGCACCGTCGGCAACAAAACTGTCAATCACCATGCATGCATGTTAGTAGAAAAATCTGTATTATTTTTTGTTAAGCAGACTGAGCAGCATTTGGCAGGTAGGGTTGCTCCAAATCAACGTGAGCAATGCAAGTACGCGGGTACTCCACCTCCATCGCAGTCGCAGTCGCAGTCATCAGATCGACGTCGGATTGACTCGGACGGCAGAGATTGAGAGATAGTAACCATGCATTGCAGACTCCGGCAGCGTGGCGGCGTGTGCTGTGCAATGCCGCTGCACACGCACGTCCACCATCACATTGCTGCCGGTGACGCGATGAGGTGTCGCCCATGCCCATACATGCATGCACGGATTAATTCGAGTGCAAGCAAGCCTAGTTGTAGTTGTTATGTTACGTAGAACAGATTAGTCCTCGGAAGGTCCGTCCAATATGGTGAAAAAACAATTTTTCGTGACAACGCCGAGAATATATAGATTTTATGACCACGGGCGTATAACACTTGCATTGTGCGCCGTCGGAAAAGGAAACTGGATAGCCAGATCCCAGATAGGCATATACAGTAGTATGAGTGTGTTTTGTTTCCCGGCTTCCTTGTAGCCTGACGTACGTGGTGCAAAGGCGTTTTCACATGGATGCATGGCTCGTTTGGATTGTAAAACTATTTTTTTCACCGTCTTGTTCAAAGTAATTCGAGGAGGTTTGGGCTCACGACCTCACGTGGGTTCGGTCAGAATATCACATGGGCCCCTGGATTTACAACGTCTAACAAACACAGAGGACAACTACTCAACTTTTTTTTTCTCAAATACGCAAAAGGTTTGCGCATCATTGTATTAAGTAGAAGAGAGTTTTACAAGTTTTTCTAGAGTGTTAACTGAAGGACCGGAATCGACGACCATAGGGGGGGGGGGGTGAATGGGAGCCTCAAATTTCTCACGAAATATTTGGCCACTGTCCCCAATTCAAACCCCAAGAAGTAAAGTTCTCAAATCTAAAATACTCGCACCAACCGATGATGAGAGTATCTAGATAAATTCTTTAGGCGATAGAAACCCAACGCAACAAACGGAATTAAGATCGGAGTCCGAACGACCAAGTTGTGCGCAAAATGGAAAATCAGAGCTAGTGAAAAATCACCAGAAATTCAGCAGAAAATTTCGTTCATCTATCTGAGCTAAATTAGGTCCGGTCAAGAGCAAGCACTGCTAGTTGCAAGCACGCAAGGTGCTGATATGCTTGAAGCCGAGTATAGGACCTGCAAAGACTGAAATCACCAGGCAATACTGACTACTGTTGAGAAGCACGATCAAATCAAGCTTTTATCTCTCCACCGTGAAGTACAAATCAAAAGAAAGTAAATTGATTTTCCCAAAACAAATATCCTGAGATTGCTTGAGAAAGGTTCACGGAAGCTGAAGCAAAATACTTGACCAATCAAAAAGCCGGAAGGCAAGACAAGCACGTGAGTCTTTTCAACAAGCAATCGGAAACAAGCTGATTTGTTTGAACTTTCTTCAAGCACGAGAGACAGAGACAAGACAGGCTGCCAGCGCTGTGTTGCTGTGCGCCAATCCTCTCCGACCAAGGTCGATGAGTTGTCTTTCTGAGAGAAAAGCATAGATCTGAACAGCAGCTGTACGAACCGGACTCAAGCCAACGAATCAGAGATGAACTGAGCAGATTTACTTCAAGAAAAAAAACAGCGATTTCAGAACCTGTGTATGGGGCTAGTTTGTTCGATTTGCTCAGGCAAGAACACGACTGCAGGGAACAATATGGAGCGCTCGATGCTCATCCCACCTGCACCCGTAGAAGCCACCCTACGCAGATCCAAAGATAATCACCAGCGCTCGTGCGAAGAACACAGTAGAGAACAAAAACGGGGAAAAGAATCAAGAACACAAGAGCCAAACGAGATCTCGGACTGTCTGCTGTATACACCTGCTGACTGTCCGTGTCGGTGTTTCGTACCCCGGGGGGTATTACACCAACGAGTAAATTTCTATGCGTGCTCCCTAATCCGGATGGTGATGCAAGATGGACACAATCGTTTATCCTGGTTCAGGCAAAGAATGCCCTACGTCCAGCAGAGGAGTGAGTTTCGTGTTATCTTGCACCGGGATGCTCGTACAGGGGTGAATACAAGCGAGTCCTGAGACTTAACGTGCGTGTGTGGGTGTGTCGTGAGTGAAGGCGCAAAGTGTTGTCGTCCTCTCCCCCCCAAAAAACCCCTCCCTAAACTAGGCCCTGGCGTCCCCTTTTATAGGCCAAGAGGAGGCTCAGGAGTACAGAGTAGATAGGGCCGTCGTTGCGTGACGTCGAGCTACATACGCCGTGTCAAGTCGTCGAGACCGTAGACGCTTCGCTTGGTCGGGCTCGAGCCCGTAGCAAGGCATGGTCGGTGATGGCCTCGCTTGTCCTCCTCGGTCGTGGGCCGACGTAATCGAGGCATGGCGTGGGCGTAGTCGAGCACATGCGTCCGGAACCCCGTGGTAAGGTCATCGAGGTGGGAAAGACAAACGCCGTGCGCTCCATGCCGAAGTCGCGTCCGCCGTCACTCCTCGAGTGGTTGGAGGCCGCCTCGAGAGGACCGTGGTCCGGGCGATGGGACAATACGACGTAGTTGGTGGCATGGACGGTGTTCGAAGAGAAGCGCGCACGTGACACGGTGCACGGTATGGCCCCGGTGGCTCGAGTCGTTTGACCGGGCGCCCTCGAGTCCCAAGATCGAGCCGCCGCAGCCGTTTGGACAAGATATCTTTGTCTCGAGACCTCATGGGTCTTCCGCACGAGAGTTGGCGGAAAGGTGATATTGATAGCTCAGTCTTAGCAGGGCAGGGCGCAACAGTGGCTTCTATCGTCCTGGAATCCGGGGACGGGCCGTGTAATGATAGGTTTGACCGGCGCATGTCCCGCCGTTATGGGTTCTGTAGCCATGATGTTAGGCGGAGTGGATGATATGTGATACTGTTCAAGTCCTGAAGCCACGTGCGGATAGGGATGGGCAATGATTGTAGGCCCGCTCGAGCGGCGCCCGCTCGAAGCGCTCTCCGTCCCGCTCGAGCGGGCCGCGCTCGAGCGGTTTCCGTCGTCTCCTCGAGCGGCCGTTCGCTCGAGCGGTTTCCGTATTTCCGAGCGGGTGAGCGGTTGCTGCTCGAGTTTGGGAGTTTCGAGGCCTTGCGGGCTCCGGGTACCGGGCCGGCCCGGTGTGAGGCGGATTGGGGTTTCTCTCGGTTAATTCTTGGGAGATTTAGAGGTAGGATGGGTTGGGTTATTTTCCTCTAACGTACCGATTTAGGACCCCTAATCTAGGTACCCGACAAGAGCCCCGAGCCCTTGTTTGATTGTGAAACTTTAAACAAGGGATCATGTAGTGGAGTTGAAGTACCTAGAGTTGGGATTATTGTCGGTATTTCGAGAAGTCATTTTGTTCTTTTCTCCGTGGGGCGCGCGGCGTCCCCGCGGGGTAGCCTTCGAGGCCCCGAGGAGTGAGGCATTCCTCCGGGGGCTTTGAGATGAACGGTCTTGGGCAAGAAAGTTATTAACTGGAGTCGTAGTATCTCGAGGCGTAAGATTTGTTCAACCGTTCGAGCCTCCGAGTTTTCCCGCTCCTCCCGTGTCGAGGAGGTGGTTTGTGTGACTCGAGCCCCCGAGCCCCGAATGGCCGAGCTGGAGTCGTGATCCAGTTCGTTGGATCTCTTGGATCAGATCCAAGTGGTGAGAGGTCTAACACTACTCGCGACCGAGCGAGCGCCATGCCTCCCTGTGAGCTGATGGCGGGTAGTCCAAGTGAGAGCTCGTCTCCTTTCGAGGAGACGGCCGTGGCCCGGGGCGCTCTCATTAGAGCAGGCGCTTAGTTTCCGCAGGACCGGCCCCGTTCGAGGGGACCGGCGGCTCGAGTGCCTCCGTCGGCGGGATCTCTTGGAAACCTAGTGCCCCGCCTTGGACACGCCATGCGGGTTCGAGGGTTCGTTCTCGAGCGTAACCTTTCGAGGGTTCCTTCCCATAGGCGCCCGACTCGGTGCTCGAGGGCGGCTGCTCGAACCCGTCCGTGGCCGCCTCCGCTCCTCGAGACTTGTTTGTGGGACCGGGGTCCCCGGGTTTCTTACCGTGTAAGGGACCGTCTGTCGAGACGTCCCGTCATTGCGCCCCATTTGATGCGCGTTTGTCCGTTGCAAGCGGCGCGCCTTTTTAGGCGGAAACCGGCGCATCGCGGCGATCGTGGCTTGGCGACGGTTCCGCTCCACCTTGCGTCGTGTGCGCCTAAAAAGTAGGTGACGGTTTGTCAGGGCATTTAATGCGGTTACCGTTTTTCGTCGAGTCCGCCGGTGCGCGCGGCCGTTGGATGGCGTAATCGGGCCGTTGAACGTGGTTCACGCGGATCATCTTGGGCTCTATAAATATAGAGGAGCAGGCTCCCGGTTCTTCTTCCCCGCAATCCGGCCTTCCTCGCCGCCTATGCCAAGTGGTTGCGCTCGTCGTAGATTCAATCTGCTGCTGCCGCCATTCTCTGCAATTGCCGCCGCCGCCGGTGACCGTCGCGCCGTTCTCACCCGCAGTCGTACCTGTTCTCTCGCGCCACCGCTCCTAGCGCCACCGCGCCTACGCTGCGCCGCCGCCGTCGTTTTCCCGTTCGCTCCGTTACCGCCATGGGGAGGACATCCAAGAAGACGGGCCGGAGCTCCGGCCGGGCACCGCGGCAAGGGCAAGGGCAAGGGCGCCGCCAAGCCTTCCGTGCCGGTGGTGATGGCCGACGCGCTCCCATGGCCTCGGTCCACGGTGACCGAGGGGATGCTGCTCAACCTGGTGAACGGCGGGTTACTTCCGCCCAATCCGGGCCGGAGGGCCGCCGGAGTGGAGGGTGCCGAACGTCAACGACCTTGAGCCCAACCCCGCGGGCTATGTCCCGAGCTTCATCGGGTTCCACCGGCGGGGGCTTGGGGCGCGGCCGAGCCGCTTTATGCGGGCGCTTCCCCACCATTTTGGGGTCGAGCTCCAAAGATTTCAACCCCAACTCCATCTCGCTCGCGGCTACCTATGCCGCCGTGTGCGAGGGATATTTGGGGATGGCGCCGCAGTGGGATTTGTTTACCCACGTCTTCAAGGCGACGCTCTTCACCAAGGCGGTGAAGAACAAAAAGGCCGTCGACGACGTCGGTGACGCTGATGACGAGGAGGAGGGGGAGGAGAACGAGGAGGAGAATGAGGAGGAAACGGAGGAGGAGGAAGAAGAGGAGAAGGCGGTGCAGCAGAAGATCCGCCGCTATGTTCGAGCGGGTTCCTGCTCGCTCGGCCGAAGAGGAAGGACTGCCGGTTGCCGGTACGTGGTCGTCGAACAATGCCAACTGGGATCGAGAATGGTTCTACCTCCGCAACGAGGGGGGCCTTTTCCCGGAGTACACCGGCGCCGTGCTCACCGAGCCCGGCTTCACTTGGGCGCACGGCCGCCGGGCGGCACGCCGGCCACGCCTAGACCCCCGCCGACGCCATTGCAAGCCTCCGCAACAAGAGGTCCGGCAACTTCTTCTTCAACATCTCGCACGTGGTCGCCGAGTTCCACAGCCGTCGGGTGCTTCCGCTCGCTGAGCGCCCGCTGCGGATCGACCAGATGACGGAGGACGCCGATCCTATGGCGCTCGAGGCCAGCAGGATGTCAGACGAGCCCCTCCCGGTCGCCATGATCGTGGCCCGGGTGCGCGACGCGATTAACGCGGGGAGGAACTTCAACGAGGACCAAGTCGGCATCTTCCGCATGCGCCCGGAGCACAACCTGCTGGGCTATGTAAGTTCTCTCGAGACCGTCTCTTTGTCGTATTCTTTGCTCGAGCAGCCTTTATTGAGATCTGTTTTCTTTTCCAGAACATCATCGACCACGCGGAGTCAAGGCCTCCGGTGAAGGAGGACGCGCCCGACCGCGAGGTAAGACGCTTGAGGGTGAGCGAGCACATACCGCCGTGGTCTCGAGAAGGGAGGAGAAGGCGCAAAAGCCCTTGCGCTAGAGGAGAAGCAAAAGCGTCGGGCTAGGGCGCCGCCGGAACGTGAAATACGCCCTCGGCGGCAGACCCGACCGATCGGACCCCCGGTCCTTGAGTCGTCCCGACGAGGACGAGGGGAGGACGATGACGACGATGATGATGAAGCGGCCGACGGTGGTGACGCTCGTCGTCGCCGAGCCCGACGCTTGCCCGCTCTCGCGTGCGGAGCCGACGTTGGCGCTGGCCTTCGCGCGACGACTCGTCGCTTGTTCGAGCGGGTCGGCGGAGGGTCGTCGAGCCGCGCCGCTCGAGCGCGTCGCCGGCCCCGCGGGCAACGGGGTGGGGCTTCTCGGCCTCTAGCCGCCGTACCCGCTCGTCGTCGCCGGCTCAAGCGGGCGGCGGGAGGAGTCGCCCCGTCCCTCTAGCCATGGCGGTCGGGCGATGTCTCCGGCGCGGCGGGCGCCGTCCCGACGCGGCGGAATCCTCCTCCCGCCACCGCCCTTCTTCATCGGCGCGCACACCCGGCAGGAGGCCGCGAATGTGCGCTCTTCAAGTCTGCGCGGCCGTCGAGCAGCGCCGGCCTCCCTCTAGCGACCGTCGGGCTGAGCGATCCTCAACCGGCAGGTCCTAGGGCCCCGTGAGGGACACTGTACCTGCGCCGGTCAAGGAGTCGGCTCTGGTCTCGAAGCCCCCGAGCGGCACGGGTGGTGGGCTCGAGATCCCCAAGCCCTCGAGTGATTCGAGGGAGCGCCGTGGCCGGGAAGCCCCCGAGCGTTTCGAGCAAGCCGACCGGTTCGACGGGTGCTGTCTCGTCTGCGGGGTAAGTCTTTGGTCGACCCACCCTTTATTCCGCTTTTTTTTTTTTTTGTTGTCAGTGTGCGAATGCTCGGTCATAATGATTTTTTGTTTTTCTCTTTCTTCCAGGACTAAGCGTTCCCTTCAGACGTTGGCGCCCCTCCCCTCCATGGTGCCCGTTAAGAGGCTGAGGAGCGTGGGTGGATCGAGCGGCACCCCGTCGATGCCAGGTGGAGTGACTCTCCCTCCCTCTACTCCCATTTGGTTAGAGCGGGCCAAGGATGCACTTAGGCGTGGGAGGCTGACGGCCGCTGCGTCTCGTGCAGGTGCCGGGGCCGTGACCAAGGCCACGGGGGAGGAGAGCGCCACCACCGCCACGGCCTCGACTACCCTTCCGCTCGAGACCCCGACGTCGTCGCGCGTCTGGTGACGCGGCGGCGGGCGACCAAGGGGCGATGGCGCGAGCCGGCGGCCTTTATCCCGGCGACGAGGCCGGATCGGAGCGCGGCCGTCACGCTTGAGGATGAGAGTCCGAGCTCGGCGCCAAGTCTTCCTGGGCGGTCGGCTGCGCCGGCTCGAGGAGGAGCACGGGGAGACGGAGGAGGAGGAGACGCCGGCGGCCGACGGCCGGTGGGAGACGTGGCGATGCGGAGGCGGGCCCGGTGTCCGAGCCTCGCCCGAGCCGGGCCTCAACCCCTCCTCGGGATATGGAGGCCGAGTCCTCGGCCGGCATCGGCCGAGGAGGGGGACGCCCAAGCCGCCGCTCGAGAGGGTGCGCTCGAGGAGCACCCCGCCGTCATGCAAGAGGAGGAGAGGGCGGAGGAGCCGGTGGAGCAACGGGCGGGGCCGGCGGCGCGGCCCCCGCCGCGCAGCGTCGAGGAACGTCGCCCGCAGCGGAGGAGCGGGGCCGAGCCGGAGGAGCGCGCGGGCGCAAGCGGGCACGATCGGAGCGGCTCACCGCTACGGGCAGCGACGAGCGTCGGGGCGACGAGCGGGGAGCGCCATCTCGCGGCCATATCGAGCGCCGCCGCAACCTCCACAAATGGCTGGGGAGTTGGTGCCCTACCTCGTGCCTGACTCGGAAACGGGCGAGGTGAGGTTCGAGGCCATGACCGACGCCGACCAATGGGAGGAAGCCCAAAGGAAACAGGCGGCGGCGGCCATTATCGACAGCCACATGCGGGCGGTCGGTCTCGGCCCACCGAGCCCACCGATGTTTCCATCGAGGAGCGGAGGCGGGTCGAGGCGCGGTGCTTGCCCGGAGGCGTCTTCCTCCGGAGCCGCCCGCAACGCCTGACATCTTTGGCGGAGCGGGTGGTAACGGCGGGCGTTGATTTGGAGGCGGTGAGGAGACTCCACTCCTCCGTCGATAAGGAGATGCGGGAGGAGTTCCCCATATGGCAAAGGCCGCCGCTGGTGCTCCCCGACCCTGTTGACCACGAGGCTCCTCCGATCGTGATGAACGACCAGAAGGAGCTCGAGGCGTATACGGAGGCCGAGGAACGCCGGCAATGGCTTGAGAACGCTTTGAAGACCGCCCCGTCGCTCGTTTCGAGGACATGCCCCGCTTCTTTACGTGAGTACCTCTCATAGCCCTATTTTGGTTTATCGTGATTATGACCTAATGTTTCCCCTTCATGGTTCGACGACGCAAAGCCGCTCATATGCCAAATCGACACACATCCTCGCTACCCAAGAGAGCGAGCACGAGATCCGACGATACGTGCGGATGGGGCGAGGCCGAGGGCGAGCGGCACCGCTTTGCTCGGCTTCTTCGAGAGGCCAACGCCGCCTTGGTCGCCGCCAAAGAGGACGCCAAGAAAGCCCAAGACGAGCTCGCTCGAGTGGCGCAGGAGGCCGGCGCAGCGCAGCAGCAGGCAGGCGAGAAGCTTGCTCAAGCCGCGCAGGAGGCCGAGACTGCTCGTGGGAAGTTCGCGCAGTTGCATGCGGCTTTCGAGCGGCTCAAGAAGGATGCGGCCGCGGCTTTGCGGGGCTACAAGGCCAAGTGCCGGGACATGGAGCAGCCCGAAGGAGAAGGCCGGCGTCGAGGCTTATGTGAAGGAGTCTGCAGCAACGGTCACCCGGTGGCTGCCGAAAAAGAGGCCCTTGCTAGCGCGCTTGAAGCGGAGAAAGAGCGGGCCAGCGGTCTCCAGACGGAAGCGGTAAATCTCCGCTTAGAGATGACGACGAAGGACCTTGCCATCCAGGGTGCCGGCAGGGCTTATGAGGAGCTGCGCGTGGAGAAACACGACGTCGAGCGCGTCCTCCAGAGAAAAGAGGGTGAACTTACGCGGGCGCTCGATCGTGAGCAAAGGCTCTCGACCCGCTGCACTGGTGAGTGCTCGAGTCTTTTAGTCCTTTTTTGTGCGTGACTTATACGGGTTGCTCGAGTACCTGATGAAGTACTTGATTCTTGTCATCTTTTCGGAGTTTGGAGGCGGACTGGCGGGCGCGCGTGAGGACGCAAGGCTGACCCGTGTGTTGCTTGATGGCGAGGTTTCGTCCAAGGCCCGCATCACGGCGCCATCGACACCCTCGCGCCAAGCCGGGCTTCGCGCCGTGGTGGACGTCGAGGGGGCGGTACGCCGGCCGTGGGTACGCCAACCGAGTCGTCGAGTTCGGCGCTTCTCTGCGGGGGCCGTGTCCGGACGCCCTCATCTTTGCTTCGCGCGGACGATGGCCATCTTCTACTCGGGATTCGCCGTCTCGAGGAGGAGGCCCGTGCGGGATGGAGGCCGTAGCGAGCGGCTTTGCTTACGTCGAGGGCGAGCAAGAAGGAGGGGTCAACCCCCGGATCGAGCAGCTCAAGGCCGAGGCGGAGGAGCCGGCGCACGTCTTGGAGATGATCTCGCGCGAGAAGTCCTCCCGCCTGTCGTTGAGTAGTTCTAGCCGGCTGCGAGCCGAAATCGGGCAACAAGGCCCTTGTAAGAAAAATATTCCGGTCGTGGAATGGCCTAAGTGGCCTAAAAAATCTTGACGCTTATAACTTGAATCGTTATGCTCGGTTTTTCTTTGCGCTCGACATCATTGTCCACTTCCCGCCTTTACTTTGTTTTAGCCGAGTGTTGGCGCCGTGCTCGAACCGCTTCGAGAGGGGATGAGTTGGGGTTCCGTAGCTCGGAAGCGTGGGAAGCCTTCGCTCGATCGCCCGGCTCGATGAGCTCGAGGTGACACAAACACTTGGCTTACGAAAAATTTCGAGGCGAGGAAGGGAAAAATTACGCCGAGCATCGTTTTCGAAAAACTAGGTGCATTTTTTCAAGGACTTCGGGGGGTTACCCCCCGGTCTAGCTCCCCGAGGGGCTTGACTTTGTGGAAACAAAGTCGAGCCCACCTTGCGTATGAACAAAAAGTAAGAAACCGACTTATTTATTCATACGAACGGTATAATTTAAACGAAATATGTACAAGGCATCGAGGCCTAGGGGAAAAAGCGACGTAGCCGTTCGATGTTCCACGCGTTGGTGAGGGTCGAGCCTTTTCCGTCGGCTAACTTGTACGTCCCCGGTTTCAACACCTTGACCACGATGAACGGACCTTCCCAAGGAGGAGTGAGTTTGTGGCGCCCCTTGTTATCTTGGCGTCGACGGAGCACGAGGTCGCCGACGTTGAAATCCCTTCGCGCACGTTCTTCTCGTGGTGCTTTGCCGTAGCTTCGCGATAGCGCGCAGAGTGTAGGAGCGCCGTGTCTCGAGCCTCCTCTGTTTGGTCGATGGCGTTTGCTAGCCTCTCCTGATTAGTTTGCTCATTGTAGGCCTTGAGTCGAGGGGACCCGTACTCGAGGTCGGTGGGGAGGACGGCCTCAGACCCATAGACCAAAAAGAACGGGGTGAACCCTGTGGCTCGACTTTCGGTCGTCCGCAGACTCCATAGGACAGACGGGAGTTCAGTCACCCACTTGTTGCCGTGTTTGTTCAAGCGTTTGAAGATTCTTGGCTTTAGTCCTTGCAAGATCATGCCATTTGCGCGCTCGACTTGGCCGTTAGTTCGAGGATAGGCGACTGCCGACCAGTTCACACGGATGTGATTCCGATCGCAGAAGTCCAAGAACCTTTTGCCTGTGAACTGGGTGCCATTGTCAGTAATGATAACGTTAGGGACTCCAAAGCGATGGATGATGTCGGTGAAGAACTCGACCGCTCGCTCCGAGCGGATGTTAGTGATGGGCTTGGCCTCGATCCACTTGGTGAACTTATCGATAGCTACGAGTAAGTGGGTGTGGCCTCCCGTTGTCTTTTTGAGGGGTCCGACCAGATCGAGCCCCCAGACCGCAAACGGCCACGTGAGGGGATCATCCGGAGTGCGTGTCTTGGAAGATGCGTTTGTTTGGCGTAGAATTGGCATCCCTCACACGCTCGAACCGGCTTGGTGGCATCGGCAACGGCGGTGGGCCGCAAAAAGCCCCGGCGGAATGCGTTCCCGACAAGGGTTCTTGGTGCGGCATGGTGGCCACAAGCCCCGAGTGCATGTCTCGGAGCGGCTTCCCCGCCTTCCTCGATCGAGATGCACCGTTGGAGTACGCCAGCTGGGCTCCGGCGATAGAGCTCTCTGTTGTCTCCGTAAAGGACGTAAGTTTTGGCTCGACGAGCTAGCCGTCTTGCCTCCGTTCGATCCTCTGGGAGTTCTCCTCGAGTGAGGTACTCGAGGAACGGTGCACGCCAATCAGGTGGCGGGCTTGCGTCTTGGTCTATCTCCATGATCGTGGCCCCCGTCGAGGGGGGCATGGTTGTGGGAGCCGGCTCGACAGCTGGTCCCGTCCCAGCCCCCGAGTCCCATTTCACGGACGGCTCGTGAAGATCTTTCGAGAAGACGTTAGGGGGGAGCGGTGCTCGAGTTGACGCGATCTTGGCTAGCTCATCCGCCGCTTCATTGAAGCGTCTCGGAATATGGTTGAGCTCGAGGCCATGAAAGTTTGCTTCCAATTTGCGCACCTCATTGCAATATGCTTCCATCTTTTCGTCGTGGCAGCTCGAGGCTTTCATCACCTGGTCGATGACCAGTTGTGAGTCGCCTCGAGCGTCGAGGCGTCGAATCCCGAGCTCGATGGCGATACGCAACCCAGTAACGAGCGCCTCATATTCTGCCATGTTGTTCGAGGCGGCAAAGTGGATGCGCAGCACGTAGCGTATGTGCTCTCCAAGTGGTGAGATGAAGAGTAGGCCCGCGCCTGCTCCTGTTTTCATGAGCGACCCGTCGAAATACATGATCCACAGTTCAGCTTGAATCTGTACTGGGGGGAGTTGGACGTCGGTCCATTCTGCCACAAAGTCGGCCAGCACTTGGGATTTGATAGCTTTTCGTGGGGCATAAGTGATGGCCTCGCCCATGAGCTCGACCGACCACTTAGCGATTCGACCCACTACTTCCCGGTTCTGAATGATTTCCCCGAGCGGGAACGATGACACTACTGTCACCGGGTGGCTAAGGAAGTAGTCTTTGGAGTTTTCGTCGCGTGATCACGATCGAGTAGAGCAACTTTTGGATATGAGGGTATCGGATTTTGGCGTCTGAGAGCACCTCGCTGATGAAATACACCGGCCGCTGGACAGGGAGCGCATGTCCTTCTTCCTGCCTCTCGACCACTATGACCGTGCTGACCACCTGAGTAGTTGCGGCAACATAGAGGAGGAGGGACTCGGCGGGTTCATCATCTCGAGCTGGTCGAGGTGGCACGAGTACAGGGGGAGATGTGAGCATGCTCTTCAGCTTTGAGAGGGCCTCTTACGCCGGGCGTCCACGCAAAGTGCTCGGCTTTTTCGAGGAGCCGGTATAGGGGTAAGGCTTTCTCTCCTAAACGCGCAATGAACCGACCGAGCGCGGCTAGGCACCCGTGATCTTTTGCACCCCTTTCAGGTCTTTGATCGGCCCCATTCTCATGATGGCCGCGACCTTCTCGGGGTTGGCCTCGATGCCGCCCGGAGACAATATACCCTAACAACATGCCTCGAGGCACGCCAAAAACACACTTCTCGGGATTCGGTTTGATGTTTCTAGCCCGGAGGCATTCAAACGTCAATCGAGGTCCTCGATAAGGTTTTCTACCTTTCGAGTCTTGACAACGATGTCGTCGACGTAGGCCTCGACGGTCTCTCCAATGTGTTTCTCGAAAACACGGAGCATGCGCGCCGATATGTTGCCCCGGCGTTTCAAGGCCGAAAGGCATCGTGACATAACAATACATGCCCATGGGGGTGATGAATGAAGTCGCGAGCTGGTCGGACCCCTTCATTTTGATTTGGTGATAGCCAGAGTAAGCGTCGAGAAAAGAAAGTACTTCACAACCCGCAGTGGAATCGACAATCTGATCTATTCGAGGTAAAGGGAACGGAACTTTGGGACATGCTTTATTTAAACCAAGTGTAATCTACACACATCCTCATTTTCCCGTTCTTTTTCTCTACTAATACGATTAGCTAACCACTCGGGATGATGTACCTCCTTGATGAATCCGGCCTTCTCGAGCTTCTCAACCTCCTCGCGGATGATCCTACGCTTCTCCTCGTCGAAGCGGCGCGGCGTTGTTTGACAGGCCTCGAACCGGACGGATCTCCAAGGCGTGCTCGGCGACATCCCTTGGTATGCCGGGCATATCCGAGGGACTCCACGCAAACATGTCAGCGTTTGCGCGGAGAAAGTCGACGAGCACTGCTTCCTATTTGCTGTCGAGGGTGGCGCTGATGGTCAACGTCTTTTCCCCCGAGGAGCTCGGATCGAGCGGGATCTTCTTGGTGCCGTCGGCGGGGTCAAAGTTGCCAGCCTGTCGCTTGGGGGTTGGAGGAGAGGCTCCAGCCGCCATGTGATCGAGCATCATGGCTAGGTCTTCAGATGTTCCCAGCACGTTCATCAGTGATTCCCCGTTCTCGACGCACTCCACATCGCAGTGGTAGGCGTGTTCGTACGTGGAACTGACAGTGATGACTCCTTTCGGTCCCGGCATCTTGAGCTTGAGGTAGGCGTAGCTAGGGATCGCCATGAACCTTGTGTAGCACGGTCTGCCCAAGATAGCGTGGTACGTCCCCTCGAAACTGGGTACGTCGAAAGTTAAGACCTCTCGACGAAAGTTCGAGCGTGTCCCAAAGACGACGGGGAGGTCGATGCGGCCGATCGTGAGCGCTTTCTTGCCAGGGACCACCCCGTGGAAGCCCCGGCGCTCGGGCGGAGATCGGCTCTAGTGAGGCCGAGCAACGTGAGGGTCTCCATGTAGATGATGTTGAGGCCGCTACCTCCATCCATGAGTACCTTGGTGAAGCGGGCGTTGAGGATGATCGGCGCGACGACGAGAGGGTACGAGCCGGGATTGGTGACATGGTCGGGATGATCATCACGGTCGAACGTGATGGGAGCATCCGACCGCGAGGAATTGAGGCGTGGCGGGTTTCATGGCAAAAACCTCCTCGCGCTCGGCCTTCCGCTCTCGGCGTGTCATCCGGGTGGTTGGGCCGCCGTAGATCATGTAGCACTCGGTGATGGGCGGATACCCACCATCGTCATCGTCGTTGGCCCGATCCTCGCCACCCTTATCCTTCTTGCCATCGTCCTTGTCAATGCCAAATTTCTTGAAGTAACCTCGAAGCATGCGGCGGTCCTCGAGGTTATGTTTGACAGCTCCTTGTGGTATGGGCGGGGCTGTTTTAGCATCTTATCGAAGACGCCCCCATCCGGTGGGGGTCTAGGCTTCTTGCGCTCGGCCGCGGCCACCTCGTCTTCCACGACCGCGCGCTTGCCTTGCCGGGTTGCCCTTCTTCTTCTTCCCATTCTTCTTCCGGGTCTTGCTCGATCCCTCACCGCCCCGGGGGCGGTGCGGGCTTGTTTCCGGCCCACCAAAGAAGGCTCCCACGGCCTCGTCGCCGGCGGCGTAGTCGGCGACAACGTCCATGAGCTCGTTCACCGTCTTTGGGCGGTTGCGCCCGAGCTCGCACGAGCTCTTTGCACGTGGTGCCCGAGACAAACGCCGGGATGACGTCGTGGTCCGGGATGTGCGGTAGCTCGGTACGCGGCTTGGAGAAACGTCGAGCAAAATCCCGGAGAGATTCCGTGGTGTTCGCGTTTGCAATTTCGGAGATCCCACGAGTTGCCGGAGTCGGACGTACGTGCCCTTGAAGTTCCCTCGAAAATCTGGACCAAGTCGGCCCAATCGTGGATCGATGGGGGGGGAGTTCCTCGAGCCACCGTCGAGCGGTGTCGAGAGAGAAACGGCGGGAGTTGGCGTATGATCGCCTTATCCTCTCGTGCTCCTCCCGGGCAGCGGGCCGGCCGGAAGTCGGCCGGCCAGGCTCGGCTTGGTCTCCCCGTTGTACTTGACCACGCTCGTGGGGGTCGAAACGGGTTTGGCAACGGCGTGTTGCGGATAGCTCGGCCCGAAGACCCGAGGGCCTGGTGGTTCGAGAAACTGCCGATCCTCGTCGCTGTCGTAGCGTCCCCCTCGATGGGCCTTGTAGCCACGGTCCTCGGCACCCGCAGCCTTGCGTCGTCGGTTGTCGTTGATGTCATGACGCGCATCTGGAGGTGCACGGTTGTCGAGGATGCGTTCTCGAGCAGGTGTTCTACCACCTCGAGGGGGTGCCTCCTGGTGGACGGAACCCTCCCGCTCGTGCCGTGGTTGTTCCGGGCCGCCTCACGCGCCTCGAGGCCGAGCTCTCGGCCCGCCGGACGGCGGCGACTTGGAGGAGCCCCGGATCTCGTCCCCGTATCCGTAAGGCGTGGGGATTCGAGGGTGCCGGCATGTCCCGCAGCAAAGCATAGCCGCCGCAAGTACATTCCCGGCTTGCTCGAGGAAATGGGCCGGCTCGGGTGGCGCTTACGGTCGCCCGTCGTTGACGATGCGGTTGAAGACTTCCCGTGCCTTTCCTCGAGCGCCAAGAGCTCGAGGAGGGGGTGGATGGTTCGCTCAAGCGCGCGCTTGAGCGGTTCCGGGCTGCGCGTTCCTCATCCATCTTGGCCTCGATTTCCCCGAGCCGAGCCCATTGTCCGCTTGAGCATCGCCTTCGGGTCGTCGATTGTCTTGCGCTCGTGGCGGTGGTCCCCGCGGCTCGATCACCTGCAGGGCTGCAGCCGCCGATGTTCCGACCGCCGGGGTCACCCGCCGGTTGGCTGCGGGGACGGCCATGGCGGCGTCATCTCGGTCTCGTCATCCGACGGGACGTCGTTGTTGAGATGAAAACACTCGCGTGTCGGGTCATAGCACCCCAGTCGAGTTATCGGAGTCGGGCTAGCGGCGGGCGGCGTCCGGGGCCTCCCCGTGCTCTCCTCCTCGATCCGGCGGCGCATATCCCCGACCGTGTTGCGGCGTTGCGAGCCGGTGCTCTGTTAAATCCATGGTTTGCGACGCCGGCCATACAATCTCCAAGTCCATGGTGGCACGCGGGGAGGGCCGGGGCTCTCCCCTGCGGTCCCATGGCCGATCGGATCTCGCCGGTAATCGTGGCGGCGGCGTTGGTGAGCCCAAACGGAGCTGCGATGAGCTCGGTAGATCCGTGCGGCGGGCGGAGTTGGGCGACATCGGCCGTGCGCGCGCTCGAGGCGCTACGCCGGAGCTCTCTTGACGAGCGCATGGCAAACGTGAAGCTAGGGTCCACGTCAAGGACTCCCTGTCCATGTGGCACCTCCCGCCGTATACTTGGCACCTCGGCTGGGTGCGTTGCGGCGTCCGGCTGGGAGGGCACACGAGCAGGGTGCTCAAGGCTCTGTGCTTGCTGGTCGTGATGGCGATGCTGGTGGCGTCGGCGACGTGGTGGCGAGCCGTGGTGGCGCGACCGGCGCGCGACCCCACCAGCGCGCGGTGCTGATGAGCGTCCGGCTCCTGGTTCTCCGATCGAGAGTAGAACCATGTCGTGGCCAGGGCCGAGCGACACGAACTCTAGGCTCCCGAACCGGATCACCGTAGCGAACGGGAGCGTTGGAACGGGTGATGCCATCCGAAAAATGGCGGGAGTCGGGTAAGAACACGCAGTACCCCTACACTGCGCGCCAACTGTCGGTGTTTCGTACCCCGGGGGGTATTACACCAACGAGTAAATTTCTATGCGTGCTCCCTAATCCGGATGGTGATGCAAGATGGACACAATCGTTTATCCTGGTTCAGGCAAAGAATGCCCTACGTCCGAGCGGAGGAGTGAGTTTCGTGTTATCTTGCACCGGGATGCTCGTACAGGGGTGAATACAAGCGAGTCCTGAGACTTAACGTGCGTGTGTGGGTGTGTCGTGAGTGAAGGCGCAAAGTGTTGTCGTCCTCTCCCCCCCAAAAAACCCCTCCCTAAACTAGGCCCTGGCGTCCCCTTTTATAGGCCAAGAGGAGGCTCAGGAGTACAGAGTAGATAGGGCTGTCGTTGCGTGACGTCGAGCTACATACGCCGTGTCAAGTCGTCGAGACTGTAGACGCTTCGCTTGGTCGGGCTCGAGCCTGTAGCAGCATGGTCGGTGATGGCCTGCTTGTCCTCCTCGGTCGTGGGCTGACGTAATCGAGGCATGGCGTGGGCGTAGTCGAGCACATGCGTCCGGGAACCCCGTGGTAAGGTCATCGAGGTGGGAAAGACAGAACGCCGTGCGCTCCATGCTGAAGTCGCGTCCGCCGTCACTCCTCGAGTGGTTGGAGGCCGCCTCGAGAGGACCGTGGTCCGGGCGATGGGACAATACGACGTAGTTGGTGGCATGGACAGTGTTCGAAGAGAAGCGCCGCACGTGACACAGTGCACGGTATGGCCCCGCGGTGGCTCGAGTCGTTTGATCGGGCGCCCTCGAGTCCCAAGATCGGCTGCCGCGCATCGTTTGGACAAGATCTTTGTCTCAGACCTCATGGGTCTTCCGCACGAGAGTTGGCGGAAAGGTGATATTGATAGCTCAGTCTTAGCAGGGCAGGGCGCAACAGTGGCTTCTATCGTCCTGGAATCCAGGGGACGGGCCGTGTAATGATAGGTTTGACCGGCGCATGTCCTGCTGTTATGGGTTCTGTAGCCATGATGTTAGGCGGAGTGGATGATATGTGATACTGTTCAAGTCCTGAAGCCACGTGCGGATAGGGATGGGCAATGATTGTAGGCCCGCTCGAGCGGCGCGCCGCTCGAGCGGTTTCCGTCGTCGTCTCGAGCAGCCGTTCGCTCGAGCGGTTTCCGTATTTCCCTGTCGAGCGGGTGAGCGGTTGCTGCTCGAGTTTGGGAGTTTCTGAGGCCTTGCGGGCCTGGTACTGGGCCGGCCCAGTGTGAGGCGGATTGGGGTTTCTCTGGTTAATTCTTGGGAGATTTAGAGGTAGGATGGGTTGGGTTATTTTCCTCTAACGTACACGATTTAGGACCCCTAATCTAGGTACCCGACATCCGAGATCCCGAAAACCACAAAGACAACTCAAGAATCACGACACATGATTAAACCCGGAGGAAACAAATGGATTCTCGGCGACCCGCTTGCCACGCACACGGTTCGAGTACAAGTCAAAGACTTGCGAGACCTCTCTCTCACACGGCTAGAGGAAGGAAAATCCTAAAAGGAGAAATGGAAATGGAAGAGGTGAGGGGAAGGGAGACCCTCATCCTTTATTTATAGGGGCAAGCCTATTTTACATTCCTTCTTTGCCCTTGGATACATGAAGAGCTAAACCACTTAGCCGGGGCATAAGGGTCCAACTCGGCTTCTCTTGATCCGACGGCCACCGCGCCTCCTCACCGGTAGCCTTGCTTCCAAGCAATCTCCCCGATGCCGCCACGTGTCGTCCGTCCGCATCGGGACCTCCGCCCCCGGTTTTGAGGCGCAAACCAGGGAAACCCGCCGCCGATGGTTTTGAGGCGAAACCACCAAACCCTCCGCGAGTAGCGTAGCCCATACGCATCCCCCGCCGTGTACACTTGCGCTCGTTGATGTCCCAGCTGTCAGCCACCACGACTGGCCACCCGGTCCTTAGGTCCCTCGATCCAAGCCTCACGTCCACCCTTCACCGCACCCGGTCCGTCAGCACGGCACGCCCTACTTGATCTTCACCGACCGTCGGCCACCGTCTCCGAGCTCGACACCTGCAGACAACATGAGCCAAGAGACACCATTGTTCGACACGTATCCGCGTGCCATCGGTTAGTAAGAACACACACACGCCTTGTGTTGGCATGTTGACAATCACTCATCACACAAAGGTCCACACAATGGCTATGGTAAAAACCATGTGTCCTCAATCTCCCCCTTGATGAGTGCATTGTCAATACCAACACAAACCAGAGACAACTCATCCAAATGACCAAGAGCCAAAGAAAAGCAGAAAACAGGTCATTTGCAATGAGCAAAGTGAGATCACAACTTGGTCCCCAAAGACATGGGCAACGGCTCGACGCGACCAAGAAAACCAAAGCTAGCCCTCAAGAAGAGGCAAAAGGCTCAACACCACTAGCACAACATAGAACAACTGAAAAACAGTTAGATCCTCAAGAAGAGGCAACGGCTCAACACATCTAGCAAAAACAGCTCAAACTCATAACTCGGAGTGCAACTCCCCCTTGACAAATGCATCCTCACCAATGAACTCTCTGGATTTGTGGATGTTTCTCCCCTTGTTGGCACATGCACTTATCAAGATTGAGACAAAAGAGATCGCAACTCCCCCTCAAATCATGCTATGAAAGAAATGCAAAAGGTAGAGCTTCACAAGTATAGCAATTTGAGTACATAGATGATCTAGCAAGTATGGCAAGTATATAGCAAAAGGCACAAGACAAAACCAATGCTCAAGCGATCAAGTGGTACAGAGTATGAAACATAAGCATTTTGATCGGTGTTGGGCATTTTATAAAAGGTGTTCACCAAAAAGAATAGCACCTAGCACATATAAGCGGAGATCAAACAAGTGCTAACACATGTATACAAGAGTGAACTACCCCATATAACGGTCACACATCATGTCTCAAAGATACACTTAACAACACTTGTTACTACAACATTGATCGATTTAAAACAAAAGTTAACAAGGTTTCATTTAGACATGTGTGCACGAGAGGATCAAAAACGTCCGCCAAAAAGATTGTTTTTATCATGTTTTTCAACCACGCCGAGTTCATCCCTTAGTGCAAGTGGGAAGCTGTCTCGTCACGAGTGGTTGTGGACTAGCACTACAATGCCCAAGTTCATCTCACTCGAGTGAATGAGAAGCAATCTCGTGACATTGCCGTGGGACGTAAAAGATCCAACTCAAAACTTTTCATCATTTCTTAGCTTAGACATCAAGTTTTAGCACAAGATTATCAAGAGATCCGAGCTAAGTGAATGACTCAAGAAACATGAGACATAGCAACTCAAGCATACACATGAAAGCAACGAGGTTCTCACAAAAACTACACATGCTAGTTGCCATCTCAAAGGTGAACAATTTTCGAGTTGCATCAAGATTTAAGCAGGTTCACATTTAGAAAACAGGCTTAGCTCATAACATGTAACAAGTGATCAGAAGAAGCCTAAGCCGCAAGCTCCAAGTGACATATACAAGTCATACTAGCAAGATCATGAATGTAATCAAAAACTGCTATAGTCATGAAGCTCAACAAAGGTAATATGATACATGATGATATGCAATATGATACACATGAAAACCAAAGAAACAAGCAAAGAAGAAAGCCAAAGATCATACTATACATCAAGATACAACTACCCTACTCTAAAAAGGGTAGCAAATGCCCAACTCCGCTCTCAAGTGGGCAACCGGGTTTGATCGAGGGGCTTTGTGAAGATATCAGCAAGCTGTTCATGGGTTCTCACAGGCTGAAGGTCTATGTCTCCTTTCTCTTGGTGATCTCTCAAGAAGTGATATCGGATCTCAATGTGCTTGGTTTTTGAGTGGAGTACTGGGTTCTTAGCAACGCTAATGGCACTAGTGCTGTCACTGAAAAGAGGCACTTTCCTAAAGTTCAACCCATAGTCTCTCAAGGTAGCAACCACCCAAAGCAACTGAGAACAACACGCAGCAGCAGCGACATACTCAGCCTCACAAGTGGATTGGGAAATAGAAGACTGTTTGCGAGAAGACCAAGAGATCAACGACGAACCCAAAAACTCACAAGTTCCCGAAGTGGACTTTCTCTTAATTCGATCACCCGCATAATCAGCATCAGAATAACCCGAAAGAGAAAGAGATGAAGAGGTCGAGTACCATAGACCAAGCTCGGGAGTGAAGCGAAGGTACCGTAAGATGCGTTTGACAGCCTGCCGATGCGAAGTGCGCGGTGAAGACTGGAAGCATGCGCAAAGACAGACGGCGAACTGGATGTCGGGCCTTGTCGCCGTCAGGTACAGCAACGACCCGATCATGCTGCGGTACTCCTTCTGGTCAACGACTTCTCCTTCTAGATCAGCATCCAAGGCAGTCGTGGTCGACATGGGAGTTTGAAGTGGCTTGGCATCACCCATGTCGAAGCGCTTCAGAAGATCCTTCGTGTACTTGCCTTGATGTACAAATGTCCCTTCTCGAGTTTGCTTGATTTGCAAACCGAGAAAGAACGTCACTCACCCATCATGCTCATCTCGAACTCCCCGCTCATCATATCTCGAAAACTTTGCAACAAGAGCATGTGACGAACCACCAAAAATGATGTCATCGACATAAATCTGCACCAATAGAGTGTCACCGCCATGCTTGAGGAGAAACAAGGTTTTGTCAACCGACCCCATGGTAAAACCCTTGCCCAAAAAAAGGACTTCGTACGCTCATACCACGCTCTTGGGGCTTGTTTGAGACCATATAGGGCTTTGTGGAGTTTAAAAACATGGTCGGGATGCTTGGGATTTTCAAAGCCTGGGGTTGCCTCACATACACTTCCTCATCTATGTACCCATTTAGAAAAGCACTCTTTACATCCATTTGATACAGTTTGAAACCTTTCGAAGCTGCATAGGCTAGGAAGATCCTAATGGCTTCTAAACGGGCAACAGGTGCAAAGGTTTCCTCATAATCTATCCCCTCTTTCTGACAGTACCCCTGAGCAACCAACCTAGCCTTGTTTCTCACCACAACCCCATCCTCACTCTGCTTGTTCTTGAACACCCACTTGGTTCCTATGGGATGACACTGAGGTGGAGGTGGCACTAAAACCCACACTTGGTTTCTCTCAAAGTTCTCAAGCTCCTCATGCATGGCATTCACCCAATCTGGATCAGTTAATGCCTCAACCACTTCTTTGGGTTCGAAATTTGCAACAAAGGCAGAATGTGCAAAGTGCGAAATCTCATAAGATCTGTTGCGAGTGACCCGCTCATTTATGTTACCGATCATGGTTGAAGGAGGATGGCGATGCTGAATGTGTCGCGGTGCTTCCCTTGATGAAGACGCCTCCCCTCAACAGCAGCTGGAGCTCCCTCAGGTGCAGCTGGAACAAGCTGAGGAGCCTCGTCGTACGGTCCCCATGTGGTAGAAGATGTGGGAGTGGGACCGTCAACGGAAGTAGTCGTCGCAGGGTCAACTGGGGCAGCCGGTGGAGTCGGCTCGGGATCACCCCAATCAGCATCGTCCTACTCCTCCTCCACAAAAATGCTCTTGTTCATCTCCTCATCACCTGCACTCTCAAAGACAGAAGAAGAACAAGGTGCGGTCTCGTCGAAGGTGACTTCACAAGTCTCCATGACACGGTTAGTCTCAAGATTAAGTACTCGATAAGCATGCGAATGAGATGCATAACCAAGAAAAATCCCGTCAGAAGATCTCGATTCAAATTTGTCTAAGTTTCCCTTCTTCAAGATAAAGCACTTGCAGCCAAACACCCGAAAATGGCTCACTTTTGGCAAACGGTCAAACCGCAACTCATAAGAGGTCTTCTTCGTAAAAGCTCGAAGGAAAATGCGATTTGAAACATAGCAAGCCGTGTTGATTGCTTGGCCCAATAGCGCCTAGGAGTCCTATGCTCATCAAGCATCGTCCTGGCCATCTCAACAAGGGTCCGATTCTTGCGTTCAACAATCCCATTTTGCTGTGGGACATACGGCGAGGAAAACTGATGTTCAAGACCTATAGATGAGCAAAAGGTCTCAACATGAGTAAAAGCCTCATCTTTGCTCTCCATGAAAAAGACCCACGAATAGCGAGAAAAGTCATCAACCACGACCAACACGTACCACTTTCCACCATCTGACCGGACCCGAGCTGGACCTACAGTGTCCATATGTAAAAGCTCGCCGGGCCCCTTGGTCATCACTTGGTTCACGGGAGGATGAGAAGCTGCAATCATCTTCCCGTGACGGCACGGATGACAAACAAGATCCTTCTCAAACTTGAGCTTGGGCAAACCCCGAATTAGATCAAGTGAGCTCAATCTTGCAAGCAAGTCGAAACTCAAGTGACCAAGTCTGCGGTGCCACTTCCGAGCTCGAGGAGAAGTTTGCCATCAAACAGCGGGAAAGACCAAATGAGCGAGAAAAATCAGCACGAAACACTTTCCCAAAAGGCACAATCTTGCAAACGAGGTTCTCCTGAGCATCAAGAACACGACAAAGTCTTGGCTTAAATCGAACCTCAAAACCGTCATCAAGAAGCCGAGAAACAAAAGCGATTGAAGTGCAAATTTGAAACCAAGGCCACATCCTTAAACACAAAGTTCTCATTCAGACGGATGGACCCACGTGAAAGCACTTTACCCTTGTTATCCCCAAATGTAATGTATTCACTACACTTCATTTGGGTGAGGCCTTGGGACAGTTGGCGACGTAGTGGTCGGTGTCGACGAAATATCGGTGATAGTCCGACCAGGGGTATGCCCTGACCGGTAATGGATTGGCGGAAGGCGCACCGAGGTTGCGAGCAAGATGTAAACAGGGAGCAATCACACAAGGTTTACCCAGGTTCGGGCCGCTATGAAGCGTAATACCCTACGTCCTGCTCTCTGTTTCGATTATGTGTGGATGTATGAGTCCGTGCGTATGCCGATTCCGTCCCCGGCATGGGGGTCCTTGCTCTCCTTATATATTACGGGGAGCAAGGTTACAAGTCGAACTAGCCTATCTCGGTACTAAGTTTACATACTTTACAAGTCTAAACTTTCCTATCTCGGCTAGGTCTTGTCCTCCTTGTCGGTCTTCGATATAATTGCCCGTTTTAGGGCCGTCCGACCCGGCTGAGCCGATCGGTCTTTGAGCTTGATGGGCCGGCCTGGTGATAGCATGTCGGCCCAAACTAGGCCGTGAGGGTATATGGAGTTTATACCTCCACAGGCTAGTCCCCGAGCATCATGGATCTTGAGGGAGAAAACACCGTCTTGCTTGGCCGAGTGAGAAAGGGTGGTCGGACACACGTTCGACATGTGGTCCGAGCAGGCCGGAGGACCGTCTAGTGCTTCCGACCACACTTTGCTTGCACTTGGTTGACGTTGTTGGTTTTGACCGAAAGATTTATGATGCTCCCCAAAAAGAAAAAAGAATTTTGGAAGGGTCCCAAATCCGAGACGTGGGCCCTCGTTAGTGTGTGATGCCCGCCATCACATGGTATCTGTCGTGATTGGTCGGTGCCTTAGCTTAGTTTTGAAACTAAACCCTTTGTGAATAGAAAGGATCGTGCCGAGTCATGCAAAATGACGTGGGCCCACGTAGTCCCCGAGGTTGCTTGTAAGATAGTATATGTTGCAAAAGCAAGCTCTTAAAAGAAGGATCTAGCCCATGTCACCTCTCGGGTGACGTGGGCCCACGTAGTCCCCGAGCCCGAGATGAGGTGGAACACGTTATGTCGGGTCTAAAAAAGAAGACAAACCGATCATTGTGTCGTGCTCTATGTGTTTCCGACCACTCTTTGAGTGAGACCGAGCAGCCAAATTTCATTTGGGCTGGTCGGTTTGAACCATGCCATGACTTTGTCATGATTAAGCTAAGATAGCTTTGCTACTTAACTCGGTCCCGCCGTGGGTCCGTGAGACCATGGTTTTGAATCTAAACCCATAAAAATAGCTTAGCTATTTGTGCGCCCGAATAACCGGTATCATTGGCCAAAGAACCCGACCAAACGTGGGATTGTGTGGGTTGAAATGTTAATGACATACCGCTGCTATACTTGTAACTTGTGGATCGGTTCTTCGAGTTGTTGCTGCAAAGAGAAAGTTTTGTATGAGTGAATGTTTTGATGAGATATTCGAATCGTATTGTTTTGATATAATCTATGACATAGAGTTGTATCAAAATGCTTTGCTTGAAAATGGTTTTTAGTAATCGCCTCTCCTTAGAGTTAATCACCCGCAGTGTGTAGGTGACCTATAGTGAATAGCGCGTTTGGCCGAATCACTTAGGGCCCTATTTCCGTTGGAAGCGACCGCTGTCATCCCTGTGTTGTATAGCGTTGGAGCCGTGAACACGTAGCGGGATTGATCGAGAGACAAGGCATGCCGATTGTTTTCTGTTGGAGAGGTGACGTACTTGGCCATTTGGTGCAAAGAAAATGTTTTTAACTTTGTAAAGAGTTCGAACGTACTTTGAAGTAGTTCGTTTAAAGAAATCTTTTGTGAAAAAAGATTAAAGAAGGCGTGTATGTTAGGTTGAAAAAGCACTTATCCGTATCTTGTTGTGAACCATCGTCTTGCCATGATAAGTTTTTGACAATGCCTTTGCTCCTGGAAAAATGATCATATGGTGTATAAGATTTTGTTATGCGAAGAGTAGGTCATGCTTATTACAAATTTGGAGGAAAAAATTGCCAAAGAAGACTCTTCTCTTTCTCATTCAAGAGCCGACCAGTCCTTGGGGATTAGATGATCCTAAACAAACAACACGGTGCCGGAATGTTTGGAGCCCTTTTCCTTTGGGAGCGACCGCCGGATCACTCGTGTTGTATAGCGTTGAGCCGTGAACACGTAGCGAGTGGGACCGAGACGAAGTGCATTCCCGGTTTGCTTCGTGTTTGAGGTAAGAAATTTGTGCGAACCGGTTTTTTCAAAAACGTGGTCTTTTGAAATGGGTGAACCGAATAAGTAAAGAAATTTCTTAGAGATGTTGGGTACTTATCTTTTGTCCATCATGGCACGTCATGATCGCGTGCGGGCGAAAATATTCGGTTCTTGATGTAACCGTATATCGGCGACCGGTTGTCACGTCAAACCGGCGTACGGTTTTTTGTCTTTGGTTAAGTCAATTCTTCGCGATGTGGTGGGGCCATTATGTCGGTGTCTCAATCGTTCCACCTTCCTCACATCGTGCGTCGGCCGAGCGCACGGGGTTCCCGATGCAAGGGGAACGTATAAATGCGCGCCGCTTGAGTGGAGAGCGGTTTTCGTCGCTTCGTGCTCCGGGAACGAGAGGGGCCGCGGCGGTTTGATTACCCACGATCTCATCGGTTGCCTTCTCGAGTTCTCCGGGCTCTTCTATAAATTACGACTGCGCCGGGAGTTCCCGTACCCGCCGCGCATTTTCTCCGTTCTGCTCCTCTACTCCGCTCCCAAAAACCTAGGGTTTTTAGATCGCATTGCTCGCCGCCGCCACCCGCAATGGACCGCCGTCATGGTAAGCGCCCCGGCGGGTGAGGAGGAGTCGGTGAACTCCCCTCGGGAGGTGAGGCCGCGGAGGAGGTGAGCTTGGATTGGAATTTTTCTTGATTAATCTTGAGGTTCTCTTCTTTTGATGTAACCGCAACTCGTCGTTCACAATGTAGGTACACCCTCCTCACCATTGGAGGTGCGGCGGGCACCTTCGCTGCGCAGCGCGCCGAGGCGGCGAGGAGGGCGGCGGGAGGAGCCGCAGCGGCGCCGGGGTGTGGCCCCGAGCGGGTGGCTCCGGCCGTGGAGGCCGGGGCCATTGTTGCCGCGGCGGAGCAAGCAGCTCTCCGTTGTGGCGGAGGCGGCGATGGCGGCCGCGGTGCCTCCACCGTGCGTTCGCTGAGCAGTTTCTCAACGAACTCCTTGGTGTCGACGCTCGACCGCTGTCGGGCGGAGCTGGAGCGCATCAGGGACCTCTACTCGGAGGCCACCAAGCAGCTGGGACAGGCGGAGGCGAACGCCGACCTGTTCCTGGTCAAGTGGCCGCGGTGGCGGTTCATGGCGTTCGCCATGGTGCCTCCGCTGCTTATGCCACCGTCGACGCCATCTCGGGCGTTGATGTCCGTGGCATGGAGCTGTCGGTGGCGGCGCATGATGCCATGGAGGGCGGCGCCGTCGAGTTCACCGGGGCGGCGGAGGCTGTCGTCGCCGCGACTCCTGTCGACCTTGTGGTCGGCAAGCTGTTCGGGATGACTAGATTGCTTAGATGCAATCGGTCCCCGTTTGTAAAAAACTTTTATAATTTTAATGAAAGAAGTGGATCTTTTGAGATGTGTCTGTCTTTGGAATCCTTCGAGATTCCTTTTATTTATCTCTTTATTTTGATCCATTTTATGACTTTGTCACGTTTATGCCGTAGGATTTTATTTGAGGATTTGGAATCCTGTTTTAGAGAATGTCGTAACGCGTCGGATCCGAGGAATGATTTTCCTTTGAATGACAAGAAAAATTCATGTGCTCAAGTGATTTGACACGAAAACTTGAATTCTTATTTATAAAATAGTACACATTAGATTGCTTTTGTCATTTGAAATGACTTACAACGATGTGTACGATCGACGCTAACTTAAACCTTGAAAGGAAAATCGCCTAAAAAAAGAAAAAACTTGTTCGATAAAAGAGGAGGACGTATCTCTCAATCTTTTTAGTTTTCTCGCTCGCTTCTCCTTTTTCCAAGTTGTGAATCATGACCGGATCTTCTTCGGTGCGGAGCAAGAGGTCGTCATCGTCCGTGACTTGATCGTCACGGCGTCGGCGTGGTCGGATATAGTTATCCCGTTCCGAGTAGTATTGAGATTGTCCTTTTTTGGAAAAGGTACATCTCGTAAAAGAATCTAAGGAGCTTGAGTTCTTCTCAAACCGGCTTCCTTGTTGTACTACTTCATACCACTCGCCGTTTATGAACATGCCTTCGATGTTTTGCGCCCGGTGATCGGACCGTTCGATGCGCCGAAGATTTGCTTGGTTCATTGGATTAGGGAATATGTGCTCGGTGTGCGGCGGTATCCCGTCCTCGGGAGGAGTTGGACTAGGAAGCCTCCAAGTTGGTTCTCACGGTCCGCAAATTGTCCAAGAAGGGAGTGATGAATCCATTACGGTTTGTTTGAACAGACGGAACCATTCGCCTAGGAGGAGGACTCCGAGCACGTTTGTAAGCGTAGTCATCCGAGTTGGCTGCCGGGTGCAACCATGAGGCTCGTCAATGTCAAGCGAGTCCCTTGTATCTTCCCTTAATGGGCTCTTGCCGGTACGGCGGCGATTCTCTCGATTGCCGCCATGTGTTTCGATGTGCTTCCCTCCGTTTTCTTTCTACGTCTTGGTGTCGGTCGCCAAGTGCCCCGGCCCCGCGTGCCGACGCCATTGTCATCGAAGGGGATTGAGTTGAACGTGCTCGTGGTCGTTCGGCTCTTTGCTCTGTTGCGTTTGCCATGGCAGCCAATACCTCTTGCCGTCGCCTTTCCCTTTGTTCATCACGACGAAGGGCAGCGGCTAGCTCGGTGCGTTCGCGAACAACCGGGCATTAGATGTGTTGTTTTGTGGGAATCGTTCTTGCTGCGTTGCCGTAGTAGGTGCAGCCGGCGGGTTCCGACCAGGTTCGTCGGATTTCTCGCCGACGTCGCCGTCGTTCGTTGCGACGGCGTTTCGCGCCGTATCTTGTTGACACGTAACTCCGACTTGGTACATTGTTTTGGGTAGTTTGTGTTGTTTGATCTGACTTGTTGTCCCGTGAGGCTTGTTGTGAAGTTCTCTCTCTCGGATCTTGATGTCGGCCGGGATTCTCTCGCCGTATGTTGCTCGGGCTGGCCTCTCCGACCACCGCGTACGATGATTGGCCGTGGTCGGAATTGCCGTGAGTTTCGCCGCTATCCGGCCGTATATGGTTGCCACGAGGATTTGTTGGAACGCATCGTTGTAGATTCTCCTGCTGCAAACGTGGCTGCTCGGGGCGTCCAAAAGTGACTCTACGACGGTTGTTGTACCTTCGTGTCAACGGATTAGAGATTTATTGTCGCGCGAGTTGTAGATCGCGCCTGACGCGTCGTCGGAGCGACTCGAAGTTGGCATGGGTTTCGATCAACCTCATGTCTTGTTGATGGATCAAACGGAGTAGATCCGTGTTGCTAACATGCCTCCTTTGGTTGGGACCGACCGGAGGTGTTGGCGCCGTGCCGTCAACTATCAGCGGTGGATAGATTGGGGACTGCAATGGTGGTCACCGGGATGAGTTAGATCTGGTTTGGTGCGGCCACCATTGTTGGTGCTATTGTCGGCGTGATAGCCGAGGCGTAAGAATCGTAGTAGCGGTTCTTGAGTTGGAAGTCCAGTGAACGTTCCGAAGTTGAAGGTGAGGCCGGTTTCGAAAGTCATGGAAGCCGGGAAGGAAACCATCTTGATCGACGTGAAATCTCGGTGCGCACCCCCTACCGGCGCGCCACCGTCGACGAAATATCGGTGATAGTCCGACCAGGGGTATGCCCGACCGGTAATGGATTGGCGGAAGGCGCACCGAGGTTGCGAGCAAGATGTAAACGGGAGCAATCACACAAGGTTTACCCGTGTTCGGGCCGCTATGAAGCGTAATACCCTACGTCCCGCGCTCTGTTTCGATTATGTGTGGATGTATGAGTCCGTGCGTATGCCGATTCCGTCCCCGGCATGGGGTCCTTGCTCTCCTTATATATTACGGGAGCAAGGTTACAAGTCGGAACTAGCCTATCTGGTACTAAGTTTACATACTTTACAAGTCTAAACTTTCCTATCTCAGCTAGGTCTTGTCCTCCTTGTCGGTCTTCGATATAATTGCCGTTTTAGGGCCGTCCGACCACCCGAGCCGATCGGTCTTTGAGCTTGATGGGCCGGCTGGTGATAGCATGTCGGCCCAAACTAGGCCGTGAGGGTATATGGAGTTTATACCTCCACAGTCGGGATCTCCACACCCGAAGCATCCTTGCTTGGTGATGCCACGCCGGCGATTCAAACGGTTGTTGTGAAACCGTGAGAACCGGCTAATCACCAAGGCGAGCTCGTCGTCCCCAAGAGCCTCCATCTCGCTCCTCTCGTAGCCGAGACCGAGAAGACAAGGCAAAAGACACTGTGTGAAGGGTTAGTCAAAGAACTTGAACCTCATGTACCGAGACCAAAGCCATGGTAGGGGCGGACGGATTTCGATCCTCGCCCGCGTCCGGGTGGTCAATCTCGGTGGACTTGAGCTTACTTGAACGGCTCATCCACGGTGAGAGTCTCATAGCCGGGCGATTCGATGATCGCCGAGACCTTTACTTCCCAAACCCTCCGATCTAGAGCATATAGAAGCTTAAGCGCTCTCGATGATCGTCATAGGGCATCGAGGGTTGTTTGCCCTCATCTTGTTCACGATGGTTTGAAAGCGAGTGAACAAAGAATCAATAGATTCACCATCGATTTGAACAAAGTTCTCATACTCTCTCTTGTGTGTCTCATAGAGTCCGGGTCTTGACATGGGCAATACCCTCATGGTATTTCTGCGGTCTAGACCAGATCTCTCGAGCAAGATGTACAATCGAAACACGCTCAAATTCCTCCATAGAAAGAGCGAGAAAACAAGACGGTTACGGGTGTTGTTCGCCTTGTGTTGGTCGATCCGTGCTTGGTCAACACGGGCAGCAAGTACCACGTAGTCCGCATTCTCACAGATCTCCCAAACACGCGAATCAATCCCTTGGAGATGCGCTGACATGCGTATCTTCCAATAGGGATAGTTCTTGCCATCGAAGTGCGGTGGCTTGCCAAGCCCACAGTTCTCCATGATGTCGCCTTCGGGGATCACGGACCGATTAAGGTGAAGTGATCCTTAACCGGCTCCGATACCAATTGAAGGACCGGAATCGGCGACCAGAGGGGGGGTGAATGGGAGCCTCAAATTTCTCACGAAATATTTGGCCACTGTCCCCAATTCAAACCCCAAGAAGTAAAGTTCTCAAATCTAAAATACTCGCACCAACCGGTGATGAGAGTATCTAGATAAATTCTTTAGGGCGATAGAAACCCAACGCAACAAACGGAATTAAGATCGGAGTCCGAACGACCAAGTTGTGCGCAAAATGGAAAATCAGAGCTAGTGAAAAATCACCAGAAATTCAGCAGAAAATTTCGTTCATCTATCTGAGCTAAATTAGGTCCGGTCAAGAGCAAGCACTGCTAGTTGCAAGCACGCAAGGTGCTGATATGCTTGAAGCCGAGTATAGGACCTGCAAAGACTGAAATCACCAGGCAATACTGACTACTGTTGAGAAGCACGATCAAATCAAGCTTTTATCTCTCCACCGTGAAGTACAAATCAAAAGAAAGTAAATTGATTTTCCCAAAACAAATATCCTGAGATTGCTTGAGAAAGGTTCACGGAAGCTGAAGCAAAATACTTGACCAATCAAAAAGCCGGAAGGCAAGACAAGCACGTGAGTCTTTTCAACAAGCAATCGGAAACAAGCTGATTTGTTTGAACTTTCTTCAAGCACGAGAGACAGAGACAAGACAGGCTGCCAGCGCTGTGTTGCTGTGCGCCAATCCTCTCCGACCAAGGTCGATGAGTTGTCTTTCTGAGAGAAAAGCACAGATCTGAACAGCAGCTGTACGAACCGGACTCAAGCCAACGAATCAGAGATGAACTGAGCAGATTTACTTCAAGAAAAAAACAGCGATTTCAGAACCTGTGTATGGGGCTGGTGTGTTCGATTTGCTCAGGCAAGAACACGACTGCAGGGAACAATATGGAGCGCTCGATGCTCATCCCACCTGCACCCGTAGAAGCCACCCTACGCAGATCCAAAGATAATCACCAGCGCTCGTGCGAAGAACACAGTAGAGAACAAAAACGGGGAAAAGAATCAAGAACACAAGAGCCAAACGAGATCTCGGACTGTCTGCTGTATACACCTGCTGACTGTCCGAGATCCCGAAAACCACAAAGACAACTCAAGAATCACAGACACATGATTAAACCCGGAGGAAACAGCGGATTCTCGGCGACCCGCTTGCCACGCACACTGGTTCGAGTACAAGTCAAAGACTTGCAGACCTCTCTCTCACACAGCAGCTAGAGGAAGGAAAATCCTAAAAGGAGAAATGGAAATGGAAGAGGTGAGGGGGAAGGGAGACCCTCATCCTTTATTTATAGGGGCAAGCCTATTTTACATTCCTTCTTTGCCCTTGGATACATGAAGAGCTAAACCACTTAGCCAGGGGCATAAGGGTCCAACTCAGGCTTCTCTTGATCCGACGGCCACCGCGCCTCCTCACCGGTAGCCTTGCTTCCAAGCAATCTCCCCGATGCCGCCACGTGTCGTCCGTCCGCATCGGGACCTCCGCCCCCGGTTTTGAGGCGCAAACCAGGGAAACCCGCCGCCGATAGTTTTGAGGCGAAACCACCAAACCCTCCGCGAGTAGCGTAGCCCATACGCATCCCCCGCCGTGTACACTTGCGCTCGTTGATGTCCCACTCGCCACCACGACCGCCACCCGGTCCTTAGGTCCCTCGATCCAAGCCTCACGTCCGCCCTTCACCGCACCCGGTCCGTCAGCACGGCACGCCCTACTTGATCTTCACCGACCGTCGGCCACCGTCTCCGAGCTCGACACCTGCAGACAACATGAGCCAAGAGACACCATTGTTTGACACGTATCCACGTGCCATCGGTTAATAAGAACACACACGCCTTGTGTTGGCATGTTGACAATCACTCATCACACAAAGGTCCACACAATGGTTATGGTAAAAACCATGTGTCCTCATTAACAATTTTGAAACATAGCTCAACCATGAAGTACAATCAAACTGTGATTATTAGGGTAGGATTTGCTGCGGACAAATCGTTTGTCGCAGTTGGGCCGGGTAGTTGAAGGCGATGCTCGGACTTGACCATCTCAACAGAATCTCCATGTCACGCGTGTAGACTTTGCCGAGCACCGTCAACTTATCACTGTGCATACATGGCTAAAAATTAGATTTTGGATGCTCGAATACAAATTGAAGTAATTGAGGAACAGCAACATCAGTAGAAAAAACGGGGTACATATTTAATCCCTGTGATATTTCCAAATAGCTCCCACACCAAATGCCCGTGGTGCCGTGCCGTGAATTGTGCAAGATTCTAGTTCCCTCTGGAAAGAGAGAGTGTGTGGGTGTGGTAGATGTTCAAATTATCATACTATTTGGGTCAATTTACCAAGCATCTTTGTGGAGTACTTCTGTGCAGAGAATTCCAAGGTCTTGTTGAGTTAAAAATAACAATACCAAGGACAGAAAGTTGGTATATTAAAATTAAACGATTCGCCTAGAGTAGTAGCTAGAGTTTGTTTCAGTCCTTGGTCTCTAGCTAGTGGCACCGAGTCTTTTCCAAGAACCATGCATGCTGATCATTTAATATATAGTTGGAACGAAGACTAGCATGCTCCATGTCAATTGACATTTACTATTTATTATTAAAACATGTACTTGTAGGCCTTATTTTTTTAGGCCTAGTGATAACCAAATTCAGGTAGGCAAAGTTTCAGGAACAAAATTTAAGTTGGCCTGTGACAGTAGTACAGGATCTTCTTTAGGATCTTGTGGTCTTCTTGGCGTGAGTCACATAATCAGAAATATCCTTTGCATACCTGATTGGTAGAGTTCATCCCATTCCTAATAAAATAGGGGGTGAGAAAGTTTTTATGTAGCTGAAAGTGATTCTCAATATTGCCGAGAAGCTTCTCGCGCTTATTAGACTCTGGTTTCAAATTAGGCCCGTTTGGTTATCATGGAATAACTCCTTAGAAAGATTTCAACTGGAAGAGTTAGCTTAATTTGTATAAACAAGTCAGGACCTTGGCCTGGAATGAGCTAACCGAACGAGCCTTAAACAGTGCCTAAGAAAAAAACAAATATACATGTCTTCCGTGTTTCAGTTCTCAAAGAAACCAGCTCTCACAAAAATTGTAAAAGAAACAAGCGCCTCAAAAACTCAAAAACAAAGTTTGTTTTAGGAAACTGAAGGGGCCGAGGTCCTACAGGATATCTTTATTGAAAATAAAAGAAGTACAGAGCGTTCAACAAACAACAGATAACAAAACCAAGAAAGCAAACAAACAAAGAGACAGACAAACATGTTCTCATCATTTCCACGAACCGGGTGTAATCAGACGTTGCAACGCTAACTATGCCTTCGAAACTGTGTGTCATTTCCCCAGAGTCCAAAACACAAGCACACAGGACGCCGTTACAACCAAATTGTCAGGTACGGTACAGACATTATATCTAAAATATAATCACCTTGTTAACCAGGCCATCAAGATACAGAGAACTGACACTGCCACGCCGCCGCTCCGGCCGGGGACACAATGCCAGTTTTGTTTTTTCGTTTTATAAAAGGACCATATATAAACACGACAAAAATGGCGACTTCGGGGCGATTCACGCCCGACGCCATCGCCGCCGTCACCCCTCGCCGGAGCTGCTGCCCGTAAGCCATCCTCCCCTCCCGAGCTCCTTCGCTGACCCCCTCCCGCTCTTCTCCCTCCCCTCTCCTTCGTTCTCGTCGCGCAGCTCCGCCCGCCGTGGGCGGCTCGCCGCGCCCCCCAAGATCCAGAATGGTGGGTTCGGATTCTTCCCGGATCTGGCCGGAGGAGGTGCGCCAGGCCTTGGAGGACGGCTCCCCTGGCAAGCTGCTGCAGGCATTGGAGCGCGAGCGGTCGCCTGCTGCCTCCCGGTCTGGGGAGCGTTGGGCAGATCTCGAAGATGAGGACCTGCCGCCGGCGGGGGATTTCTTCCAGGGCTCGCCTAGTCTACTCCGTGTGACCCTCGACCGTGGTCCTGAGCGCGTGCGCATCAGTGACTCGGAGGCGTCCTCGGATTCGGACTCAGAGCTGGAGCCGGAAGCCCCGCCACCTGCTGAAGGAAAGGGGAAGGAGACCCTGCCTGTGCTCGGGCGCAAGCGGCACAGGGCACGCCGTCACCGTCATCGTCGCCGTCACCGGGAAGACGGATTCATGGCTGCCGCGCGCCGGGCTTTCCACGCGCCCGGCGGTGTGGCCACGGCTCACTCCACTGCTCCGCCACGGCCTCGCTCCACCATTGAGGTTCCCCCGCGTCGCTCGCCGACCCCGACCCACCCGGTGCGTCCGCGCGGCGTTCCGGATGCACAGGGCTTCTACGCGGTCTCCAGCCGACGTTTCGGCCGCCAACGTACCCCGCCGCGCTCCCCGCCTCGGTCGCCGCCGCCGCCGGAGTTGGCTGGCCTCTGCTACAACTGTCTGCGGCCGGGCCATGTCAGGGCGCGCTGCCGTAATGTAGCGCGCTGCCACAACTGCTGGCGGGAGGGCCACAGGGCGGCGCGTTGCTCCCGCCCGAAGAGGCTGGTGGGCACGAAGCGGCCGCGGTCTCCGCCGCTGTTGGGGCGGCAGCCAAGATCGGATGATGAAGCTCACCGTGAGACGAGCCGCCGGAGGCTGCCATCCCCTGCTCGGCACCACAGGGCGGTCTCAGCAGACACGGTGTCGGGCAGGTCCGTGTCCACGCCATCGCTTGGCTCGGTGCGCTCTGTCTGGGCGCCCCGACTCCACCACCTCCACCGCCGCCGCCCCGCCGCCGCCCCGCCACCTCCACCACCGTCTACGCCGCCGCCGCCACATGTGCCGCCGCCACCCATCCCGGGACCCTTCCAACCCCTGCCGGGGAGGGGGGGAGACGAAGATGAAACTCCCCAGACGCGCGAAGCAGTGGAGGCTGCGTTGGCCGCGGCACATCAAGATGACCTGGTGGTCGTCCCCCGGAGTGCGCTCCTGCAGCAAGCGGAGCATGCACTTGTTGATCTGGCCCTTGTGGCAACAATCACAGGAAGGAGGCCCCATGTCTCTACCTTCGAGATTTACCAGTGCCTACATGAATGGTTCCAGATCAGGTGTGACGAGGTGGACGTCAAGGTCCATGAACCTGAAGATTTCCTGGTCAGATTTAAGCGCCGGGAGCATCGTGACAGAGTTCTAGCCGGTGGCAATTGGGGTGAATTCATGCCGCTCAGTTGGAGGCCGTGGACAAGGGTTTCAGGGGGAGTGTCTGGTGCATTTCAACACAGGGTGGTGTTGGCGCTGAGAAACATTCCGGCGCACGCGTGGAATACTGAGGTTGCGCAGACTGTCCTGGGCCGCTCCTGCGCCGATGTCAAGTTGACCACCTTGCGAGATAGGCCGCTGGAGGATGATCGAGAGTTCTTTGTCATATCCTGGTGCCGCCACCCAGACATAATTGAACCGCATAAGCTTGTATTCATTCCAGAGCCCAGAGTCCAATGGTCTGAGTTGGGCAGTCAAGAACATCTTCTGAAGAGGGGAATGCACTACCTGGTCAGTGTGCGCGTGGTCGCCCACCAGGACTTCTCGGCACCCCCAGGCACGCCTCCACCTGGAGATGACAATGACGGAGATGAGGGCGGTGATGAGGACTTTCCGGATGTTGGTGAAGATGACTATCCTGAGCATGACTATTGGCCAACTCCTCACCGTGAATCCTCCCCTGATTCTGATCCAAGACATGGTGATCGGTACCCGCACTGTGACTATCCGCCGGATTATGCACGACAAGTGGCCCAGGTGGGCTCAGTCTTGATTGGCTCGGTGCCCTGTCCGCTCCAGCTTCATTGTGAGGAGGCCGATTGGTCCTCGGACCGCTGGGCGCCTTCCCCGCGGCCGGAGTCACCGCTGCTGCTGGAGGAGGGCGATCTGGTGGCAACGGCACCAAGTTCCCCGCAAACGGAGGTGGCTAAGGCAGCCGCTTCGGAGGTGCGCAGATCGTGCGGCGTGGACTGTTCCTGGCCACACCGACCCAGTTCATCTCGAGGGAGGAAGATGGGTTGCCGGGATTTGTGGCAATGTTCCTTAATGTCGCGCCGATACTTCTTCACGATGGCCGCTGTGTCGCGACACCACCTCCGCCGCGGCGTGATTGGTGGGCGGAGTGCGCCGATTTCGAGCTGGCGCAACGGCCGGCGTTGAGCCCGCTGCTCTTGCAGACGCTTCCGGTTGGGGAGGCTGCCGCCCCGCCCACCTCCTTGGCGGGAGTACAAGGCGAAGCAGAGGTCCAAATGAGGTGACACCGATCGGCGCCGCTGTCACGTCCTCTCCAGCACCCGCCGACTTTGATGCCGTGCTCCACGACCTTGCGGGAGGACTATGTCTACCGCTGACCTCGCCGCTGATCCGCGGTACACCACGCCGCCGCAAGCCGCGGACACCTCCTCCGCGTTCCATTCGCCGGAGCGCGCGCATCGCCGCCTCCGCGCGCCAGCCGGACGCAACCTCTCAGGCGCAGGTGGTCCTCCTCAAGAAGTTGGGTGCTCCACCTCCGTCTCCTTCGGTGGGGGCGGACACCACTGCTCTATGCAGACGGGTGTTTCGTCAACCCCTCTCGGAGGCCACGCATGACAACCTCGACAAGCTGGGCTGGGGAATCAATTTGACCCAAGGGCTCTGAATCTTGATGTACTCGGCCTGGAGGAGGATGTGCAGCCCGGTGCGCTGTGCAACTGACCTCGGCCAATCACTCTCTGGAGGCCCAATTGTGTTCTTAATGACAGTTACAACCAAGTGCTTTGTGTGGAATGTGCGGGGTCTGAACGCCCGCGCGCGAAGGGATGTAGTCTTTGAATTTTTGGCCCAGCATAGGCCGGCTGTTGTTTGCTTGCAGGAAACCAAACTCGATGATGCCCCTGCCTCCTGGTATCGTGAGGCTTTAGGGGTGCTTTTGATTATGATTGTGTGCCGTCTGTTGGGGCTGCTGGCGGAATTCTCTTGGGTTGGGCCGGAGACATGGTGACTGTCTCTGAGGTGATTAAGGGTGCCCACTCAATCTCCATCAGGGCCGTCATCAACGGGGAGCCAGGACCGCTTTGGCTAACGGCGGTGTATGGGCCGCAAGATGATGAAAGCAAAGTCCAATTTCTGGCAGAGCTGCTTGATTTCAGAGAGGCCCGACCTGGGCCGTGGTTAGCTTGTGGGGATTTCAACCTGATCCTGCAAGCGGAAGACAAAAACAATGACAGGCTGGACAGACGCAACATGAGGAGGTTCAGAAGATTTGTTAACTCGGCCCAACTTCAGGACGTCAGTCTCATGGGCAGAAGATATACCTGGTCCAATGGGCAGCAGGTGCCAACGATGGTACGCTTGGATCGCGTGCTGGCCTCGGTGGATTGGCTTCTGACCCACCCTTACCACCATTTGCAAGCACTGTCCACGGATTGCTCAGATCATTGCCCTATCTTGCTCACCTTTGACAGTGCTCAGGCAACAGTCCGTCGGTTCAGATTTGAATCATTCTGGACCAAGCTCCAGGGCTTCATGGAGGTGGTCACGTTAGCTTGGAACCAACCAGTCTCTCAGGTGGACCCTTTCAGAATCTTGGACATCAAGTTGCGCTTTGTGGCTAGAGCTCTCAAGTCCTGGAGCATGACAAGGGTCGGCGGTGTTCGCTTTCGGCTAGCACTTTCCGGGGAATTAATTCTCGAGTGGATGAGGCACGGAGCCGAGACATCTCACTCGCCGAGAGCTACAGCTTCGTCGAACCTAAAATGGAGGACCCTCGGTTTAGCATCTCGGCTCGCACTATTGCAAGACAGAGGTCTCGGCTCACCTATCCGGGCCGAGGGTGACGCCAATACAAAATTCTTCCATCTACGGGCTTGTCATAGGAAGAGGAAATCGAGGATTGAATCCATAACCTTGCCGATGGTTCCGTGCTCACCGAGGGTTCCATGGTACAAGCTTTTCAGCAACACTTTGAGGCAACTCTTGGCACTCCCTTTGCTAGAACAAGGAGGCTCAACCTTCAAGCAATTGGGCTGCCTTCTTTACCACTCCACGAGCTTGAGTATGTGTTTACTGAAGAGGAGGTACGCGCGGTTGTCATGGACTTGCCAAATGACAAAGCGCCAGGACCAGATGGCTTCACTGGCCTTTTCTACAAGACCACATGGGAGGTGATCAAGGGGGACCTGATGAATGCGTTCCATGCTTTCTGGTCCTTGGATTGCAGGAGCTTACACCTCCTCAATGAGGCATTCATGGTGCTGCTACCAAAGAAGCAGTTGCCTTCACAGTTTCGAGACTATAGACCGATCAGTCTCATACACAGTTTCAGCAAGCTCCTCACTAAGTGTCTAGCAAACAGGTTAGCCAAGGTCCTGGGACAGCTAGTCAGTTTCAACCAGAGTGCGTTTATAAAAGGCCGCTGCATCCAGGACAATTTCAGAGCGGTTCGCCTGACCTGTAAAGAACTGCACAAGAAGAAAATCCCGAGCTTACTTCTGAAGATTGACATCGCGAAGGCATTTGATTCAGTTGGCTGGGTCTACCTACTTGAGGTGCTTTGCGCAGTTCGGTTTTGGGAGAAGGTGGACTAACTGGATGGCCAACATCCCGGGCACCGCCACGAAGGTAACTATCAATGGGAAGCCCGGCTGCGGATCTGTCACGCCCGAGGATCGTCGTGGCGACCCTCTCGTCCCCTATGCTCTTTGTGCTTGGCCATGGAAGCACTCTTCTGTCGCTTCGAGATGGGCACATGAACGGGCTCCATCGGGTCGTTGGGCAGCATCTCGCACACAACAAGTTAGCTTCTATGCGACGACGTCATGATTTTCATAGCTCCAAGACACAGCAAGACCTCCTCTCGCTCAAGGCCGTCTTTGCAGATCATGGGGAAGCGTCAGGCCTCTTTGCCAACCTGGAAAAAAGCGCTGCGATTCCAATGAACTGCACGGAAGAAGATGTCGCACGGGTGAACTCCATTCTATCTTGTCGATTGAGAGTTTCCCATGCCGCTACCTCGGGAATCCCTCTCTCCATCTATCGGCTTTGACACGCTGATGAACAGCAGATTATTGATGCGGTCGCGGCATGGCTGCCGACGTGGAAGGGCAACCTGATGAACTGTGCCGGCCGGACAACTTTGGTACGTGCCACACTCTCCGCTATCCCGGTGCACACTGCCATGGCGGTGTGCTTGTCGTCGTGGGCGGTGGAGCGCATTGATAAGCTCAGGCGCGCCTTCCTTTGGTCTGGCGCGGCGGAGGTCGCAGGGGGGAAGTGCAAGGTCAGCTGGACCATCGTTTCTCGACCAAGGTGCTTAGGGGGCCTGGGGGTCGCTGACCTGAGGCGGGCTGGTTGGGCTCTCAGATTGCGCTGGCCATGGCTGCGCCGGACGGCTGGACAGCGACCTTGGGTCCGCCTCCCGGACACAGATGAACGCCAGGTACTCCATCTCTTCAACTCAGCCACGATAGCGGTGGTGGGTGACGGCGCGTCCACACTGTTCTGGTTGGACAAATGGCTTGACGGCTGCGCCGTGGCTGATCTTGCGCCAACGCTCCTGGCAGCTGTGCCAAGGCGCCACCGTCAGACAACGGTGTTGGAGGCGCTGCTGGATGACTCCTGGATCAGTCACATCAGAGCTGCGCCTACTGTCAGGTTGATTGCGGAGTTCGCTTTGCTCAGTGAGAAGCTTCAGCGTGTTCAGCTCACCCCTGGGGTACCCGACACGTTCAGTTGGAGCCTGACGGCGGATGGCTCTTACTCCGCTGCTTCAGCCTATGGCGCCATGTTCTTTGGCTGCTCGCAGCCGCTTGGCGCAAGAGTCTTGTGGAAAACGTCGGCGCCACCCGGGGTCAAATTCTTTTTCTGGCTAGTCATGCTTGGACGTTGCTGGACTGGCCACGGCGTTGGCGGCATGGTCTCAGGGCGGATCGCCGCCGCATCTTCGTGATCAAGAAGATGAGACTATGGAGCATATCATCCTAGGATGTGTCTATAGCAGAGAGGTTTGGGAACGTTGCCTCGCGGCGTTGCATCTGCCTGGTCTCGTGCAAGTTATGCAGGCGCCGGTGATGGAGTGGTGGATGCACAGCCGGAGGACGCTGCCCAAGATCATCCGTCAAGCTTTTGACTCGCTGATACTTTTGATTGGCTGGTCACTCTGGAAAGAAAGAAACAACAGGACGTTTAACAACGAGTCGCGTTCGCCACAGCTGCTGGCTCGGTGCATCCTGGAGGAGGTGGCGCTCTGGACCGCGGCGGGCTACCGTAAGCTGGCGGTCCTGGAGGTTAGGAGACAGCAGGCGTAGTGCCTTCAGTTTTTGCTCTTTTAGCGGCTGTTTTAAGTTTCAACCATTTAATGGGTAACCTTCGGTTACCTAGTTGTCCTGGACTGGAACTTCGGTTCACTTCCTCTTAATGAAACACATGCAATGCATGTTCTCAAAAAAAAAAAAAAAAAAAAAAAAAAAAGATACAGAGAACTAGAGAAGCAGCTGTCCGCAATGGCATTATTTGTCAGGCAGGACGGATCCAAATGCATGCGTCGCCGAAGCAGACACGGCAGCCCGCTAGCATCGAGCAAGTACGTACGGGGCCGGGGCACACCTGTACGTTCCTGCTGAGGCGGCTGACAGCGAGAGATCGAGGCTATATAAATATAAAATCCACGGGAATGGAGACGGAAAAGCGCAGGAAAAATCATCATCTGGGGTCGTCGTTCTAATCAACCTCGATGAAAAAAGAATTAGAGATCGTCGTGGTCAGGCGTCGGACTGAAAGTGACAGATCAGACCGCAGATGTGGGCGGCGCCCGGCGACGACGGCGACGGCGACGGCGAGGCGTGCTGGGGAAGCAGTGGAAGCCCCTGCTTCGTATGCTCTACGTGGACAAGGTTAAAATTATGCTTCTTGTGTTGGACAATCTGCGACTTCTTGATCGGTTAATTTATATTACAGATGATTCTAGCTTTAGCGCAAATGGAGATCAACTAAGTATTATACATTACACAGTAGACATTAGTGCAGCTACGCATCGAGTGATAAATAGGCAGTAATGTGTAAAAAAAAACTTTTGTCCCCGCTTATAAAAAGTCACGGTTCTTTGGCAGTAATTGCTACGAATTGGTCAGAGTCGTCGGTGATCATCAGACCTCGACGAGAATCGCAAGGACTCGCTGGAAAACTACCCGAGGTCTCGCTGTTACGGGGACGAGGTAGCCAACGGCCAGCGCGGTCGTCGGTGATCGGCGGCCGGTCAGTTACCCGGAGAGCGCGGCGCGACTTTTCCTAGTTGAATCGCTAGCTCTCTCTGCAATCAGTAGGTAATCTTCAGTATAATATAAGTGCCTGGCCTTCCGCTGGTCGCGATGAAACGTACGTACGGTCAGTCATGGAGCAGGCAATGCATTGGTTCAGAGAATCAGAGATGACTCGAATAATAATCAGATCAGACGCACGGATTGAGATCCGAGTCCACGGCCTCGATCGAAAGCTTGAACGAACTGTCCTCTTCGTTGGTCGGTCGTCCACTTGGGACTTGTCGGGGACGGCGCGCACGCAGCAATCGTGGAAATTTTGTACCATCAGGCCGCCCAAATCCGCAAACAGCAGCTATCGCACGAAGAATCTATCGTCGGTGGCATAAATTTCCGCGGCGACGATGCCTCGCAAGTACCCGCGCACCACCTGCAGATCAGATCGATCGATCGATCGGCCGCTCGTGGCGAGAGTCGATCGAACAGGTCCAACGTCGAGTCGCTGTTAACGTCCAGGTACGGTTCAGACAACAAGTAAAAAAAGGTACAAACAACAGGGACGTACTACGTTCCACAGAGAGGATGGATGGATGGATGTTGCATGGCATGGCATAGCATGGCATGACAAGGCAGCTCGTGAGCGCGAAATGGCATGACAAGGCAGCTCGCGAGCGCGAAATCTTTGTTCAGTCGTCAGCCTCTCTCCGCGTGTAGACTTGGGACTTGAGACCCCCCGGCCCGCCCGAGTTGTCTGAATCCTGATGATAAGTACAAGGCCGTGTTACGATCTTTGCCACTAATAACAAGACAGACCAAACCGAGTAGATAGATAGAAGAGCAAAACAAAACAAAACCAAAAGAAAATAGCAAGATGCTACTTTTGTTTGGTAGCTTTAGATCTAATAGCGAGCTTTCTAGCTACCAGGATTCAGTTTTGGTGGCCACTTTGTGCCAAAGCTTTGTCTGTTTCAGTGCAGCTTGGAGCCGGAGGACGGGCCCAACTCAAGCACAAGCATTAGCAGCAAATTTGCGACGCCCGGGCCCCGGTGCGTCGCCATCGGGTACTAATTCCATCGTCAGACGAGTAGTACTAGACGTCCATGTCATTACGCGTTCACAAAACCGCGTTGTTGAAATTTGGGGGCTGTTGTATATAGAACTACTACTACATTAATTTAAAACAAATTCTCCCACGTAGACATGCATCTCTCTTGATGACACATGCATGCAGATTTGTCAACAGCCCTGACGAGCAGTTAGTTCATCACCATATATTGTGGATTTAATTTAAATTAAATCGACAAATATTACTGGCTGTTTATGAGTAGTAGTTTGAGAATAAACTGTCAAAAGCAATCGTTCAGAGAAGGCGCTGTCGTCAGGCGTGCTCCTGCAAGAAACAGTGTCTAACCAGACTTTGATTACTAAGCGTGTCTGCAGGACCTGATGACCGTATAAACCCCGTATTTAACTCTGACTGTGCGATGAACTCTGTAGTCCTGGTGGCGGGTGCTATTACTAGTGTACACGTAACTGAACTGGACCAAGTGACCGACCACGAAGCAATTGGGCAAACACGTACGTAAGATTTCGACATATTTTCTTTTTCGATCGAAAAGGGATAAAGTGATACTCCAATATCTTTTTTTTTTTTGACAAGAATACTCCAATATCTTTGAACTATCTGTTACTACTAGTAGTCCTACCACTACCAACTACTAACACGGCTCCTGACAAGGATGTGTTGTCCTTGATTGGCGTAGCCACTCGACCATACATGGCGCAAATAATTGTTTAGCATTGACCACACAACATGACATGATCATGATGATGCCAAGCAAAGTGTCGTACTGTACCTAACCAAACCAACCCTGCTTAAACCAGGAATCACTTCCACGACAAAAGATAAAAAGGCTTTCCGCAAGAGTTCATAGGCTTCTGCGCAAAGAAATTTCTTAGGAATGTAGTTTTTAGCCCTACTACAAACATTAAGTCGTGATACATTGACTTGAATTTTTTTTTGTAAAAATATAATATTTCAAAATAGTGAAAGTTATATGTTACAAAAGTGTCTTCCATGATAAATCCATTAACATCAACCATATACTACAAATATATATGTAATTCATCATATATTTATGAGTCAAGTAAATTTGAATAATTAGAATTATATCACCCGCAAAAAAAGAATAATTAGAATTATATAAAAGAGCCTATATTTGTTATCAAACAGACAAGTCCTTAATTGATTGTTACTCCTTCTATTCCTAAACAAATCATTTTTCGAATTGTGTTAGGGAAAACTATGTTACGTTTAATCAATTTTATAGGAAAAGAAATAATAGCTATTACAACATAAAATAAATGTATTATGAAAATATATTTCATGGTATCTAACTATACTAATTTTGTGTCATAAATCTTGTCCCTGTTTCTTATAAACTCGGTCAAACTTAAAAATATTGACTTACAATAACTATAGGAATTGATTTATTTAGAGACAAGGGGGTGCATGTTACCAATCGCATTCCTTTTGTTTCAAAGCTAAAAGTGACTTCAAAATCAAATGCGTTTCTTTGGTATTTGCACAAGGAGGTTATTCAAACAACATGATTTAAACGATGGTGGCTAGGGAAGGAAGAAATGTTATTGTTGTTTTATTTACTCAGTCCAACATCTTTCCTTTTAATTGTGTTACATGCACTAAGCTTCTTCGGGGAGTCCTTTATGTTTGTTTGTACCCTCTTCTTCTAATGGCATTTAACACAAATTCGATTTTTGGCTACACATGGTGTGGACCCAAAAACTAAGTTTCAAATTTTGGTGTGCGTTTGCAATCCATGTTCAACATTATGGCTTAGCCAAAACAATATTTTGATAAGCAAAGGGTGGAAGATTGGAATCTTGTGCATCAGGCATACTATGCTTTGGAGAAACCTATGAAGGCCCTCATGGAAGATTGGCAAAAGAATTAAAAGTGACAGGAAGTACAGTTACGTTAGTTTCGAATCTTCTAGCCAACAAAACAAATGGGCCCAATATTAGGATGGCTTCGGTCTGAGTCCAAATTGGATCGAAGTCCACATCAACACAGACTTATGCCTAAGTATAGCCCAGCCCAACCACCAACAAGCGTGTACCATGGTCCATGGGCTCGTGACAAAAAAAAATGTGTTCATGGGCTCGTCAGAGAATTGTGTGAGACAACTACTCCATGTGCAGGAGCGTGCAATGTGTGGTTGTTTCTTCTTCTTTTTGAGCATAGGTTGTGTGAGTTTGGCATGTGGTCTATTGAGATACGAGTGTGTGCCCTCAAAAAAATATGCCAGGTATGTGCAAAAAATTGATAAGCAGAACGCTCAAAAATAACAAAAATTGATTAGCATGGTGGCCTAGTTTGAGATAGTGACACATTAGTCCACAGAAACTTAGTACAGAAGAGCCCCAGACTTCTATGCCGGAGAACCCCAGACTCAATTTTCAAAGCATGCCGCATCCGCAAATGCGCGATCACAGCGAGAGGGAGCGGGTGAAGCTGGTATTTTTAAGCACGAAATCCAGGAGTCCATGAGCGAAGCTATATTTGTTTTTCTCAACTATTGTAGTTTGGTTGGCGTCGAGGAGAAATGGCTCCGGGAGCACCTCCTGAAGCGGTACCAAACGACCCTGAGCGCGATTTCTGCAGCTTTGCTCCTGGAGCGCCTTGACCGCGAGAGTGGTTTTGAGTTTTGACTGATGCACATATGTTTGTGCTCGTACAACAGAGTTGAGGGAGAAGAAAAAAAAGACAAAGTAAACAATCTCAGTTCTCACGCCATGTCCACTGCCTCCGTGAACTCCGTGTCCGTGGTGAGCCTGCCGAGCGCATCCGGAGACATGCACACCTCCACTCCCATGCTCCCACCACCGTCACGCCCCGGGTACACGGTCACCAAGCCGTCCATCTTGTTCCCGGCGCCGCTCCGAACGGCGACCGGCGCGCCCCACCCGAAGTCATTTCCGTAGACGTCGAAGCGCGGGGAGCCCGCAACCACGATACCCGCTGGGTCGCCGTCACCGGACACGGACGCCTCCGGCGGGTACAGGATGTGCGGCTTCCGATGCCAGGACTCGAGCGCGTCCCTCGTCTTGGCCTCGTCGAAGGACGCCACGGCCTGGCTGAGCAGCCACGCCGCACAGCCCAGCCCTCCTCGGTCCTGCAGGACATGGGCGACGGTGCACCTGGCCACGACGCGCGCCACGGCGCTGCCCATGTAGTGCTGCGGCACGCCGCGCACCCTCCCTCGGCATCCCACGGGCTGCCGGCAGGTCGTCTCCCGGTCCGGCGCCAGGCGCCGGGCTCGGCACGTGCCGCGCCAGAGGTGAGCGAGCACGGCCTGCAGCGAGGAGATGGTGGTGGTCGTCATGTCGGCGTTCGCCTTTGCCTTTAGGCTCCTTACGCTCGCCGCAGAGAGATGGAAGAAGCACTCGCGTAGTATCGGCGGGACCACGACGCGCCGGACAATGTCCTCCACGTTCCCGAACGGCAGAGTGACCGGTACGGGGCATGTGTCGGGGAACCATCTGCCGAGCACCGGCGGCGGCGTGGACAGCTCGCAGCCGCCACCGCGGCTACCGCGGCGGTGGATCTCTGACCAGGTGTTGAACAGGTGCCAGAACGTGGTGCCGTCGGCGGCGGCGTGGTTGAGCGACAAGGCGACAAACACGCCGTCGGCAAGCTCCGTGACCTGCGCAGCCACGACAGGGCGGGGCTGCAGCATCGCGTCGCCGCACAGCATCCCGTTGGACGGGAAGAAGGACCGTAGCACCGGCGGGGAGTAGCGCGGGGAGGTGACGTCGCTCACGGAAACCTCCGGCGCCGCCGCGTGGACGAACTCGGCCCCGTCGTTGCTGCAGCGGAGCGATACGGTGAGACGCGCACCGGGCATCTCCGTGACGACGAAGCGGCCGGTCAGCGGGTAGAACCGGCCCAGGGCACAGGCGAACGACGAGGCGAGGTCGTCGGCGAGTGCTCTGCTTCCCGTTGATGTTGTCTGGGTCTTCTTGGGCAGAAGGACGCCCTTCTGGATGTAGTGCACCGAAATGTACTGCAGATCCCACGGCGTCAGCTCCATGATCGGGGGCTCCGACGACGGCGAGCTTGCCGGCTCTAGACGCACCGCACGTCTGGACACGATACCGACGCGGCCGGTGGAGTCTTCCATTTGCTCGATCTGGTAGCAGTCCAGACTCCAAGACTCCAAGTCTCCAGCCAACATAATCGTAGTAGTGAGACACACAATGGGACGTTTGTGGCTCACAAAACTCACCAGTCAACAAAATGATAAAGTTGCTACGTACCGTATCTAAAATTGTGCTAACAAAACTCACCAGTCAACAAAATGATAATCGGACCTTTGTGGCTGACAAGACTCACACTGTGGACTTGTATAGTGGCACCTAATACATGTCACACAACATTCAGTTATTGCAACACACAACATTCAGTTTATCGCAACACCTTGTATAGTGGTAGTGGACTTCCATTTACCCATGACAAAAAAAAAAGATTTTTGTTTGTTGTATATTTGGAGTAATATTAATAAGTAAATAAATTCATGCATAACCATAAGTAGACATATATATTGTTGAATTTATTTGCTCAATATTGCTCCAAATATACAACAAACAAATAATTTTTTTAAGTTTTTGCTAGGGATAAAATAGTCTTTTAACTCTGACTTAACACCGTCAGCTGTCCAAATTGGACGGAAGGTCATGGAGCCAAAGAAAAATGGTTTTGGAGCCATAGAGCAAAATTCAAAAAAAAAAAATTTGAGCCGTACACCTAAGACCCATTTTTCAAGGCCATACACCTAATTTTCCCTAGTATGTTAGTTTTTGGAGGTGCACGTAAGAATAGGGTTTTCGTACGTGTGTTTATAGGGGTGAGTGTGCGTGCGTGTTGGATGTCTGCCTATGTAATCTTAAAAAAACTAACTACGGGCCTAATATTAGGCAGGCTTGGGCCTGAGTCCAAATTGGATCGAAGTCCACATCAACAAAGACTTATGCCTAAGGAAATTCCAGCCCAGCCCAACCACCAACAGGCCTGTCACCGACTATAAAGGCCATTGTCCCGGTCGCGAAAAAACTATAAAGGCCATTGTATTGTACCATGGCTGGTGAGAAACATAACGGAGTCCTAAATACCTTTGTTCCTCTACGAAGAATTGTGAGACAACTACTACATTTCGGTAAAAAAATATATACACCTAAAATGTCTCATCTAATTATGACGTGTGGGAAGCGCGCAATGTGTTTACGCGTGTGCAGTTGTGAGTTTGGCATGTGGTCTATTGAGATGAGTGTGTGTGCCCTCAAAAAGGAAAATAATGCTAGGTATGTGCAAACAATTGATAAGCAGAACGCTCAAAATTCTCACACAAAATTTATTAGCTTGGTGGCCTGGTTTGGGATAGTGACGCATAATTGATGAGGTTGGAGCCTTGGATGTGGGACTGCGACAGTGATAAACTGATAACGAAGGGTTCCTAAAAGGGTGGACAATCTCATCTGTCAAGGTCTCAAGGATGTGGAGCGTGTCTGAAGCTTTGGACAAACGACGAGATAACGTTTTCGAAAACCAAGCCAAGGCAATGCGTGGGGTATAAAGAGCCACGACAGACGGATGATGCAGCCATGCACGTGTGCTCACCTGTCGCTGTCGCAGCCAAAGGCACATTGCGATTTTTCAGGTTATATCGCCTCCCACGTATACAAAGATTAAAGAGACGGGCAATGTTGCTCATGCTTCTCTTTCAGCCAGTCATGGTTCGAAACCAATGGACTTCCAATCCAATCGGTAACGTGCACGCCAATTGCAATACATGCACCTGGATTTCAAATCTGACCATCATTTGGCTAGGCCGCAAAACATAAGAAACATTCAGACTGAGCATTACATGCACAGAAACCGCAATGAACTCACCAGGTATAAGGAATCCATTTTACATCCTACATTGTACAAGCAGCTGGAGTCCAGAATGTGTCTAGTCGAGTTTTATTCCTCCTGAACTCCATTGCATCATCATGAGACAAACATCGCTAAATTACGGAGTAACCACAACACCATATGAACCTAGCACACTAAGTGACACACCGATGCCTACAGCGACAGACAGTACTGAACAGGGGCTCGACACATTAGAGACGCTGGGAGCAAACCAAGCACTTCCCAGCACCAAAGGGAAACCACGGCTACGAGGAACTCAATCCTTCTTGAGGATATCTTCTGGCTCGCGGAGGGTGCTAAACATCCAGTCCATCCAGATGGTGTAGTGGCCATAGTTGTGGCGGTAAGTTGTATGGTGAATGGTGTGATATCCAGCGCCCATGACTGGCCATATCTTGCCATGAATGCAGTCGTGGATGTTTGTTGTCCACACAGCCTCTAAGAACAAGAGAGCAATATGTGTCCTGAAGTGCGTCGGAACAAGGAAGAGCGCAAACACATGCGGTATTGCTTGCAGAATACCATCCAGTGGATGAAATGCAAGTCCTGGAAAGCAAGTATGTTTTAAATTAGTCGTGGAATGACTGCTCATAACAATTGGAGTAATAGAATTCAAAAGCAATACACCAGAACTTAGTATCAAGGAACTATGTAATGAACGCAATAACTAGTAGACCTTAAATGAAATTTTAGTACCGAGAATAAGGGGAGAATGCAAGATAGTACACTTACCAGCAAACGGAGACAAGGTATTTTCCTTGTTGTAAATATGGTGGGTTGCATGCAGATATTTGTATAATGGCTTTATGTCATGCAACTCTCTGTGCATCCAGTAAATTCCAAACTCCACAAAAATGAGATACATAGCCATATAACAGAGGTACATAGAAAAACCAACTTCGCTGATATCAAAGTAACACCGGGTCCATCCGCTCTCAATCATATATTCAGATAAACTTGGAAGAGCACAGTAGAAAGGCATAGCCTTTGATGCTACAACTATTTGCTTCTTCATAGCTTCATTTGTGGGGATAGCATCTGCATCAAATGCTAATGTCAGACCAAACGTTGTGTAGACATAAACATGCCCACATAAATTTATGAGAAGTATATGACAAGTAACAATCGTATAGAACATTAAGTTGAACCACTGAAATAAAAATTATGCTGGTACAGATAAGGTATTTCTAGTGATGATTCAACACAAGATCCACTATACACTTCTATAGAAATTTCCAGGCAAGATCATTCCAGATCATTCCTAATTTCATAGCAACAATCTCAGACAAGATCCTTAGTATAAACCAAAATCCCATGCGTACAGTCCAAACACAGGTACAGCATACTCATTAACAGCTCTAGCTGTTACAGTCTATGTACAAATTCAAAAAGAAAAAACTTTGTACACAGTTCCATTTTTGCAAACAATAACTACAGTATGCAGTGCAAATATTTGCTGCCAAATGCAACTTATTAAGACCAAAAACATAGTCTAAGCTTGGAGCAACATAAATTCTTTTAGCAAATCGGTCATATCTAGATACAATAAGTAGCTACTGTTTGTTGTTCAGCTCACAAAAAAACAAGGCACACCTCAACAACTACTAAGTGAATGCTTGTTAACCAAACATAGAAGCAAACAATCTAGCTTAAACAGGTTTCCCTGAATAACCAAAACAGTGATGATATTACTAAACGATTTGCATCTCTTATAATGCCTCCAAAATATCGACAAGCTCCATTTACACAGTTCTTTGTGCCATGTTAGAGCAAATGATGACCATATTGCAGGTACAGAGGGCACTATTCTTTCGAATTCATTATTTCATCTGTAATTCAAAAGGAGCAAAATGTTAATTTAATGATTTGGCATCGACCACTGGTATACAAACATGAGGGCAGCCACTGGTGCTAAGAATGGTATAAGAGCAAAGCCCAGCTCCAGAACTAAAGTAGTTCTAAAACAAAATGCCTCTTCCGTGTGGTCAGCATCACCAAAGAAACCAAAAATGACCTGATCCCACACAGGCATGGGTAGTCAAGAGATGCTATCAAGAAGACAAGATGGAATGCTCCAGTTATCTGAGCTTCATGAATGTCTAATTGAGTGGTCCATGAAGGACATCTCAATTCATAATATCTGGCATTCAGCATGCACTGCCACATACCTTTGGATGCACTTGTGCCACAAGGTGCCCCAATTATCCCATAATAAAAAATACATATAAGATGCCTGTATGGAAAATGGATATGCAGCTTATAAATGCTCAAGACAGAGCAGATGAGAATCACAAGTGGTTCAAACACTAACATATAATATAAGCTAATATTAATAGTGCCACTTGGCAGAAACTTCCATAGCGCAGCATGTGATTGAGCAGAGAAACCAACCAAAGCAATCATTTAACTAATGCATAAACCCTGACAAGAGCACTGGAACAACCACACAGGACTTTGTCTATGAATCCAAAAACAAAAGTCAAGTGCCAGCTCTCTGTTTATCTGTCAGCGCATCTACCATGAGGAGCGGCCTTGTTGCCAAGAACAAGAAAAGATGGTAAAACCAGTAGTAGTGTACTAAAATTCACCCCCAGTCAGCAGCAAGGCTTCAAAGCCTTTTTTGTTCAATTCAATTAAATCCTCTTAGCTGCGGCTAGCCTCAGCCAACCAGTGCAAGTTCTGCCATAACACTAACAAGCACAAAACAAGCATTTGCAGTAGCTTTAGCGGGTAGGTATCGAACTCTGTCTTCAAGATCCATCAGAAATTGTTGCAACAACCAAAATGAAGAGGAGATCCAATCACTGTACCCCCGGGCCCATCGCCACTAACACAAAAAAGAAACCGACAAGAACAAGCGCTAATCTGTCGCACAGAAAATGGGTTCATAATTCACCACCAAATCTTCCACAGTCACTTCTCCGCTCCACAGCCTCGGACTTCTAAGAGGAGAGAGAGACAGAGATCGAGAGAAACAACACGCGGAGGATCATCAAAAGGCATCCGAGATGACGAGCCAAAAAGCTTCCCGACAGAAGCGGGGCGTCCGAGATCGAGAGGCCGGGAGCTCTCCCTTTCCGCGCAAACAACAAACCAATCCCTCGCCGGCATTTTAGCCCAAAACCTCTCGGATCAAGCCTAAATCCCTCTCGCCGATGGCGCCCAGACCCTAACAAGGACGAATCGGCAGCTAAAGCAGCAGAAGCATCGGGAAGGATGACGGAGAGGCGAGACCTTTGGGGATGTAGGCGTGGCGCTTCCAGTAGTAGATGACGAAGCACCAGAGGAAGCCGGAGATGAAGTAGATGAGGTAGCCGCCGACGCAGTTGCGCAGCCACGACTGCACCGGGTGCGGCAGGCCGTGCCACCAGTCGCCCGGCGCCACGGCGCTGAGGACGACCTCGTTGTACCACTCCGTCTCCGCGACGAACCGCCGCAGGTAGTCGCCGCCGTGCGCCGCCGCCGCCGCCGCCGCCATTGCCGGCGGCCGCCGCACTGGGTGCAGTGTGTGTGTGTGTGGGGGGATGGGGTGGTGGGGGGGGCGGGGGGTGGAGAGTTGTAAAGCGGCGGAAGTGTGAGGCGTCTCTGGGGTTTTAAATGGATCTGCTTCTGTGGTGGGCATGGCAGCCAGGCAGGTGGAGTTTCCGATTATGCTCTGATTCTTGATTTTTTTTAAAGGAAATTTCACATGGTTTGATGTTTGTGTATTTTTTAGATTTTGATGTTTGTGTTTTTTATTGTCAATTTACAGTTGCTATATAGATTTTGAACTAGTAAATTAATTACTAAAAATTAATGAGTCGATTATAAGTTGAAGTGGAAAACACGTAGGACTAGAGAGTTGTTTTCTAGAGCCTTGAGAATAACCAAGAAGAAATGAAGACGTGGTACAGTAAATTAGAAAGGGGTTAACTGGATACATGTTATTGCAAATATCATTACAAGGATATACCACTACTATTCATGCTTTAGACCATGGCAAAAACTCCTAGTGTAACTCTAGTAGCGCTCCATGAGATCAGTGTAGGTAGGGGGGCTTGAGCCCCCTGCCCCACCGCTAGCTGTCCCTAAGTGTAAACCTTGAGGCATCAATCTCTATCGTGAATTGGCACATGTCCACAAGATCCATTGTCCAAATGTCGTATCTGTGTGGTCTGTGTCATGTCGGAGTAGAGTCGCAGCGTTGGTAGCGTCTGGAAGCTTCATATGCTTGACACGAAGAGCCGTTTGGTGCTCCTATTGACGTTGTAGCTGAGGTGCTTTGAATGCAACCGCCTGACCAGAAATGTAGCCTCCACTTCCAAGGGCTTTGCATCCGAAACCCAGGGAGGGAGTGACATCGTGGTGTATAAGGGGAGGTGCACAAAGGCCAAAGGAGCTAGCGTCCATGAAGGATGGTGTGATGCTATGTAGGTGACAACGACATGCGCACAATGAGTAGCAACCACTCATACAAAACAAGGGAGGGATGGAAGGGCAAGGAGGAGGAAGAGGAAGAATGAAATTAACGTATCGAATTTGTGATGAATACATCGAAGGGGTAAGTAATGGTATGTTTTAGATATGTCTAAAACTATATGGCATGTTTCCAGTATCATGAATATGAATGACATGCTTTTGAAACATTTTGTTCTGGCATGTATCCAATCAACCCATTAGAAACACAGGGTGTTGAAAAAACCAGTGCAACAATTTCAGTTATTGTGTTGAAACAGAATCCAACACCGTGGTGACGTTCGTGTTTCTTTCTCCTCGTTAGGCATGACTTTTTTTTCGAGAACGTACCAAGGCACATATTTCATTAAGAAAAGAAGAGTTTCCATGCAACCCACAGTAATACAAGGATTACCGAAACGACCTAAGATCAACACTCGCTCGAGATTGTAATTACATGAAAACAATTGCGCCACAATCAGCTTATGTAGCTTTTTCATGCCCCTCTTGCTTCGTCGCCACCTTCTTTTGTTCTGTGCCGAGCCACACTATTGTTTTCTTGTCCAATTATGTGCTAGTTACCCTATCATCCATGACATATGGTGTCGTCGCCGACTTGTCCTTTTGCATCCGTCGTTTTGTTCTTTAGGATCCTCCCTTTAAGTCACCAATGAACCCGTAGCAATTTGAGACGTTATTCTTTCCGGTAGTCATGTGTCACTAACATTAGGTCTCACATTAGTTAACTAAAGAATAACGAAAAATGAGTTGAGCTGTGGCTAAATGAGCCCAATGCAAGGAATAGAAACGTGGTGTTTGTGTTATGAAATACGTAGAAGAGTTGGACAATTACTTTTATGGACTTCATAATGAAAAACATTTTCTTGAAGCTAAACACCACGCCTAAGCTTTTGGAATAGTTGCAAATTTTGGTAGTACGCTGCGGGGATTACCCTAGAAAGTTAGTTGGACGAAGACGGCTTTGGCCATAAACTATGATATGATGGCAATTTTCATATTTCATTATTGTGGGAAATTTTTTTGTGATGGCGAAAAATAAAATTTTTAAGTCAACTATTTCAATTTGACATTGTATATATGATGTCTCGATCGAATAATCATACCCTAAAGAAAATGTATCCCAAACCCAAAGTAATTACTAGCATAACTCTAGTCTAGGGATAAGTCGATAAGTATCTTAAAAGACAACGACCACGGGGCAGTCAAATTCTATGTTTAGAATTTTGAGCTACATGTCCGACGATTTTTTTTTCTTTGATAAAAGAGAGTGACGCGTTCTTTTTAAAAGGGACATGTGCCTTTGAAGAAAAGGATATGTGCCTTTAAAGAAAAGGATATATGCAGCCAGTTGAGAGCTGATTCGTGGTCCGTGGATATATGGAATTATGGACGGCACCGATGGTGATTTGTTGAACCTCGCACTCGCAACATCGATTTAGTGAGATTTTCCCCAGCTGCGATGTGTTTGATATTTACGGCGGGTAGGGGGGCCCGGTGCTGGTGGGTGCCGCTGACGCCCGGCCCTATGCGCACGTGCCTCCGGACCCAGCGCCGGTTCCATATTGAGTCTTTTACTCCAGCCATTAAAAAAGTTCGGGCTTCCTCCACGCCTAAAAGTTGGGCCCCCTGCAGGTATCGTCCCGCGTCATTTTCATTTGTTACTCTCACGCCATTCCGTCCGTCTTCTTTTTGATTTGCTCCGTTTGGAGTCCCGACGAGTGGGTCCGACCGGTGAAAAGTCCGAATACCCTCTCCTTCTCTTATCCCTACCTCCTCTCATCCTCACCAACCATGGCCGCCGCCACCCCGCCATGGCGGCCGCTCGAGCTCGCCTCCCGCCGGCGCATGGGCATCCTCCTCGTCGTCTCACACGCCGCACGCCGCCGTCGTCTCGTCCACCTACAGCCTCCCGCGCGCACGTCCCGCGGCGGTGCGAGCTCCCCCGGCGCGCGCGTCGCCGCGCGGCCGGCGGAGCTCCCCGCCGAGCGCGCGTCCGCGGCGGCCACGGCGGAGCTCGCCTGCGCGCGCACGTCCGCGGCGGTAGGCAGAGCTCCCCGGCGAGCGCGTCCGCGGCGGCCAGGCGGAGCTCCCCGGCGAGCGCGCGTCCGCGGCGGCCACGGCGGAGCTCCCCTGCGCGCGCGCGTCCGCGGCGGCCGGGCGGAGCTCCCCGGCGAGCGCGCGTCCGCGGCGGCCACGGCGGAGCTCCCCTGCGCGCGCGCGTCCGCGGCGGCCGGGCGGAGCTCCCCTGCGCGCGAGCATACAGGATCCCCTGCCATACAGAGCAGCCGAGAGCAGAGCAGGCGAGCAGCAGCCTCTGCACCTGCGCGCGCGCCGGCGCCAGCGCCAGCCGACATGGCTGCCAGTAGTCACTGTGGCAACGTCCACGACCCGGAGGAGGAAGGCGCCGCCGACCTCTACGCCGTGCTCGGGCTCAACCGGGAGTGCACCGACGCCGAGCTCAGGGTCGCGTACCGGAGGCTCGCCATGGTACGTTTGTTTTCCCTTCGTCTTCGAGCTAGCTAGCTAGCTAATCAATGCTGTTCGTCTCCTTTTCTTGCAATCAACAGCTCCAACTCGACGATAATTTGCTGAATTTATTCATGTAGTACACCTGATGATTCTGATTGCACATACATGCATGCAGATATGGCATCCGGACAGGTGCTCGGCGTCGGGCAGGTCGGCGCGCGTGGAGGAGGCCAAGGAGCGGTTCCAGGAGATCCAGGGCGCCATACGGTTCCATGGAGGGCGATGTGAAGAAGTCCATCAAAGTAAATTGTTTGTCTGTCTCCATGGCATGTAAGGCGTACCTGGCCGGAGGTTGAGGATGGGCATGACAGGTGGGATCCATCTGTCGGTGAGTGTGACACAAATAGAGGAGAAGGTGGGAGGGGCAACTGGGGTCATTTTGCACCGCGGGTCCCACTCGTCAGGACTCCAAACGGAGCAAATCAAATAGAAGACGGACGGAATGGCGTGAGAGTAACAAAGAAAATGACGCGAGGACGTACACGGTAGAGGCCAACTTTTAGTGGCGTGGAGGAGCAAGCGAACTTTTTTAATGGCACTGGAGTAAAAGACTCTTCCATATTCGTGCGTGGTGTGCCGTGGTACATGCCACAGCGCATCACGGAACAGTTCCACTTGGCAGTACTGTACTACAAGGCACCTGCACCCCCAATCCCCATGTGTCGCCACAGTGCAGTCCACTGGCCGTATCGTAGTTGGTTTTGGTCCCCACTGCATGTAGATTTTTTTTTTTTTTGAGAATCCCACTGCATGTAGATTAATTAGTGCCAACAACGCAAACAAAACATTGTGCGCCGCAGGTGGTATTACGGGGTAACACAGATTCACATGTACTATTTCCGTTTGATATTGAACGGGAATGGGGCTCAGCCTCGCGTTGAAAAAAAAGAGAGAATATGTGGTAGTATTACGGGGATCGGGCCGTAGAATACATCCGCTGTGGGCTGCACAGCACAAACTAGCTGTCCTCTGCACTGCACTGCAGAGCACGTTCACGGAGCTTGCACAGCAGCACAGTGGAGTCCGGACGGACCGATGGAACGACGGTACTCGTGTGGAGTATCGCAGGTGGCTTGTGGACATGTTGGAGTTTATTTTGTTCAATATTCTACTGTAATATAATATAATTTTGCCCCGCTGAGATCTAAGCCAAACTAAGCAAGCAGAGATTTGTTTTTGTATGGTTCTTTTTGACAACATTTGTTTTTGTATGGTTGTACCCCGTGAACTGACAAATGGCAGTGTGGCCGCGCCGTGAACAGCACACAGGTTTGCTCTCCAGTGTGCGCTGCGTCTGCGTCTAGTGTGGTGGTGTGGACCGTGTGGTCGTGTGTCGTGTCGAGTGGTGGTTGACTGGTAGTAGGCACAAACGCCGAGCGCGGCAGCAGCCCACGAGCACGCGGCCCGCTCGCCTGTCGCCGATAGGTGCATTGTGCATATCCAAGTGTTTTCTTTCCAAAAAAAAATAAAAATCCAAGAGTTTTTTCTTTAATGAGTCATAAACCGTTGTTCAGACAACTAATTGAATAAAAATTGTTGTCACCTGCATTGTCCTCTAACACCTTTTCTATATACTCCCTTCGTATTGGTAAAGAAAGTCGTTTTGGACAAGGTTTGAGTCAAACATTAGGAATATAAATCATCAATAACTTTTAAGTCATTGTGTTTATAAATGTGAAAAATTATATGAATAGATTTGTCTTAAAAAATACTTTCATAAAAATATACATAGTTCATATTTCCATATATATTTTTATAATAACAAGAGGTCAAAGTTGTGTTTTGGAGGCGTCGCCCTAAACGACTTTTTTTACTGCGCACGGAGGAGTATCTTATAAACACACCCAAACGCAATCTAGATTATAGAGAGCCGATCATGCTCGCTATTTTTATATAGCAAGAAATTCAGTGATATTTAGAGTTTTAGACACCTATTCTCTCCGTTCCAAATTATAAATCGTTTCATCTAGACCTTATGTATGATTAGATAACAAAATAAATATATAAAAAAATCAAAGTGACTTACAATTTGAAAGAAGTTGAATACCTTCTTCGCCTAAATCTTTATTTCTATCTAACGGTCTATTTCGTATACCACACGAATACTGCTTGTATTGGCTATACAAGCCGATCGAGGTAGTATAAAAGTTTGAGCGACAAGCAATCTTAGTAAAATTACTTATTTTTTCCCATTTATCTTTTTTTCATCCTAAGAAATTTTAAGGTCTATTCTCTTGAGTTTTCTATAATACTTCCTAAAAGTGAAATGCTTAATTTTCTTTAACTTTATTACATCAATTATGTGAAGAAGCAAACCTTAAGAATGCATCTTGTACGGTCTTAGTAATATAAGATTAATGTTTTTCATGCAAATAGTAAATAGTTTAGCAGGTTATTTGGATTCTATCTATTCTTGAGGGGAGTATATCAATTTTTTTGCAAACCTTAAGAATTTCTTGTTTACCATTTTTTGACAATAAATATAAAATTGTTATTTATTATATTTATTTTAACAATAAAATTCTTGTTTATCATTTTTTGAGAATCATAAAATTCTTGTTTACTTGCACTTAAGGCATGTATTTTAGTTAATTTTATACATAAATGAAATTCAAAAAGGCCCAATAAGAGCAGTGCAGCCCAGCCCAACAAGACTCCCATAGGATTTTCCGCTCCATAACCTCTTCTTCCCTAGCCGCCTTCCTCGTCCCAAACTCTGGAGGCGCGAGCGCGACACCATGGCCGCATCCAACAGCGGCCCGATCTCCGCCGAGGCGAGGGCGGCGCTCGGAGAGGCTATCAGGCTGGTGTTCGCGCGGTGGACGGCGCTGCAGGTGGCAGTGGAGAACCAGTGGGGCGGCCGCGACTCCTGCGCCAAGGCTAGCCAGTTAGGCGACTCCATCCTTTCCTGATTCTGTCGCTCCAAGGGTACGTACAGCTCCTTCATCATGCACAGTTTTTTTTTCTTTCCTCGATTTGGGATCCGGTAACAAAGCGATACGGTTAAGTTTAAGGTTGGACAATTTGGGACTGGGATCGATTGCGTAGGAAGTTCCTTTGTTAGGTGTAGTTGTGTCACAACCAACGAAGCAGCAAGATTCAACCAGCAGAAGTTTGATTCACGACGCGGAAGAACGTTGTGCCGTATGAATTGATCATGACGATTGCATATTATGGCTATTAAATGTGAGATGTGAAAGAACTTAATTGGGTTGATCTTTGTCCAATGTAGCATAGCTTGAGTTCACTAGGGACGGTCCGAGCATTCATGTACAATTTATTGACCCCTAGGGCGCCAGTAATTATATTGAACATTTTCTCTATCCTAATACAAAGATGCGCAAACCTTTTGCGTGGTCTAGAAATAAAAGAACTTAATATGATCTATGCTTTTGTTGGAGGTTGCCCTTATAGTTTATTTTGATCCGAATAGTTGAACAGATGGTCATTTATCCTAAACCAGCTTTTGTCCAGTAGAAATCTTGGACACATTTTGGTCTAGAACAATTAATATATTTTGTTAAAATATGGCAGTCAGGCAGCTACAGTGCACTGTACAGTCCATGTTACTGCAAAAGCTGCCTCAATTGTATTTTTATTTTCGAAGAATCTTTCATCAGTTTCAGACATGTCAACTAATGTTCTTAAAGCAAATTGAATCTCACCGTACTAGAATCTACTTCTCTGCAAGCTTCTGTTTTTCATCTCCTTATGGTACTATTTTGATCAGTTTTACACTTTTCAAAGAAAATACAATTTCCACGATTAATCAATTTTTGGAATAGACATAGATTAGTCAGTTTGTAAAAAGTGTATGGGACCTTGGAATTGGAGACTACCAGCTAGTTGCCATTGTTAAACCTATTTTTGCTTGTGTGTATGATTTGAAAAGTTCGATACAAATTAGAGCTTGTTTAAACCAAATGGAACAAATGTCTACTAGTTTAGCTTTTAGCCTTGAGCCATCTTCGTATTGTTCTTTTACTTTAGTTGTCTGTATCAAATTTTAGTTGCACAAATGCAAATCTTTACTCAGAATTCTTTAGTTAGGATTTTGGTCCAATTCCTATACCACTTCAATTTATTTTAGGAAGTAATTTTTTTACATCAATTCAGTTGATTTTGGCCTCAATTTCTTTTTTTTTTTCTCAAGCACGCCCACCCCTGGACGCTTTGGACACTTTGGGGGTCACTTTGTATTGATAAGGTTTCCTTCTCAGGTCCGCATTTTTCTGAAGACTTGGTGGATATGATGGAGGACAAAATAGTGAAATTGTTCAATGCTGACTTAGACTATAATAGTGTTCTGGATGTAATTATTTCCCCTGTCCATTCATTTTCAGCATCTCACTTATGCTTTAACTAGATGAACTTTTGCACTGAACCTAGTTCCTGCTAACATTCTATCAGTACAATGTATTATTGCTTCGTAGAGTAGGTCTGTACCCTGTAGCATTATTCAATTTAGCTTTAGTGGAATATGATACCTCAATACCTCATTTACTGTTTTCAAAAAGTTGAACAATCCTATTTGTTGCTGTTCAGCAGCATAAGACCTTGAACCTTTCTCAGCATACAACCATGAACAATTTTAGTATTCTTACCTAAAATAGTTGTTCCCAAGGCATTATTGTAGTTGATATTAACATTATCCGATCATGATACTTGCCCTTGTAAGTGCGGTGTCAGATAGGTAGCCTTAGAAATAAGGTTTGATAAGAACATGGATGGAAATTTTATTTGAATACTATTTCAATTTTTACATTCTAATCGTTGGGATTGGGAAAATTCTGTGTGCTTTATGGCTTATCACTAAATAGTAGCTAGTAATTCTTTAGATGAAATTAGGTCGTTTTATATTACACATTACTTCATCTAATTTATCTTCAACGTATACTCGAATGGTTCTGTTGCATAACACCCAGACATAAACTTCTTACAATAATCAATGTAGTGGTTCTGTTGTTTTGAAGTGTTCTTCATTTTAGTCATACAAAGCATGGTATGTCTTCATTAATTTCATTTTTTTCTTTTGAAACAGGTTGCTGATCAATTATTGTTTATACATGAACAATGCCTGCAAAGCAACTATTCTCCTATAGAGAAGTTACAGAATTCACATGTTCTGGGAAATGATGTTTCTCAAAGTAGACAGGTATGTATTGTCATTGCATTTTATTGAATCTTACCCAGGACAGTTGCAGATGCTATTATTTCTTTCTAGTATATCATAACATGCACCCTTTTCTTGATTTATATTTCACGATTTCAGTGTTCCAACTGTTCACGCTTCTCAACTATCTTTTGCTGCAATTTAGTACCGATGTGTTACCAATCTTCTTTTGCAAACGCCTTAAGTTTTAATTGAGCTGACATATAACTTATGTTAGAGTACGTGGTCTTTTTGATGCAAATGCAATTTGCCTCAAGCCGTTCATTGTAATACTCTGATATGATTGAAGAGGGATAGCTTGAACGGGCTGGTTGCATGTTTTGTTCGTTTAAGCCATGGGTTCCGGTGCAGTTCGAGTCACAGTATATTTTTGTTTTTGGGAGATCGATCGATCATGTTTTGAGATGTGAATTTGAGCATTGTCAATGTTTTCTTGAATATCAGATGTACTTAGTGCTCCCTCCGTCAAAATGGAGGTTGTTTTGGTTTTGTCCTAAGTCAAACTTATCTAGCTTTGACCAAATTGATAGAAAAATACACGAACATGTCAACCATTGAATCGACCATGAAAGCTTTAATTCAGGGGGCAAGGGTGAGAACAAAATTAAGAGGACAATCATGCTACCCATCGAATACTAGAGCTATGTAAGCTTTGAGAACTATCTTGCATACTGAAACACAGATTGGGCGAATTCATTTCCCTGTAAAAATGTATATTTGAGATCATTCTGTAGGAGGGGGTTCCCAGCTGACCGCGGGGTGTGGGGGGGTGTGTGTGTGTGTGGGGGGGCTTCACTACTGTTTTACATTGTGGATTGTGACTGCATAAAAACAGAGTTATTATTATGTAATAGTGTGGGAATCACGGAATCAGAACCAGAAATTGGATACATGATGACAGGACAATATTTTTTTGATTATTGCCATAAGTTTTCAATATTGGATCTGGAATGTCAGGATCAATTAATGTAATAATGCTTCTTGGAAGACCCCGACAATATTATTTACATTCAGACCACTGAACCTTATGGTAGCGACATCGATCCGCCTCAAGATAAATATAGTCCTTTTTTTCCTGTTCTGATTCTGATATTGGTTTTTTTTTTAAGAGCACGCCGAAGAGCGTATTTCAATTCTGATATTGGTTTGGCTTATGCCATTTTATCTCGTGGTGAACAGCTATTACACAATGTGCAATTCTTTGGCAAACTGTAATTGTTTTTCTCTCTCTCATGAATAGATATTGGCCGACGACAGTAATATCCCAAATGATAATGATCACACATCGATGACAAATGATGAAGCGGCTGCGGCACAAGAGACGGCAGTGGACTACCCTGCTCCCGACGCCGATGGGTGGACAGTGTTTGTTAGGCGTCGTGGTCGCAGGGCTAATTGAGTTTTAGCGCACCACTGTGGTAGACTGTTGTGTCAATCCTACCCCAACCCTCACTGGCTTCATCCAATTCAATCCGATAGGAGTCATGAATAACTAGCTACTCCATCCGTTTCAAATTGTAATTCACTTTGATTTTTTTTATGCATGTAGCAAAATGTATGTAAAAAAAAGTAAAGTGAACTACAGTTTGGAATGGAGAAAGTAGCTAATATGCTTGATTTCTGAGTGGTTCGATACTGATTTCTGCATAAACAGCTCCCATGCTAAGAAAAAAGAATAAACCCATTTATTCGTCACTACAGAACCTGAACTGAACAAGTATGGAACCTGAATTCAACAACTCTTTATAAAACGAGTACAAGTTCTAAACAAAAATCTAAACCACATAAATTAGAGGGGCAATACATAGTCAGAACAACAGGTAGTGAAATAACAGCTGAAATCGCACTTGCACATCGATGTCATTTGCACATGGCACTTGCAGCACCATTATCAGCATTGCCAGTCAGTATATATGGCCACCGTGCCGGCACGGAATGGCACGCGGCACGGCCGTGCCAACACGGCACGGCACTGCACCGTGCCGAGGCGTGCCGCCGTGCCGGCCGTGCCGTGCCGAGGCGTGCCGCCGTGCCGGCCGTGCCGTGCCTCCCCGTGCCATGGGCCGGCCCCCCGGCCCACGACACGGCACATGGGCCGGTTTGCCGTGCCGTGCCGCCCACGTGCCACGGCAAATTTGGCCGTGCCGTGCCGCCCATGGCACGCCCCTCCAAAAACAGCTCAACAGATTGATTTTTTCACAAGTCATTCAAAATTTGAATCATTTTCATCAGATTTCAAACAAATATTATCAAAAGGAGCTGTTTTGTGCAATGGTGCCTCATTAAAACCCTTTCTAGGTAAAACTCACCCTTGTGAGAAACCCTAGAAAGGGAAAAAGAGTACACCCAGCTCAAAGTTGTTCAAGTATCAAGTTGTTCAACTATCCTATTACAATAGCTAGCCAACATCAGTGGCAATGGCAAGTTGTTCAAGTATCAAGTCATAGACCTGACATAGACTCAAGTTCTATCCTATTACAGAATTGCATGTTCAATTGTTCATCTTCATCTTCATGGACAGGGGCACTTGAGTCTTGTTGTCTCACCAAAAGATGGAGAAATTCCTGCAAAAAAAGAAGTTAGAACATGAAGATGAACAAGCAGGAAGAACTTAATCAATTGAGAACATGAAGATGAACATGATCATGAATCACTACTTTACCTTCTCCATAAGTCCATCTTCATCATCTTCATGTCCCAGCTCCTGGAGCTGCAGCTGGAGTACTGCCGCTGCCGCTGGCGCTGCCATCACCTTCATCTAGGTACATGTTGTCGAACAGCTCTTCCAGGTCGACGTCCTCAGGTGCATGTTGCTCCTTTCTTGCTGCTTGGTCCCAATCCTTCAGGCAAGTGAGCATCTCCACATGCTCAGGCAACAAGCGCCGCCGCCGGTCTTCAAGTATCCGGGCTGTGCAGCTGAAAACAGACTCCGAAGACACAGTAGATACAGGCACAGACATGACATCGCGAGCCATTATAGATAAGACAGGATAAGTCAGCTTATGGTCACGCCACCGAGCAATAAGTCAAAGGACTCATTCCAATCCTTGATAGGATCACATCGTCCAAGTAGGTGCTAGCTCATTAGCGCGGATGGAGAGGGTTAGAAGGGAACTGCCGGAGGGAGAGGATGCGGACCACCGGGACCACCATATATCTTTCCCCATACCCTTTCCTCTTACCAAGACTAGCATGAGGCATAGCGGGCCTTTGAGTCCTAGCAGCACCAAATTTCGATCATACTTCTCAAAGAATTTGGTCGGCTCGGCTTTGACCTCAAAGAAAGTAAAGAAGGTAGGAAGTACCGGTTGCTCGAAAAGTAGATCAAGCACATTAGAAAAGCCTACCGGCTTAGCTCTAGGATCCGAGAATGAATGCATAAGAGTATAACGAGAGGAATTTTCTTCCAATACTTAAGGTACTTCTCTTTCATTGGAATGGCAATACCTCTGAAGGCAACATCACTTTCAGCATTGTGCAAATGCTCAGCAAAGTCAAGCAGATGATGCATCATTAGTGGGGCAGTAGGATAGTAAACACCAGACAACTCAACAGTTGCCAGGTAAAACACTTCAAGAAACTGCATTATCATTTCAGCACAATGCCAATGTGCTGGAGTCAGCAATGCTTCACCATAGTTGGACTCAAACCACACAGAAAATACCTCTTTATATGGCAGCAGATGCTTGAGCATCAGATAGGTTGAATTCCACCTCACATCCATGTCCAGGCCAAACTTTCTAGGTCTAATACCCTGAGCAACACAGTAATTCTTGAACAAAGCAATTCTTTGATTAGAGGAATTCAAAAAGTTAATTGCAGATCCTGAAATTGTCAAGATAAGGATTGAACCTCTTCAAGCCGACTTAACTATCGATTAATAATGTGGCATGCACAACGATGCACAAGCAAGTACTTGACTTTTAGAGGATCATCACGAGTAGGAGCGGGATAAGAGCCCATGTAACCAAAAAAGACAGGTTCCAAGATTTCATAAGCCCTAGTATTAGCCGAAGCATTGTCAAGAGACACAAAGAAACACCTTATCAATCAAACCAAACTCCTCAACAACACCAGCAATTTTATCAAGCAATGTTTTCACTACTATGTGATGCTTCAATCAGCCTAAACCCAATCACCTTCTTATACAACTCCCAATCAGGCCCCAACATAATGAGCAACAACGAAATGTAGTCCTCCTTAGCATTACCGCAGACCAAATATCGAAGTCAAAGAGACAGATGAACAAGCGAGCGGCAAGGAATGCATAAGCAAAGCACGCCGTTGTTCAGCAAACAACTTATGCATGTCTCTAGTAGTGGTCCGCCTAGAAACCCTCGGAATCTAGGATTGTGAGCATTCTTAACATAGTCTTCCCAGCCCGCGTTTCACCAACCCCTAATGGCGCATCAAGCCTAGCAATCAACCGACACAGCTCATTTCTAGCACGAGAAGCATCGTAAACCCAATTATGCAACCCATCAGCGTTCATAGAAAGCCTAGACTGGACCCTTTGATCAGCAGCCTGTTTTTTCCTACAACTCAACATGTGCCTATTCAAGGATCCAGTGCCAATCGAAGCCCTAGCGGCAAATTTCTTCCCACAACGTTTGCAGATGGCATGTGTTCTCACCTCATTGTCATCAAACACCGGCACGAAATCCTCCCAGCAAGCTGAAGTGAGCTTACCAGCATTGGAGGTACCATGAGTGTCCTCGGAGTCCACCTGACCGTCGCCGCCGGCCTCAAGATCGATCGGCCTGGCGGCGTCCCCGACATTGATGCCAAACAGCCCGGCGGCATCTTCGCAAGATCGTCGTCGTTCTCGATCTCGGCCGCATATCCTCCACCTCCGCGGGGTCCACGGGGTCGGGGACGGGGCCGTCGCCCGCCGAGGCCGGACCGTCACCGGAGTCGGAGTTGGCCGGTTCCGGCCCCGCCCGCATCTCCAACATCGTCCTCAACGGTGGGCGGGGCGCCTCGCCGGGGACGGGGCGCTTGGTTCTCATCGCGCCCGGAGGAGGACGACGCAGCGTCGGGAACCAACCCGCACGGAAGAAGAAGAAGTCAAGAGCAAGAACAAGAACTCAAGAAGCGAGCAAGAACCGAGCAAGAAGAAGATGAACATGAAGCGAGCAAGAACAAGAAGCGAGCAAGAAGAAGATGAACATGAAGAGCAAGAACAAGAAGCGAGCAAAGCGAGATCCACTTACCTAAGCCACGGAGCCGAGTGCCGGAGATGTGACCAGGAGCCGATCCGGGCACAAGCGGTTAGCGAAGAAGAGAGAATGACGAGACCTTGGTTAGACCGACGGCGCGGCGGCGGAAGAATTGAGGAGACAACAACTCACATGGTGTACGCCGGAGTATGAGGAGGGAAGGGAAGGGAGGGGAAGAGAGGAGAACCGGAGAAGGAGTGGCCGGCGAGGTGTCGAGATCACGAGATCAGGGCCGGCGAGGGCGAGCGGCGGCGGCGGATCGGCGGATCGAGATCGAGATCGAGACCGAGAGAGACGCCGGAGTATGAGGAGGGAAGGGAAGGGAGGGGAAGAGAGGGAGAACCCGGAGAAGGAGTGGCCGCGAGGTGTCGAGATCACGGATCGGGCCGGCGAGGGGCGAGCGGCGGCGGCGGATCGGCGGATCGAGATCGAGATCGAGACCGAGAGAGAGGAGGAGAGTAGCGAGCGGCCGCGTCGCGGGGGAGGGGGAATGATTTAGGGTTAGGGTTGGGGAGGGGTGGCCGGCCGGGGCGGCTTATATACGGCCGCCTCTTGGCCGGGCCGCATTGGAATGGCCGTGCCGACCGCCGTGCCGCTCCCCTGGCCGTGCCGTGCCCGTGCCGTGGCGCGTGCCAGGCCGGCGGCCCATGCACGGCACGGGCACGGTGGCGGCCGTGCCGTGCCGGCCCATGGGCCGTGCCGTGTCGCCGTGTTTCGTGCCGTGCCGCGGCCCATGGGCTGGATGGAAATTTATACCAGTCAGTTTCTATTAACACAGTGCATTGCTAATAAACATATAACTATCACTAAGATTTATGCCTTCAGACAAGACAAAGGAAACTTTATATGCCAAGTGTATTCGTGATTTGGAATTCCTTGTGATTTGAAGAAGAAAAAAACGGCTCGGCATTCTTCGTGGAGGCCCGTATGCCACATCTTGGGTCAACATCGCGATACGAGCCCGAAGGCCCATGTTTGATCCACAATGGGCTATGGGCCTCTTTGTGATACATGACAAGCCGTGGATCATCTCTCCAATTTCTATGGGCCCAAGCAAGCCGGTCCTGGAATCACATCAAATAAAACTCAGCCCAATTACGGCCCAATTACATGACACACTAGGGTTTTGCTCTTACCACTACGGGTCTCCCACCCTGCAGCGCAATTCGTCACTCGGCGGCCCCTTTCCCGAACCTTCCTCCTCGACTTATCCGCCATGGGCAAGTCCGGCGCGAAAAAGAAGAAGCCGGCCGCCGCCGCCGCCGCCGCTGCCGCCAAATCGCCGCCCGCCTCGGCTGATCCGAAGTCGGCGGCGGCGCCCTCGTCCTCTCTCCCCGCGGCGAACGGCGCGGCGGCGCCTCACCAGGCGGCGGCGGACGACGCCGGCGCGCTCCTGCGCCGCGCGCACGAGCTCAAGGAGGAGGGCAACCGCCTGTTCCAGTCGCGCGACTACGCGGCGGCGCTGCGCCAGTACGAGCTGGCGCTGCGCCTGGCGCCGCGGGGCCACCCGGACCGCGCCGTCTTCCACAGCAACCGCGCCGCGTGCCTCCTCCAGCTCCGCCCCGTGGACCACGAGGCCGTCGCGCAGGAGTGCTCCCTCGCGCTGCAGGCCGAGCCGCGCTTCCCGCGCGCTCTGCTCCGCCGCGCCCGCGCGCTCGAGGCGCTCGGCCGCCACGAGCTCGCGCTCGCCGACGCGCTCGCGCTCCTCGCGCTCGACCCCGACCACCGCGACGCCGTCGACCTCTCCTACCGCCTGCGCGCCCGCGTCAACGCGTCCTCGGCGCCCGAGCCCACCAGCCGGCCCTCCCCCGCTGCCCTTGGTGCCTCCGCCGTCGTCGCCGGACTTGGCCATTCCCTCCCCTCTCGCCCATTCCCTAAGAAACAACCACCACCAGCCCCTCCTGCCACTCTGCAGCCAAATCTCGCAGCGATGTCAAAATCTAACCCATCGCCGTTGCCCAAACTGGTGCCGTTCTCCAATTCTCCTCCATCTTCAGCCAAGCTTTCTGTTGCAGATAGCTCCGAGAAGGCCATGACGCTGCCGGTGGCCTCTTTGTTGCCGGCAACAGTGGAGCCGCTTATAAATAAAAAGGTTGTGACGAGATGGAGGCCTCTCAAGCTGGTGTATGACCATGACATTAGGCTTGGGCAGGTTCCAGAGAAATGCAGCTTCCGGACACTTCGCGAGTTTGTAGCCAAGAGATTCCCATCATCCAAGGCAGTGCTGATCAAGTATAAGGATGCTGATGGTGATCTAGTTACCATCACATCGACGGAAGAGCTCCGGTTAGCTGAATCATTCGTTGATAAAGTTTGCCAAGAGGTTGTAGAAAATGGGACAGAGGGTGACAATAAGCTCCCGGTGTTGAGACTGCACCTTGTTGAAGTGAATGCAGAACAGGAACCAGCTTTGCCATTAGAAGAGGAGAAGTTGGAGGAGGATGAGGAGTTGTTGATCAATGGTGAAGATAGCACTTTGCATACTTCTGCAGTGGTAACCGATGCTGAGGTGATGAAGCAAGGTGTTGAGAGCGGAGTCGCTGAGCAAAGTATGGAGACAGGAAAGAAGGATTGTGGCCATGCTGAGTGCAAGGAAGCTGAGATTGATGATTGGTTGCTTCAGTTTTCAGAATTGTTCCGGAACCAGGTTGGGATTGATGCAGATGCTCATCTGGACCTGCATGAGCTGGGAATGGAGCTGTGCTCTGAGGCTCTTGAGGAAACTGTGACAAGCGAGGAGGCTCAGTCCCTTTTTGAGATGGCTGCTTCTAAATTTCAGGAGGTTGCTGCCTTGGCCTTGTTCAATTGGGGAAATGTGCACATGTGCGAAGCAAGGAAGCGCATCCCTCTCGATGAATCTGCTCCGAAGGATGTCATGGCTGCTCAGCTCCGCACAGCTTATCATTGGGTGAAGGAGAGGTATGCTCTTGCAGGGCACAAGTATGAGGAGGCCCTTAAAATCAAGCCAGACTTCTATGAAGGGCTTCTTGCTTTAGGCCAGCAACACTTCGAGACTGCAAAGCTTCATTGGTCATTTGTACTGGCAGATAAGGCTGACCTATCTACCTGGGATTCTTTGGAGACATTCAAGCTTTTTGATAGCGCTGAGCATAACATGAGGGCTGCAACAGAGATGTGGGAGAAGGTGGAAGAACAGAGAATGGCAGAGTTAAAAGAACCTGGTGCAGGTGAGAAGGATGAGGTACTGAGGAAAAGGCAGCACGGTGCAGGTGGTCAACCGGATTTGACACCAGAAGAGGCAGCTGAGCAGGCAGCAGTAATGAGGCAACAGATTCACCTCTTCTGGGGTAATATGCTTTTCGAGCGTTCTCAAGTGGAGTTTAAGCTCAGTGTCGGTGACTGGAAGACAAATCTTGATGCATCTATTGAAAGGTTTAAGTTGGCTGGAGCTTCAGAATCAGATATTTCGACAGTGTTGAAAAATCACTTTTCTAATGCAGCCTCTGAGTGTGAAGAGAAGAAAGTCATGACTTCAGGCACAGAAATTTCCCAAACAAATGACAATGTTGAGGATAAGTGTGTGGTTGAAACCTAACTTTTCATGGTTCAAGGTGCATGGCATCAATGTGTATCATATTCATCAATTGCTTGATAGGCTTTATTTCTTCTTGGCAGTATCATCGTCCTTTGTCGTGACATCTAGATGAGAGCTTCAAGCACACTGAGTTTTGTTTAATCTTGATAATTTACTAGAGAGGTCTTAGATTTCTGAATATATTATTATTCTTCAGCCAGTTTTAGTGGTATGTGATGTGGGTTAGTTTTCTTTTCAAGTCAAAAATCAGGTCTCAGCAATATCTCCCACATCACATTGTTTAAAACATCGGACACATATTTAGTAAACACAGAATGTTACCCATGACTCGTTTATTTGCTAAGTTGCTGCCATGACTCATTTATTGTGATAAGTTGCTGATCCCTGCATGATAGATTTGTATTTTAGTGTTTGTGTATTTACTTGTGCCTCAAATGTGGCTTTGTTAACTGTAATGTACTTCATGCACTCTACAAGTACTGAATTCTTTTCGCAGATAAATTTCAAACAAAGTTACTGGCCATGTTCAGCCACCATTAAACTGCCTTTTTCCTTTGTCCAAGCTAATGGATATTCAAGGTTGAATGGAAAACAACAGCTAGGCTGTGCTGTGAGACAGTGAAAGCTATGAAAAAATTTATACGAATATTCTGATTTGTATGGTAGAAATGAGTTGCTTTCAGTGATGGATCCCTAGCAGGGGAGGCAAATGCCGTGGATCAAGGTATATTCAGAGTTGATTGGTTATTCTTCTATTGCATCCTAGTTTTTCAACTGTATGTCTCTTTTACGTGGTATTTCACTTTGTGTGTACTCTGTTTTCACCACTTTTCAGGGAGGTTAGAATACCATTCTGGTGCAATTAATTCTGATTCCAAATTGATTCAAACAAGCTAAAACCTGTTATGTTTCACAGGGGTGGATCTTTTTTTTTCCATTTATGGTTGCTATGGTCTGTTAAGAAGATGCCTTGCGATTTCATTTTTGTTTATGAGGCCCATTTTTGTAGGCAACTTGGACTGCAGAGATCAGTGTCCTGAACTCATTGCATGTTCTTAGCTCTATCTGTGGAATAAGAGCATCAGCATGACAATGTTCAGTTTCACGATTTGTTTCCTCTCTGTGCTCCCAGTGTTAAAATGTTATTTGTACATTTGTTGGCTCACTAGGTTAAAATCTTATTTTCCTGCAGTTGAAATGTTGAATGGATAGCAGTGGGGAATTTTAGAATTATAGCTTGCTTTCATTGCCAAGCATACTGCTATTGTTTTGCCAAGTGGCTTACAAAACTCAACTAGTTTGTGCGCACTTACAATTTTTGCTCTATCAAACTGTAGATTTGTCACAATTGCATCAATTTATATGATATGAAGTAGACTGTTAAGAGTAATAGTCTCTAAAAATATATCTACTTGACCACAAAATTCATGGTTTTCCTTCTCCATTCTCATGACTGAGATCATGTCGTGTGTTTCTGTGCACCGCCTGTTTTTGCCATGTGGTGTTTGCAGCCTAAAACTTACACATGGACAGAATGTGAAGTTGCATACGCTTGTCTTCAGACATATCTACTTCTGGATTCTGGTCTTCTGCCATATCAGCTTTTAAGGTTCTTAACTGTCATTATTGATGGTTCAAACTATGCCCTATCTGCCAGACAAACTAATAGTTAATCTGCGTTTAAAAAATCTACCAGAATAACTTGTGGTCAATCATAATAGAATATAGTATATTTAAACTTAAAACTCCATTCCTCAGGTTGTGCAAAATGCAGGAGAGAAGACTATTTTGAGATGAAGTTTTCATCCATACATGAGGCGAGTACTGCCTATGGTCAGTTCACTGCCAAGCTCATTAATCTTCAGCACCACAAATCCACTAATGGCATCCAATGATACACATCTTCCCTAAGCTGGCATGGTGCAAATCTGCAGTCAGGTCTCTTGTGCTCTGGCCCTCCTCACTGCTTTCTTTCAGTTTGTTGTGCTGTCTATGACAATATAATCCACTACTCCTCTACTTTTGGTTGTTAGATTACCATGCCTCGCTTACATTGAGCTATATTTCGTTGGGGGAATATGATTATTGAGACTCTCAGTGGACACTTGTGCTCGAGTGAGACCTATTATTAGGCGGCGCATATATAATAATAAAAAAACAAAAATAACACACATGAACTGGACCAAATGGCAGCCACCTAAAAATCGCCAATCAAAGCAAAACGGCAATAGTGAAACCCTTGCGACAATGATGACCACACGAGACCCGAACGGTCACATTCACCACACCGTCCCGCCGACCTGTGGGCCTCCCTCGTGGTCGTGGGTGGCGTAGACGGCTCAGCTGACCGGCCCGTGGTTTAGATGCTCGCGTATTTTCCGGCGCCCATTTCCTCGTGCAAAGATTCTTTTTAACTATTTCGACGGTGGTGAGGTCGCCATGCCGATGCCGGCGATGCCGAGGCCAGCCAAAGGCATCAATCCCATTCCTCTCCTCCTCCTCTGCCAGTAGCCGCCCCACCCGCCAAAATCATCGACAAGAAGGAGCCGACCGAGGCCACAAGAACTCTCAGATTCCACGCCCTGCTACGAATCATCGCAGCAATGGTGAGCATCCGCCGGCGGCGGCCCTGTCGAGCTATGTAGTATGGTGGGTTGTTTGCTGAGCTGAGGTTGTTATGGCTGTGTGTATGTATTTGGTGCAGACGAAGAAGCAGCGGAGGGAGGCGGGGGCGAGGCGACGGCGAGACCGCCACCACCACCACCACCGGCGGCAGCTGCGGGACGAGCGCTGCGTTTCTTGCACGACGTTCAACATCCTCGCGCCGATCTACAAGCGCATGGACAACGAGGCGGGTTGGATTGGATCTTGCTCTGCTTTCTTTCCCTTTTGGCGGGGAATCAGTTTATTTGCTTAGTTTTGTTTCTATCCTGACGGTTGGTGTCTGGCATTGGGAGCAGAACTGCAGGGAGAGCCAGTACAGGGCCGACTGGTTCAGCCGCAACGAGAAGATCATTGACCGCCTTCTCGCTGATCACTCCTCCATCATCTGCCTCCAGGTGAGCTGAATCTATCGATTGTTCGTCTCTCTGGTGATGTCTGGGATGTGAACCATCAGTTTATACATACATACATGATTCATGTATCAGGAGGTGTGGTTGGGGAACGACGAGCTGGTTGACATGTACCAGAAGCGTCTCGGGGACGCCAATTACATGCTCTTCAAGCTTGCGCGCACCAACAATCGTGGAGATGGTGAGCCCTGATTACTCATTTCAGTTTGAGCCTACCAGGATGAGGCAAAAGATATTGTGCTGTGCTGTTGCTGCTACCGTTCGTTTCTGCAAATTGTTGTTGTTTGTATTTGTATTTATATTTATATTTGTATTTATATTTATATTTTGAAGGTTCATAAAAATATAAATAATTTATTGATTGACATAGGAAATCCTGATCATAGGCTATATTAAGAAGGTAACAGAAGTGGTCTTTGTGGGGTGTGTGCTTTTGAAGGGGATCATGTTAGGAATTCAACTTGGTCGTGTGTCCTTTTCGATTCGTGTCATTGAAATCCAAAGTGTATTGATGTTGGAGTTGATGGTCTCTTTGTGTTGAATACCATTGATGATGATGTCTAAAATGATTCTTTTCCCTTTCCAGTGTTGATAATCGCTTTGCCAAATGCCTATGGTGTTGACATCTGTGGTTATTGTCAATTAGTATGGGATCTATGTTCTCTTCCTGAATGTTTTGAATATGCGCATAGACAGATTTGAATTGTATACCATGCAAAATGCACCTTGGTGTTTTTCTTCCCTAAAGATAAAGATGAATCTCTATGCAGGTCTTCTTACTGCTGTACATAGCAACTACTTCAATGTTTTGAATTATAGGGAACTGCTCTTCAATGATATCGGTGATCGAGTAGCTCAGCTGTTGCATGTGGAATCAGCAATGCCGTTCTTGCAAAATCGAAGCACCAGCTGTGTCCACCAGCAGAGCCTCATTGTCAACACTCATTTGTTGTTCCCTCATGACCACAGCCTTTCAATAGTTCGCTTGAGACAGGTAGCGACATTGTTCTTTTCTACATCTAAGCATAATGTTTGCAATATTTCAGTAAGATTCCTAAAAATTTAGTGGTTTAATTGGCAGGTATATAAAATCCTTCAGTATATTGAGGCTTACCAGGAAGAGCATAAACTTGGTCCAATGCCAATCATCCTTTGTGGGTCTGTATCTAGCGTGCACAGTAATTCATAATTTATTTAGATTCTACCTTAGCTATGATGTTAATATTTTTTTGGACATCTATGACAGGGATTGGAATGGAAGTAAACGTGGCCAAGTTTACAAGTTCCTTCGCTCGCAAGGGTTTGTTTCATCATATGACACTGCTCATCAATACAGTGACAGCGAGGAAGATGCACATAAGGTAACAAGAAGATATTTTGCTATTTTGATTGTTAAAAATAGCAGTACTATGAGGATTGAATTATTCTTGACTTTTTACTTTCTTTACATCTTGAGCATAGTGGGTCAGTCACCGAAACCATCGAGGGAACATCTGCGGAGTTGATTTCATATGGCTTTTGAATCCTGATAAGTGCAGGAAGCCCCTGAAGACCAGCTGGAACGAAGCTGTTTTTGGTATCATCAAGGTAAGCAACAAGATGAACAGTTTATATCACTAAGATATGCATCCTAATGGTAGTATAGAACAGAAGTTGACCTTGAAGTACATGCTGTTAACAACAGATCTAGTTATTCTGGCCTTTTGTTTAATCATCACCAGGAGCTAATAATCTAAATTGTGTTAATTTCAGTACCACCTTCAAGTTGCATTCCTTTCCAAGGAGAATGCATTTGCACTCCTGAAGGCAGACAGCCTTTATGATCACATCACATATCCAAGTTTCTACCAGGCACTATGTCAGGTATCAACAACAGCTCCTTGGTACACATACTTCCGTCGACAAAACTGGTGCTGATATTAAAGTAAATGTAGTTAGGAATGGTCCACACCGATCGACTAAATTCAGAAGAAATTGAAAAGCTATGGAGTGAAGCTGACCGTGATGGCGATGGTGTTATTGACTACAAAGAATTTCAGGTAATTCCTTGTCATGGAATGGAATAAATTGATGCATCATCGCCTCATTCCTCAAAAGCTAATAGCTGGTACTAGTATGACGAATGGAGTCATCCCACCAAATTTTAGGAATGAGCTCCTGATGCACCAGCATTTCTAGGATCATTGGGGTAGCTAGGATTTTAATCTAGGGTGGTCCAATTCAATATATATTTTTAACAATATATAATGTCTCATTTGACATGTCAACAAATATCTTCGGCTTCTGCTACAGTAAGCAGAGTCACAACAACAACAACAACAAGGCCTTTTTAGTCCCAAGCAAGTTGGGGTAGGCGACTAAACCAAAAAAATAGTGGTTTCACTGAATCCTAATTCAAATAAAAATGGCTCCTTGCTCTAGTGCATGAAGGAGCCAAAACTGAAGCCGATCAGACCTCTTACCAAACAAGGGCTAAATGTAGGGTGGTCATGGGCTACCCCCTAGCTACGCCACTGTCTAGGATGGAGTGATTCCTCAAACCAAACACCCTATAAGTTTCACAAAAGTCAGATTTTGATGAAATCTCATCTAACAAGTCATCTGACTACAAGCATTGGTTATTTTTGCTTTGTTATCAAGAGGACAGTTATTTACTTTAATTCTAGATTTACACTGCTCTCTATTGGTTTTACCATAGATCAGAGTTTCCGTATATAAGTGAACCATCGTTCTCTGTTAACTTAAATGGTATAGCCCTAGCAAAAAGATTGTGGCTAATAAGTCTTCAAACCTGAGGTATTTTTTTCTCGAATACGCAAAAAGTTTGCGCATCTTGTATTTAAGAAGAAGAGTTTTTTACATCGCATGCCGTAGCGCGTTTGGGAGGTTTGGATATTACAATAAGCGCGTCCTCCCTAACAGAAGTTCTTAACGGACTACTCGCGATTGCGACAACGTGGTCCGCCACGGCTCCTCTTCGGCCGGCGTCCGTCGGGGAAGAGCTCCCTCATTGCTTCGGCGTGGGAAGGCCCTGGCCTGTACATTGCCTGGTACTCCACTCTCGCCTCCTCCACCGGCTTGTCCTTCAAGAACCCCATCCGCTGCATGACGAGGATTTCTCCTCGCTTGGCGACAGGTACCTTAGACAGTGGCTGCGCTGTTATCCGAGTGCTTTGCAGTGGCAAGTGTGTCGAGGAAGGGTCGTAGACCTTTGTTTGCAGGAGCGGAGTGGTGGCCTTCTTTAGCACTTTCTGCGCGAAACGCTTCAGACGAGGCGTCAGCCACCAGCGAGCCACTGCACTGCACGACTGGAGTGTGGCAGTCGCCGTCTTCGGGGGCCGACGTATCGGCATGCATGGTCGCGGGGCCGTCCTCGAAGCCCGGGGGCGCGTCTCCATCCTGGACATGCAGGGGCGTCAATGGCACGGGGGTCTACGCCGGAGGGTGCGAGTCGTCGCCCCCGTTCCACGAGCCGTCCACTGGGCGCGACTCGTTGCAGGATTCCACAAGGGTTGAGGTGTGGTCGTCCATGGCCGGCTGTGGTCCCCCGAGGATGGCCTCCCACGTGAGTCCGCGCTCGTCCGCCGCCTGCGGCCCCGCCAACCCCAACCCCGGTTCCCCCGTGTTGCCGCCCATGGTGGGCACGTCCGCCGGAGCTTCGAGCTCGTGGGCCACAGCCCACAGTTGTGTCTATCACGGGGACCTCGACCACGCTCCATGGAAGATCCGCTCTGTGTGGTGTTTTGCCATGTCGGACGTAGACGAACAGCGACACAACCTTCAGCGGCGTTGCGGCTATCTCTGGCCTCCTGGACGCGTCATCCTGACCATGTGCCCATGTGGGGGCCTCCGGGGGCCCAGCAGGGGGCGTACTTAGCAGCTCTGGCGCGGGAGGGGCACTCTCATCGTCGAGTGCCGCCGACTGTAGATCTGCGGCGGTTGTCTGCATGTCCGAGGGCACCACCATGCGGTCGTGGTTCCCAACCCGCTCGATTGCCGCCAACTCGGCGACCTCCTGGTCCTCCGCTGCGGCGACCGGCGATGTCGGTTCCGGAGCCACCCCCTACCCGGCCCACGCGTCGCCGAGCGATGACAGCGGGCCTTCAAGGATGATGGCCCAGGCGGCATCCCTCCATGAAGGCAACGGATCAGCAGGCGCCAGTGACTCATGGTGCGCGACCGGCACTCCCGCCACAGGGCGAGCAACCCGCGGCCGCCAAACCTTGGACGGTTGGCCAGTGGCCCCCCGCTTCCTCTTCCACCTTTGTTGATGGCACTGGCACGACGACCGCGACCATCACGCATGGTCGTGGGGTCGCAGCCGTCGCGCACGACGTCGATGGTGCTGTCGCCGCCCTCACATCGCTCGCGAGCGCCGCCGGGCGCGGCGTTGTTGACACGCCTTGGCCTCCGGCACTCCCGAGCTAGGTGACCAAGGCCCCGGCAGCGGAGGCAACGCCAAGGCAGGTTGCAAGTGGCGACACGGTGTCCCACCGTGAGACATTTGAAGCAGTGGCCGTCGGCGTAAGCTGGGAATTGGCGTGGCCCGACGCTGGTCCCGGCGCCCGACCATGCTGAGGGCTGTCGCCTGGGGCGAATTGCAAATTGTTACTCCATGCGACAAGGCTGGCAGCTATTTTAGTATCTGGCTTCTCTATACAAATACTCGATGGCCTGGCATGTGGCATCCAACGCTGGAATACCATCCTCATGTAGTACTATTATACATTCAGTTATCTGTATTTGGCTTTCCAAACTTTAGTAGATCCTAATGCCTAATGGCCAGGATTGACCGCTGGAATAGACATTCTCTAATGAATTCCCATGCAAGTTTTGCGGCCGTGGATTGATGGGATCAAGATTATATGTATATATGTAGTTTGGTTCATTTCCACATATATTAGTGATGCAGATTAATAGATCAGTGTTGCTTTAACTTTATTATTAGTGCCAACATTGTTTTGAAAACCCTTCTTATTGGAGCAACAAATTGAATAGTTTTCCCAACATTGTCTTCAGATCTGAGTGGAAATTGAATAGTTTTGCCAACAAATTGAATAGTTTTGCCAACATTGCCAACAAATTGAAACCATGCAGTCATTAAAATTGTTCATGGAATCATAACATATGCATAAAAAGTGGAAATATCGTAATTATATATGCATAACAAAGCAACTAAATCACATCCATTTTTTTTTCCAAGAGAGTGGAAATCTAACGGTGTTTCTTAATTCTAAAGGAGTGCATCTGGAGCCCAAACTGCTGTAGCCAAGAGGATGATGATACTGAAATCGACATCACTGATGAAAGCCTGGAGACTTTTGCGGCAAACAACGAAGCCTTTGGCTTTACCGTGAAGGAAGCTGTTCTCTTTCCCCCAGAAGTAGAAAAGGGCATGTGGCCAGAAAACTACAGCCTCTCGGATCATGCTCCCCTCACTGTGGTATTCTCCCCTATTAGAATGCCTTGCTATCCACGCATTCCTGGGGAACTCTAGCTGTCTAATGTCAATGATCTCATATTACTTTTGGAAATTTGCAGAGCCTAGCCTCTTATATCATGTCCCTTTATATAATAGCAAATGTGTAAAATCTTGATGTACATGTTGCTGCCTCTGTACAAGATTTTCAGTTGATACTTCTAGGGATCATCCATCAGGATTCAGATATGCTCATTAGATTTTAGAAACAAGATATCATACAAGCTAGGGGAGTTTGGGGGGTGGGGGAGATGGGCTTTCCGACGACATAGCAGGGACAGTTTTCCAATAAGATGATGAGATCTTTTAACACTTTGTCTCCGCAAGTTGCCTGTATTCTTTCTGATCTAGAACCCATAAGAGATTATGTTCAGTTTTCATTGACAAGGATGAGATTGATGTGTATCAATACATTCAATGCTCTTCGTATCAATCTATGTGGAGAATTCAGTATTTTTTGACCAATCCAATTAGAAGACTGTTGTTAGAAAAATTCCACATGGAAGATGACTGAGAGCACTGCAGTCAATACAATTATATGTATAGGGGCTAGTGCCGGCTTTTTAGATTTACGAGCACTTGGATTTAATCCAAATTCTAATTTTTACTCCCAGTCTGAATATTTGTTGACTTCGGTTTAGGTCACAGTCAGCTATTAATTTTTTAGGAGGGATGCGACCCACGGAGCCACTTCTTTCATTCTTTGATTACTCTCTCTCTCTCCCTCCCTCTCCCTCCCTCTCTCTCTCTCTCCCTCCCTCCCTCCCTCCCCTCCCCCCCTCTCTCCCTCTCCCTCTCCCTCCCTCTCTCTATCTCCCTCTCTCTCTCTCTCTCTCCCCCCCCTCTCTCTCTCTCTCCCCCCTCTCTCTCAATAGCTATCAATTTGCTAATTCCAATTTGACTTACTAAACTGCAAATAGAAACATTAAATCTGAATTAAATAGAGGAGCAGATTTTAGGAGTGAACTTTCTGAACTTATAGTCCTTGGAGTATCCAGATACACTAAATTTTCTGAACATGCAGATCAACCATTGTATGCTTGATATGCCCATCTAGACTTGTTGATCACAAGCCTCAATCATGGATTAGTTTTGGTATTACATAATCTTTTGCACTAACTAATTTATACCATACTTTAATTTAATTTTTTGATGTTTTATAAGTGACAGAATTCTACTGAGTAATATGAACTTGTTAGTATCAGACAGTTATTTCTGCCTAGTGCTTATGTTTAGCATTTTTACTTTTACTTTTACTTTTTGTAGCCAGAATAAGCTGTTATACGTGTTTTGGATAAACCCTCCTACTGTTTTGGAGGTTTACTATCATGATTTTCACTACCGTTGGCCTTTGGCTGGTGACGAACAGGGAGATAAGTGCAATGGTGCTGTTTGTAAGACTGAAAAGCAGAGGCATAAGACTGAAACAAAGTGTGTGTCATAAAAATATATTTTTTAGAAGAAAGGTGTCGGTGTTTCGTACCCCAGGGGGTATCACACCAACGATTAAATTTCTATGCGTGCTCCCTAATCCGGATGGTGATGCAAGAAGAACACAAATGTTTATCCTGGTTCGGGCAAAGAGTGCCCTACGTCCGGCGGTGGGGGAGGCTTGTATTATCTTGCACCGAAGTGCTTGTACAGGGGCGAATACAAGCGGGACTTAGCCGTGAATGAGAGTGTGAAAAATGTGGGAACGTGTGTGTGAAAAACCTTGCCCTATACAAGGCCCTGGCGTCCCCTTTTATAGGCCAAGGGGAGGCTCAGGGTTACACGGTGGTTAGGGCTGTCGTGGGTGTGACGTCGAGGTACAGGCGCCATGTCGAGTCGTCGAGACCAGACGCTCCCTTTGGTCCGGTTCGAGCTGTGGATTCATGCTTTAGTCCGGTCCGAGCCCGTAGCGGCATGGCCGATGATGGCCTCGCTTGTCCTTGCCTCGACGAGGGCCGACGAAATGGAGGAGTGGGCGATGATGGCCTCGCCCGGAACTCCGCGGGATGGCCGTTGAGGAGGGATGGACGGGACCGGTTCTTGCTTGCTCCGTACGCCAATCGCGTCCGCCATCACTTCCTCGAGCGCCTAGGGGCCGGCTCGAGGGGTCGTCGACCCGAGCGATGGGACGGCACGACGTGTTTGACGGTGCGGGGGCTTGACTGTGGCGCCTAAAGGGGGCGTCGCACGTGGCACAGTGCGCAGCACGGCTCCACAGTGGCACCTGCCATCCTTGAATCCAGGGGATGGGCAGTGTAATGGCGGAGGCGACCGGCGCACGTCCCACCATTGCGAGCCCTGTTGCCATAGGGTTAGGCGATGTCAGAGTACTTTGGCGCTGTTCGAGCCCTGTAGCCACGTGCGTGCTCTGGACAGGCAATGATTGAGGGCAGACTCGAGCGGTTGCTCGCTCGAGCGTTCTCCGTTCCCGCTCGAGCGGTCGCTGGCTCGAGCGGTTTACGCTACCGTCTCGAGCGGTCGCTCGCTCGAGCGGTTTCCGTACTTCTCTCTCGAGCGGGTGAGCGGCCACTGCTCGAGCTAGAAGGTTCTGAGGCTTTGCGGGCCTGATAGTGGGCCGGCCCAGTATGAGAAGGATTGGGGGTTTCTTCAGTCGGTTTTTGGGATTTTTAGGGTGGAATAAAGTTAGTTTGCTTATCTTTAATCCACCTAGATCAGGACCCCCTAACCTAGGTACCCGACAGTAGCCCCCGAGCCCTTGCTTGATTGTGAAACTTCAAGTGAGGGATCATGAAGTGGAGTTGAAGTACCTAGACTTGGGGTTGTGTGGTTTCGTTTCGAGGGGCAAATTTCTTGTTTTTCCGTGGGGGGCGCGCGAGCGTCCCCCGCGGGTTAGCCCCCGAGGCCCCAGAGGAATGAGGCATTCCTCTGGGGGCTTTGAAATGAGTTGCTTTGGGTAAGAACGTTATTAACTGGAGTCGTAGTGGCTCGAGGCAGGGGGTTCAATGATTTTTCGAGCCCCCGTGCATCTCCTACTCCTCCCATGTCGAGGGAGGTTATCGGTGTGACTCGAGCCCCCGAGCCTCGAATGGCTGGGCTAGAGTCGCGATCCAGTTTGTCGCTGGATCTCTTGGATCAAATCCAAGGGGTGGGAGGATTGACGCTACTCGCGGTCGAGCGAGCGTCAAGTCTTCCTGTGAGCTGGTAGCGGGGAGTCCAAGTGAGAGTCCGTCTCCTTTCGAGGGGAGGCGGCGTCGAGGCCCGGGGGCACTCTCATTAGAGCTGGGCGCATAGCTTTTAGAGAACCGGCTCCGTTCGAGGGGACCGGCGGCTCGAGTGCCTTCCGTCGACGGGATCCCTTGAAAGCTTAGTGCCCTGCCTTGGACGTGCCTTTGGGTTTCGAGAGTTCGTTCTCGAGCGGACCCTTTCGAGGGATCCTTCCTAGGGGCACCCGACTCCGGTGCTCGAGGGCGGGCCGTTCGAACCCGTTCGTGGGTCGCCCCTCCGCTCCCTCGAGTCTTACAGGTGGGACCAGAGTCCCAGGCTATCTTACCGTGTAAGGGACCGTCTGTTCGAGACGTCCCGTCGTTGCGCTAGTTGAGAGGGATTTGTCCGTTACTGGCGGCGCGCCTTTTTAGGCGGAAACCGGCGTGTCATGATGATCGTGGCTCGGCGACGGTTCCGCTTCGTCTCGCGACGTGTGCGCCCTGTGAGTGGAGATAGGTGGCGGTTGTCAGAGGCAATAAATGCGGTTACCGTTTCTCGTCGAATCCACCGGGGGCGCGCGTCCGTTGGATGGCGCGATCTGGGCCGTTGGATGCGATTCATGCGGATCGGCTGGGGCTCTATAAATATGGAGGAGTAGGTTCCCGGTTCTTCTCCCCCGCATTCTTGCCTTCCTTGCCGCTGCTGCCGCCAGTTGCATTCCGCTCCCAGATCGAATCGCCGTCGCTTTTCTCTGCAACCGCCGCTGCCGTTCTTGCCTGTGACCGCCGCCGCTGCGCCTGCTTGCGATTGCACTCGCCTTCTGCGCCGCCATCTTCCGCGCCACCGTTTTCCGCGCTCCGCCGCCGTTCCTGCTCCACCGTCCCGCCGCCGTCCTTCCACCGACGCCATGGTGCGGCCAAGCAAGAAAGCGAGCCAGGGCGCCGGGGGCGCAAGACCGGCGGCAAGGGTCTTGCCGCCGGCAAGGAGCCCGCTAAGCCTCCCACGCCGGTGGTGATGCTTGACGCGCTCCCGTGGCCCCGGTCCGTGGTGACTGAGGCAATGTTGACAAACCTTGTCAACGGCGGGTTGCTTCCCCCCAATCCGGTGGAGGGGCCGCCGGAGTGGCGTGTGCCGGACGACGACCACCTCGAGCCCGTGGTTCCGCCGGGCTATGTCCTGAGCTTCGTCAGGTTCCATCGGCGGGGGCCCGGGGCGCGGCCAAGCCGCTTCATGCGGGCGCTCCCCCACCACTTTGGGGTCGAGCTCCAGCATTTTAATCCGAATTCTATCTCACACGCGGCCAGTTTCGCCGCCGTGTGTGAGGGGTATTTGGGCATGGCACCGCAGTGGGATCTGTTCACCCACGTCTTCAAGGCGACGCTGTTCACCAAGGCGGTGAGCAGCGGCGCTGACGGCGACGACGGCGACGAGGAGGTGGAAGAGGAGAAGGAGAAAGAGAAGGGGAAGCCGAAGGCCCGCCGTTACGTCCGAGCGGGCTGTTGCTCGATCGGCCTGAAGAGGAGAGAGTGCTGGCTAACTGGTACCTGGGCGTCGAACAACGCCGGGTGGGACGCGGAGTGGTTCTACCTCCGAAATGAGGGGAACCTCTTTCCGGAGTACACCGGTGCCGTGCTGACCGCGCCCGGTGAGAACTGGATCTACGCTCAGCCGAAGAAGCGTCAGCCCCGCCTCGACCCCCTGCTCGAGGCCATCACGAGTCTCAGCCGCCGGAGGGCCGGCAATCTCGTTTTCAATCTTGCCCACGTCGTCGCCGAGTTCCACTCCCGCCGGGTGATCCCGCTCGCCGAGCGCCCACTGCGGTTGGATCAGATGACGGAGGACGCCGACCCGGAGGCGCTCGAGGCTAGCCGGATGTCTGACGTGCCCTCGTCCGTCGCCATGATTGTGGCTCGAGTGCGCGAGGCGATCGACGGCGGGAGGAACTTTGGGGCGAATCAAGTCGGACTCTTCCCCATGCGCCCGGTCAACAACCTACTTGGCTATGTAAGTTTTCTAGAGGTCTTTTCTCGCCACTCTTTTTGCTCGAGCCATCCTCATCGAGGTAGGCTTTCTCAGGACATCATCGACCACGCGGACTCGAGGCCCCCGGTGAAGGAGGACGCGCCCGCCCGTGAGGTAAGAGGTCTGAAAGGTGACCGGGAACGCGCGACAGCGCTCTCGAGAAAGGAGGAGAGAGCGAGGAAGGCTCGTGAGCTAGAGGAGAAAGAGAAGCGTAAATCTCGGCGCCGGCATGCGCGGGAGGTGCGCTTGAGGGCGGATCCGACCGATTGGAGTTCCAGTCTAGAGTCGATCGATGACGACGAGGAGGAGGAGGATGAGGAGGAGGACGAGGCGACCCGATAGCGCGGCGCGCCACCGCCGCTTGAGCGCTAATGCCTCCTCGATCTCGCGTGCGAGAAGTGTCCACAGCGCCGGCTCGTCTCGAGCTGGGCGGGAGCTCGTCGCTAGCTCGAGCGGGCCAGCGGCGGGAGGAGTCGTCCCAGCGCTCCGACCGCGGCGCTCGATCGTCATCACCGACCCGAGCGGGGCAGCAGGAGGGATCGTCACACCATTCCGGTCGCGGCGCTCGGACGCCGTCGCCGGCCCCAGCAGGGCAGCGGGGGGGGGGGGGACGTCGCACCGCTCCAGCCACCGCGCCCGTTCGCCGACACCGGCTCTAGCAGGGCGGCAAGAGGAGTCGCCCCGCCGTTCTAGCCATCGCGCCCGTTCGCCGTCACCGGCTCTAGCAGGGCGGCAAGAGGAATCGCCCCGCCGTTCTAGCCATGGCGGGCGGGCGCCTTCTCCGACGCGGCGGGACTCCTCGTCTCGTCGCCATTCGTCTTCAACAGGCGCGCACACCCGGCAGCATCAGGCTGCAAATGTGCGCACATCATCTTCTGCGCAGCCCGGCGAGCAACCCATGGAGCACCGGGCTCCTTCCAGCGATCGCCGGGCCGAGCGGACTTCGACCCGCAGGACCCAAAGTTCCATAAGGGACTCCGTGCCTGACCCGGCCAAAGAGTCGACGGGAGCGGGGGAAGCCGCCAAGGTTTTGAAGCCCCCGAGCGGTACGAGCAGCGGGCTCGAGGCCCCAAAGTCCTCGAGTGACTCGAGGGGGGCGACTGAGGCTCGAAAGCCCCCGAGCGTCTCGAGCAAGCCAGGTGGCTCGAGCAGCGTCACCTCGACCACAGGGTGAGTTTGCCGATTAACCCTCCTTTCGTTGGTTTTTTCATTTAGCGTGTGAATGCATCGTCATCGGGGTTTTTGTTTTTCTTTTCTCCCGGGGCCAAGCGCCCTGCGCGATCCACGCCGTCCCTTCCTCCTATGCCGCCTACCAAGAGGCTGAAAGTCACAGGAGGGTCGAGCGGCACCCCGTCGACTCCAGGTGGAGTGACCCTTCCTCCCTCTACTCCGGTTTGGCTAGAGCGGGCCAAGGACGCGATCGAGCGTGGCAAGCTGATGGCATCTCGTGCAGGTGCCGGGACCACAACCACTGCGGCGGGGGAGAAGACGACCTCCACTACCACGTCCCCGACCATCTCCAAACTCGAGGCGTCATCGTCACCGGCTGTGCCGGGTGGCGCAGCGGCTGGTGGTGAGACGGCGGCCACCGTTCCGGCGGCGGGGGTCGGGTCGGAGCAGCACCCGATCACGCTCGAGGATGAGAGCCCGAGCTCGGGCTCCAAGACCTCCTGGCCTATCGGCCTACGCCAGCTCGAGGAGGAGCGCAAGGAGAAGGAGGAGGAGGAGCGACGGGGGGGGCCGGCGACCGGCCGGTGGGGGATGTAGAGATGCGGGGCGGGCCCGGTGCCTGAGCCTCAGCCGAGCCGGTCCCCAACCCCTCCTCGGGATATGGAGGTCGACTCCCCTGCTGGGCAACGGGTCGAGGTGCCCCAGGTTTCCTCAGTCGAGCAGGGGGAGGCCCAAACTATTGTTCGAGAGGGGACGCTCGAGGAGCACCCCGCCCCCACGCAGGAGGGGGAGAAGGCGGAGGAGCAAGTGGAGCAGCAGGCGGAACCAGTGGAGCAGCCTGCCGCCGTAGGCGTCGAAGAGCGCCAGCCGCAGGTGGAGCAGCGGGCTGAGCTAGAGGAGCAACAGCTGCAGGTGGGGCAGCAAGCGGAGCTCCACCTGGTGCCGTATCAGGCGCCGCTGCCACTGCAGCGGTTGAGGGAGGTTGTGGTGCCCCACCTGGTGCCCGACTCGACGACGGGTGAGGTGGAGTTCACCGTCATGTCTGAGGCCGACCACTGGGAGGAGGCCCAGAGGAAGCAGACGGCGTCCGCCATCATTGACAGTCATATGCGGACGGTCGGTTTTGGACGCACCGAGCCCACCGACGTATCCATCGAGGAGCGGAGGCGGATCGAGGCGCGGGCACTCGCCCAAGAGGCATCCTCCTCCTGGAGCCAGCCGCAACGCCCGACAACCCTGGCTGAACGAGTGGTGACAGCGGGCGTCGATTTGGAGGCGGTGAGGAGACTCCACTCCTCCGTCGACAAGGAGATGCGGGAGGAGTTCCCCCTGTGGGAAAGGCCGCCGTTGGTGCTTCCCGACCCCCTCGACCACGAGGCCCCTGCGATCGTGATGAACGATCAGAAGGAGCTCGAGGCGCACATGGAGGCCGAGGAGCGCCGGCAGTGGCTCGAGCATGCCCTGAAGGCCGCTCTGTCGCTCGTCTCCGAGGACCTGCCCCGGCTTTCTTCTGTGAGTATTCTCGAGCACGGCCATTTTTTATTCAGATTTATCGTAGTTTGTGTCTGATTTTTCTTTTTCGTGATTCAGACGGCGCAGCCGCTCGTATGCCAAGTCGGTTCACATCCGCGCCCTTCGCGGGCGAGGACGAGATCCGGCGATACGTGCGCATGGGGCGGGACGCGAGGCGGAGTTGCACCGTCCGCCCGACTCCTCCGAGAGGCCAACGCCGCCCGGACGCCGCCAAGGGAGATGCGAAGGGCTCGGGACGAGCTCGCTCGAGCGGCGCAAGAAGCGAGCGGCTCGCCGGGAGGCCCGTGATAAGCTTGCCCAAGCCGCGCGGGAGGCGGAGACCACTCGGCAAGAGCACGAGCGGGCCGCAAGGAGTCTTTGAGCGGCTCAAGAAGGATGCGGCCATTGCGCTAAGAAGCTACAAAGCCAAGTGCCGCGGCGGAGCGGCTCGAGAAAGACAAGGCCGCCGCCGAATCGTATGCCAAGGACCCGGTCGACGGTCTCCCGAGAGACCTCGGAGAAGGAGGCCCTCGTGAGCGCGCTCGAAGCGGAGAAGAAGCGGGCGAGCGATCTCCCGGACGAGGGTGGCCAATCTCCGTCGAGTGTGACGGAAGGACCTCGCCATCCGAGGTGCCGGCAAGGCCTACGAGGAGCTGCGGGTGGAGAAGCGTGACGCCGACCGCGCGCTAAGGAGGAAGGAGACCGAGCTCACGCAAGCGCTCGAGCGCGAGCAAGGGCTCTCGACCCGCTGCACCCGTAAGTAGTTCGAGCCTTCTAGTCTTATTTTCTGTATGTGATTCTTGCGCGCTGCTCGAGCGCTTGACTTTCGTCGTTCTTTTCTAGGCTTGGAGGCGGACCTGGCTGCGGCACGTGAGGACACCAACTCGGCCCACGCGCTGGCCGATGGCGAAATCTCGGCCAAGGCTCATATCACCGGCGCCATCGACACCCTCAGCGCTACCTGGGGTCTTGCGCCCGTGGTGGACGTCGAGGGGCCAGACGCTGGCAAAGGCTACGCCAGCCGGGTCGTCGAGTTCGGCGCTCACATGCGGGGCCACGTCCGGGAGGCCCTCGTCTTTGCTGCGCGCCGGACCATGGCCATCTTCTACTCCGGGTTTGCTCTCTCGAGGGAGGCTGCTCAGACCGGTATGGAGGCCGTCGCCGGCGGCTTCACCTACACCGAGGATGAGCAGGAGGACGGCGTGAACCCCCGGATTGAGCAGCTTAAAGTCGACGCCGAGGTGCCCGGGGCGCGTCTTGGAGACAGTCTGCTGCGAGAAGTCCTCCCGCCTGATGTGGAGTAATCTTCAACCAGCCTGCGAGCCGAGATTTGGGCAACAAGGCCCATGTAAGAAAACTTTGAATGTTCTGGTCATGAAGAGGCCCAAGTGGGCTTTAAACATTATGCTTTTGCTCTGTGTAAATGTGCTCTAGTTTATTTTTTATGCCTCGAGTTGTCCCTTGCCTTTTGCCTTTGTCTCTTTTAATCTAAGTGCTAGCGTTGCGCTCGAACCTTTTCGAGGGGAGATGAGTTGGGCGTCGTAGCTCGGAAGCGTGGGAAACCTTGTGCTCTATCGTCCCGGCTCGAAGGGCTCGAGGTGACGCTCATACTTAGTTTTTGTGAGAACAAATTCGAGGTGAGGAGGAAAAGAACGCGTCGAGCATCTTTTTGAAAAAACTAGGTGCGTTTTTCGAGGACTCCGGGGGGACCCCCGTCTAGCCCCCCCGAGGGGGTTTGACTTTGTGGAGACAAAGTCAAGCCCACCTTGTGTATGAACGAAAAGTAAGAAACTGACTTGCAGGTCTTTATTCATTCATACTAGTGGTACGTTTAAACGAAAAATGTACAAGGCATCGAGGCCTAGGGGAAAAAACGACGTAGCTGTTCGATGTTCCATGCGTTGGTGAGGACCGAGCCGTCCTCATCGGCTAACTTGTAGGTTCCTGGCTTCAGCACCTCGACCACGATGAACGGCCCTTCCCAGGGAGGAGTGAGCTTGTGACGCCCCTTGTTGTCCTGTCGTCGGCGGAGCACGAGATCGCCGACCTCGAAATCTCTTTTGCGCACATGCTTCTCGTGGTGCTTCGCGGCTTCGCCGGTAGCGCGCAGAGTGTAGGAGTGCCGTGTCTCGAGCCTCTTCGGCCTGGTCGATGGCATTGGCCAGTCTTTCTTCGTATGTCTGCTCGTTGTTGGCTTTGAGTCGAGGAGACCCATACTCGAGGTCAGTGGGGAGGACGGCCTCAGACCCGTAGACCAAGAAGAACGGGGTGAACCCGGTGGCTCGACTCTCAGTTGTCCGTAGACTCCATAGAACAGAAGGGAGCTCAGCCATCCATTTGTTGCCGTGTTTGTTTAGGCGGTTGAAAATCCTTGGCTTTAGTCCTTGGAGGATCATGCCGTTTGCGCGCTCGACTTGGCCGTTAGTTCGAGGATGGGCAACTGCCGACCAATTCACACGGATGTGATGTCGATCGCAGAAATCCAGGAATTTTTTGCCCGTGAACTGAGTGCCGTTGTCGGTGATGATGACGTTGGAACCGCTCGCTCCGAGCGGATGTTAGTGATGGGCTTGGCCTCGATCCACTTGGTGAACTTGTCGATGGCCACGAGCAAGTGGGTGTAGCCTCCCGTCGTCTTTTTGAGGGGTCCGACCAGATCGAGCCCCCAGACCGCAAATGGCCATGTGAGGGGGATCATCTGGAGCGCGTGTGCCGGAAGATGCGTTTGCTTGGCGTAGAACTGGCATCCTTCACACGCTCGAACCAGCTTGATGGCATCAGCTGTAGCGGTGGGCCAATAAAAGCCTCGACGAAAAGCGTTAACGACAAGGGTTCTTGGCGCAGCGTGGTGGCCACAAGCCCCCGAGTGCATGTCTCTGAGCAAATTCCTGCCCTCCTCGATTGAGATGCACCGTTGGAGTATGCCAGTCGGGCTCCGGCGGTAGAGCTCCTTGTCATCCCCGTAAGGACGTAAGTTTTGGCTCGACGAGCTAGGCGTCTTGCTTCGTCCGATCCTCGGTAACTCTCCTCGAATAAGGTATTCGAGGAAGGGTGCGCGCCCGGTCCGTGGGAGGGCTCGAGGACCCGTCGATCTCCATGACTTCAACCCCGTCGAAGGGGGTGCGGTCGAGGAGCGGGCTCGACGGGCGGCTCGAGGCCGGCCCCGAGTCCCATTTTACGGATGGCTCGTGTAGATCTTTCGAGAAGACGTTTGGGGGGAGGGGCGCTCGAGATGACGCGATCTTGGCTAACTCGTCTGCAGCTTCATTGAAACGTCTCGGGATGTGGTTGAGCTCGAGGCCGTGAAAGTTTGCTTCCAATCTGCGTACCTCGTTGCAATATGCTTCCATTTTCTCGTCATGGCGGCTCGAGGCCTTCATCACTCAGGTCGATGACGAGTTGTGAGTCACCTCGAGCATCGAGGCGTCGAATCCCGAGCTCGATGGCGATACGCAACCCGAACGAGCGCCTCATATTCGCCATATTGTTCGAGGCGGCAAAGTGGATCCGCAAGACATAGCGCATGTGCTCTCCAAGAGGTGAAATGAAGAGTAGGCCCGCACCCGCTCCTGTTTCATGAGCGACCCGTCGAAATACATGGTCCACGGCTCGGCTTGAATCATGCGGGGAAGTTGGACGTCGGTCCATTCAAATGGTCAAAGTCGGCCCGGTACTTGGGATTTGATAGCCTTTCGTGGGGCGTACGCGATGGTCTCGCCCATGAGTTCGACTGACCACTTGGCGATTCGACCCACGACCTCCCGGTTCTGGATGATTTCTCCAAGTGGGAATGATGTTACCACCGTCACCGGATGGCTAAGAAAGTAGTGCTGAAGCTTTCGACGGGTGAGCACGATTGCGTAGAGCAATTTTTGGATGTGGGGATATCGAGTTTTGGCATCCGAGAGCACCTCACCGACAAAGTACACCGGCCGGCCGGACGGGGAGCGCGTGCCCTCTTCCCCGCCTCTCGACCACTATGATCGCGCCGACCACCCGGGTGGTCGCGGCAATGTAGAGGAGGAGCGGCTCGGCGGGTCATGCGTGCGCGGCCGGGTCGAGGTGGTACGAGCACGGGAGGAGGTGAGCATGCTTTTTAGCCTCGAGAGGGCTTCCTCCGCCTCGGGTGTCCATGCAAAGTGCTCGGATTTTTGAGGAGTCGATATAGAGGCAAAGCTTTCTCTCCTAGACGCGCAATGAATCGGGCCGAGGGCGGCTAGGCACCCCGTGACTTTCTGTACCCCTTTCAGGTCTCGAATCGGCCCCATCCGCATGATGGCCGTGACCTTCTCGGGATTGGCCTCGATCCCGCGCTGTGAGACGATGTAGCCTAGCAGCATGCCTCGAGGCACTCCAAAGACACACTTCTCGGGGTTCAGTTTGATGTTCTTAGCCCTGAGGCACCCGAACGTCAACTTGAGGTCCTCGACAAGGTTTTCGACCTTACGTGTCTTGACAACGATGTCATCCACGTACGCCTCAACCGTTTCTCCTATATGTTTGCCAAAAACATGAAGCATGCGGCCGATATGTTGCCCCGGCGTTTCGAAGGCCGAAAGGCATCGTGACATAACAAGTACATGCCCATTGGGGTGATGAAAGAAGTCGCGAGCCGGTCGGACTCCTTCATCTTGATTTGGTGATAGCCGAGTAGGCATCGAGAAAGGAAAGTACTTCACAACCCGCAGTGGAATCAACAATTTGATCTATTCGAGGCAAAGGAAATGGAACTTTGGGACATGCTTTATTTAAGCTAGTGTAGTCTACACACATCCTCATTTTCCCATTCTTTTTCTCTACTAATACAGGATTAGCTAACCACTCGGGGTGATGTACCTCCTTGATGAATCCGGCCTTCTCGAGCTTCTCAACCTCCTCGCGGATGATCCTACGCTTCTCCTCGTCGAAGCGGCGCAGGCGTTGCTTGACAGGTCTCGAACCGGGACGGATCTCAAGGCGTGCTCGGCGACATCCTCGGTATGCCGGGCATATCCGAGGACTCCACGCAAACATATGAGCGTTTGCGCGGAGAAAGTCGACGAGCACTGCTTCCTATGCGATGTTGAGGGAGGCGCTGATGATCAGCGTCCTCTCGTCTGAGGAGCTCGGATCGAGCGGGATTTTCTTGGTGTCCTCGGCGGGCTCGAAGTTGCCGGCTTGTCGTTTTGGCGCTGGGGCGGCGGCCTCGGCTGCTAGGCAGTCGAGTGTCTTGGCTAGCTCCTTGGATGCGGCCAAGGACTCCCCATATTCAACACATTCCACGTCGCAGCAGTATGCGTGCTCGTACGTGGAGTCGACGGTGATGACCCCCTTGGGCCCTGGCATCTTAAGCTTGAGGTATGCATAGTTGGGGATCGCCATGAACTGGGCGTAGCACAGGCGGCCCAGGATGGCGTGGTAGGTCCCCTCGAAACCAGGTACGTCGAAAGTGAGGACCTCTCGACGGAAATTCGAGCGCGTGCCAAAGTAGACAGGGAGGTCGATGCGGCCGATCGTGAGCGCCTTCTTGCCGGGGACGACTCCGTGGAAACCCCCGGCGCTCGGCTTGAGCTGCGCCCTCGTGATGCCGAGCAGCGTGAGCGTCTCCATGTAAATGATATTGAGGCCGCCGCCTCCGTCCATGAGGACCTTGGTGAAGCGGCGTTGAGGATGATCGGGTCGACGACAAGAGGATACGCGGCCCAGGGTTGGTGACGTGCTCGGATGATCATCACCCTCGAACGTGATGGGAGCATCCGACCAGTCGAGAAATCGAGGCGTGGCGGGCTTCACGGAGAAGATCTCCCGGCGCTCGTTCTTCCTTTCTCGACGTGACATCTGAGTTGTAGGGCCGCCGTATATCATATAGCGATCGGCAATGGGCGGGTACCCATTGTCTTTGTCGTTGTTGCCCCGGTCGTTGCCGGTTTGTCCTTCTTGTCATCGTCTTTGTCAATACCGAACTTCTTGAAGTAGCCTCGAAGCATTCGGCAGTCCTCGAGGTTGTGCTTGACCGGCTCCTTGTGGTACGGGCAGGGCTGCTTCAACATCTTGTCAAAAACAGCCCCATCCGGAGGGGGTCGAGGCTTCTTGCGGTCAGCTGCGGCCACCTCTTCTTCCGCAACCACGCGCTTGCCTTGCTGGTTACCCTTCTTCTTCTTCCCGTTCTTCTTCTGGGTCTTGCTCGAGCCCTCACCGCCTCCTGGGGGCGGTGCGGGCTTGTTCCCGGCACCACCAAAGAAGGCCCCCACGGCCTCGTCACCGACAGCGTAGTCGGCGACGACGTCCATGAGCTCGTTCACCGTCTTTGGGCGATTGCGCTCGAGCTCCCGCACGAGCTCTTTGCACGTGGTGCCCGAGACGAACGCCAGGATGACGTCGTGATCTGGAATGTGTGGTAGCTCGGTGCGCAGCTTGCAGAAACGCCGAGCAAAGTCCCGGAGAGACTCCGTGGTATTTTGCTTGCAGTTGCGGAGATCCTACGAGTTGCCTGGCCGGATATAGGTGCCCTTGAAGTTCCCCTCGAAAATCTGGACTAGATCGGTCCAATCGTAGATCTGGCTTGGGGGAAGTTCCTCGAGCCACCGGCGAGCGGTGTCGAGAGAGAACGGGGGGGAGTTGGCGTATGATTGCCTTATCCTCTCGAGCTCCTCCCGGGTGGCGGAGCCCGGCCGGAAATCAGCGAGCCAGAGTTCTGGCTTGGTTTCCTCATTGTGCTTGGCCAAACTCGTGGGAGGTCGAAACGGGTTGGGCAACGGCGTGCTCTGGATAGCTCGACTGAAGACTCGAGGGCCCGGCGGCTCGGGAGCCCGCGGTCCTCGTCGGCGTCGTAGCGCCCTCCTCGATGGGCATTGTAGCCACGGTCCTCGGCCCCGCGGCCTTGCGCCGTCGATTGTCGTTGATGTCATGACGCGCGTCTTGAGGCTCACGGTTGTCGAGGATGCGGTCACGGGCGGGGCCCTACCATCTCGAGGGGTGCCTCTTGGTGGACCGAGCCCTCTCGCTCTTGCCGTGGTTGCTCTAGGGCCGCCTCTCGTTGTCTTGAGGCCGAGCTCTCGGCCCGCGAGAACGGCCGCGACTTGGAGGCCCCCTGGACCTCATCCCGTATTCGTAGCGCGTGCGGATTCGAGGGTGCGGGCATGTCCCGCGGCAACATTGCTTTGCCGCGAGGACATTTTGGCTTGCTCGAGGAAATGGGCGGCTCGGCCGGCGCTTCCGGCCGTCCGTCGTTGACGATGCGGTCGAAGACACCCCGCGCCTTCCCTCGAGCGCCAAGAGCTCGAGGCGGGGGGGGGGTTGGTTTTGCTCAAGGGTTCGCTTGAGCAACTCCAAGTTTGCGCGCTCGGCATCCATCTTAGCCTCGATCTCCCGGATTTGAGCCCATTGTGCGGCCCGTGCGTCCTCTTCAGGTCGTGGGTTGGCGTGTCCTTGCGGTCGTTCCTCGCGGGGTGGAACTACCTGCAAGGCTCCCGCCGCTGGTGTCCCGAGGACCGGCGTTCCGACGGGGCGACTGGCCGCTGCGGCGGCTGCCGCGGCGTCGTCTCTGGTCTCATCGTCCGACGGAACGTCGTTCTCGAGACGGAAACACTCGCGAGCCGGGTCATAGCACCCTGAATCCGAGTCATCGGAGTCGGGGTCAGCGCCAGACGGAGTCCAGGGCCTTCCCGTGCTCTCCTCTTCGATCCAGCGGCGCATGTTCCCGACCGTGGTGCGACGTTGTGTGCCAGGCGCTCTATCAAACCCGCGGTCCACTGATGCCGGCCACACGATTTCCAAGTTCATGGCGGCACGTAAGAGGGGGCCAGGGGTCTCCTCCTGCGGGCCCATTGCTGACTGGATCTCATTGGCATACGTGGCGGTGGCATTGGTGAGTCCAAATGGGAGCCTGCGACGAGCTCGATAGAGTCCGTGTGGCAAGAGGTTAGGCGACGTCGGCCGCGCGCGCGCTCGAGGCGCCACACCGGGCTCTCTCGGCGAACGTGAAGCCAGGGTCCTCGTCGAGAGTTCCTTGCCCACGTGCCACTCCCTGTCGCACACTTGACACCCCTGCTGGGTGCGTCATGGCGCCTGGCTGGGAGGGCACGTTAGCGGGGTGCTCGAGGCCCTGTGCCTGTTGGTGATGACGCTGGTGCGGGTGGCATCGGCGACGTGGCGGTGAGCCATGGTGGCGCGGTCGGCGCGCGACTCCACCAACGCGTGGGGTGTCGAGCGTCGACCTCCTGGTTCACCGATCGAGAGCAGAGCCATGTCGTGGCCGGGGCCGAGCGACACGAACTCTAAGCTCCCAAACCAGATCACCGTGGCGAACGGCAGCGAGGAAGCGGGTGATGCCATCCGGAAAAATGGCGGGAATCGGGCGAAACACGCAGCCCCCTACCTGGCGCGCCAACTGTCAGTGTTTCGTACCCCAGGGGGTATCACACCAACGAGTAAATTTCTATGCGTGCTCCCTAATCCGGATGGTGATGCAAGAAGAACACAAATGTTTATCCTGGTTCGGGCAAAGAGTGCCCTACGTCCAGCAGTGGGGGGAGGCTTGTATTATCTTGCACCGAAGTGCTTGTACAGGGGCGAATACAAGCGGGACTTAGCCGTGAATGAGAGTGTGAAAAATGTGGGAACGTGTGTGTGAAAAACCTTGCCCTATACAAGGCCCTGGCGTCCCCTTTTATAGGCCAAGGGGAGGCTCAGGGTTACACGGTGGTTAGGGCTGTCGTGGGTGTGACGTCGAGGTACAGGCGCCATGTCGAGTCGTCGAGACTGTAGACGCTCCCTTTGGTCCGGTTCGAGCCTGTGGATTCATGCTTTAGTCCGGTCCGAGCCCGTAGCGGCATGGCTGATGATGGCCTGCTTGTCCTTGCCTGACGAGGGCTGACGAAATGGAGGAGTGGGCGATGATGGCCTGCCCGGGAACTCCGCAGGATGGCCGTTGAGGAGGGATGGACTGGTTACTGCTTGCTCCGTACGTCAATCGCGTCCGCCATCACTTCCTCGAGCGCCTGGGGGCCGGCTCGAGGGGTCGTCGACCCGAGTGATGGGACGGCACGACGTGTTTGACGGTGCGGGGGCTTGACTACGGCGCCTAAAGGGGGTGTCGCACGTGGCACGGTGCGTAGCACGGCTCCACGGTGGCACCTGCCATCCTTGAATCCGGGGGATGGGCGGCGTAATGGCGGAGGCGACCGGCGCACGTCCCACTATTGCGAGCCCCGTAGCCATGGGGTTAGGCGGTGTCGGAGTACTTTGGCGGCGTTCGAGCCCCGTAGCCACGTGCGTGCTCGGGACGAGGCAATGATTGAGGGCAGACTCGAGCGGTTGCTCGCTCGGCGTTCTCCGTCCCGCTCGAGCGGTCGGCGCTCGAGCGGTTTACGCTACCGTCTCGAGCGGTCGCTCGCTCGAGCGGTTTCCGTACTTCTCTCTCGAGCGGGTGAGCGGCCACTGCTCGAGCTAGAAGGTTCTGAGGCTTTGCGGGCGATAGTGGGCCGGCCCAAGTATGAAAGGATTGGGGGTTTCTTCGTCGGTTTTTGGGATTTTTAGAGTGGAATAAAGTTAGTTTGCTTATCTTTAATCCACCTAGATCAGGACCCCCTAACCTAGGTACCCGACAAAAGGTCCCCCCTGCTTTATATTGATAAAGCAAACAAAAGGTTCACAGCACAGTATGTGGCGTCTAAGCTAACAGATTCAGGCCTTATGGCTGGGACATTACATGAAGCATTAATAGAAGTCATGAGCAGCAGAAACAGCTTCATGCTGAGCCGAGAGGGCATTTGTAGCGTAGCATCTGATTGCGCCAACTATGACGATGAGTTCATCTCCTCTGGCCTCCACGCGATCTGAGGTGGTAAGCCTGCTTGCGTTTCTGTCATAAGAATACTTACAGAACCCATGCGAATGCATCTTCTGTCAACTGAAATTTGATGTGAAGTTGCTAGATATATGCCTATTTACAGTGAACCCATTTGAATGCATCTTTTATGACCTCTAAAGCTATAATGCAAATCTGTCAGCTTATTGTTAACCTACAAATTACTCTTCAGTATCGTGTTTTGCTAAAAAAAAGGATTAAGTCTACTTTTAGCCCCTCAACTGTTGCCATGGTCTAATTCTTACCCTCAACTCCTAAACCGTCTAAATTGCACCCCCAAAGTTCCTAAACCATGCAATTGTAGCACCTGAGCTGGTTTAGAGTGGTTTTCGGATGACGTGGAAGTGGTTTGACTACCTACATGGCATATACGGCCACATTGGATGGGTCGAACAGAAAAATTCCCGGCCCGGCCCGTCTATTTTTTTTCTTGATAGAACGCTCGAGCAGTTCCTTCGTATGCGCTGTGAAGACCGGAACAATGGCGTCGCTTTTCTCTCTTGCGCATGGATGGGGAAACCCTACGCCGTGAAGACCGCCGCCGCCTCACTGCGCTAGACCGGCGCCGACGGCCATGCCTGACCGACACTGGCGCGCTTGCTCCCTGCGCGAGACCGGCTCCGACCGCCTCGTCCCCAGCAGGGTAACATGAACAGGCTAGGTTGGCCCATTTCAGTGACAAAAAAACACTCAGATTGTCCTAGGTGGCGGGCAATGCCACATAGGTAGTCAAAACCACCACCACGTCATCACAAAACAGTCTTAACCAGCCCAGGTGCCACAATTGCATGGATTAGGAACTTTGGAGGTGTAATTTAGATGGTTTAGGAGTTGGGGGTAAGAATTAAACCACGACGATAGTTGAGGGGCTAAAAGTGGACTTAATTCTAAAAAAAAATACCGAAAAGGTTTATCTGTCCTCTGTGTTCTTGTCAGACTGAGGTTAACCTCCTAGGGCAGTTAAAACATCCAAATTTGGTGAAGCTGATCGGATTTTGCCATGAAGATGACCATTGAGGAAATCTACAAAACCACGTACTTATTCTGATGTAATCCTTGAATCCTTCTACTCCTGTTTGTCAGATTGTGAATGATATCATAGCTAAGTTTCTGTAATTCCATCTTATACATATTGTTTTCTGTTTGAGGACACTTGGGGCCATACATAGAAATAAACATACATATTATTTAATTGCTAAAATGTAGGGTCTAGGCATGATTGGCTCAGTTTCCAATTTCTGTGCCTATTAGTTTTGTGAAGCAATCCGATCTCTGAAAACATGAAGGATGACACCACCTGCTTTGTGGTAGGTTACATTATCCAGTCTGCTATTATTTCTGTGAAGCAAGCTCTTATCATTTGGAAGGGAAAAAGCGAACAAAATGAAGTAAATTCTTTTGACATCGTTCACTTGGAAAGTTTGGAAGTGTGCCACCATTGGTTTTGTGTTGTTACTTGAAGAACAGTTTGGTTCCTTTTTGCTTGAGGTTTTGATCAAGTACTTTGATCTAGTCGTCATTATTTTGGCATAAACTATACCCCTAATGTAGAATTCTCAAGTCAAGCTCAAGCTCAAGCTTGAATGCACTGCCCGTCCGCGCCAGAGGGAAGCCCGCCCGTCCGCAGGTGGCGAAGGCCGTTCCCGGCCCCCTCCGCCCCTACCCCGGCCTCTCTGGTCCGGCGCCGCCCTGTTCCAGCGCCGGCCCCGCCCCGTCCCTCCTCTGTGCTTCGGTTCCGCTCTGGTTCGGCCCTGCCCAGGTCGCGAGTGAACCGCGTCCAAACACCGCAGCTCCAATCGGCGCCCCATTCGTCCTCAGCTTCATCGATCTACGACTCCAGTGACCGGATCTGCAATGTAGGTAGTACGTCAATCTCCGATAAATTGTTCGATGCATTTTATTGATTCAGTTTAGTGTGTTGTGTGTATGATAAAAATGATGGTATGGTATTGTGGCAATTAGAATGTCTGAAAACGGTTTATTTCATTCTAAATGAAAAATGCAGTTAGTTGGTCCATCTATCTTGCCACATTTCTTTGCACTTGACATGCTGCGTCTGCATTGTTGATCGCACTGATGTCCCACACTGATTGCAACACATGTCATGTTTGATTTCCCTGCGAATTCCCTACTTTATATTTGGTTAATTATTTAGCACTATGAACCCTTGAAACTGAAGCAGGCTTTCCTTTTCAATTCATGTTGCCTCTTCATTCCTTTTATCAGTAACTTAGCATACCATATTAGTACGTTTACTAATGTCAGCTGTTGTATATACAGGATCTAATCTAACCATGTGCACTTTCGTTTTCAGTGTGGTGCAGGGACCTTCCTACCTGATACAGGAAGGCAGGGCTCATGAGCGGCACGCCTGCAGCAAGCAGTAGCCTACAGGCAGCCCTCTCATACTGCGTCAGGCAAGGCCACGCCTATGACTACCACCACTACCTCTGCCTTCTCCACCTGCCTCCGGCCATGCGCAAGGCCGCGTTCACCTTCCGTGCCTTCAACGTCGAGACAGCGAAGGCCATGGATGTCGTGTCCGACCCTCGGACTGGCCTCATGCGCCTCCTCTGGTGGAAGGACGCGGTTGACAAGGTCTTTGCCAACAAGCCGGTCGAGCACCCTGTTGCCCAGGCACTCTCTTCGGTCGTCGCTGACCACAAGGTTAGCAAGCACTGGCTCAAGCGGTCCGTGGAGGCAAGGATAAACGACGCCAACCGTGCCGAGGGGTGTTCCTGAGACGAGCGCTGAGTTGGAGAGGTATGCGGAAGATACCCAGTCCACCATTCTTTATATGACCCTGCAGGCTGGCGGGATACAGTCCACCGTTGCTGATCACGCCGCCTCTCACATCGGCAAAGCCAGCGGGCTGCTGTTACTGCTCAAGGCACTGCCTCACCATGTAAATAAGCAAGGGACGGTACCTTATATCCCGGCTAGTGTGGCCGAGGAATGTGGCCTACTCACACGGGAGGGTGGCAGATCAGAGGTCAGAATGGACGAGAGGCTGCCAGATGCAGTTTTCAAGGTTGCATCTGTTGCCGAGGCTCACCTGCACAAGGCACGGGACCTTGCATCGTCAGTGCCTAAAGAGGCGATCCCCGTGCTTCTCCCAGCCTTGCCAGCCCAGGTCCTCCTGGATACCCTGCGAAGGTGTGAGTTCAATGTGTTTGATGCTCGGTTGTCGAGGGGAGTCCATGGGGTCTCTCCTCTGTGGTATCACCTCAAGCTTAACTGGAATGCATGGCGAAGCAAGTACTGATGAAGAACCGAGCAAGTTTAACCTGTTCAACCAATGGAAGAACTGCACTGAACTGCAGGCTGCTGCTGTTCCTTTTAGCAAAGCTTTATTAACCTTCCGATGAGGTTTTGCCGAAACCCTTTGTTAGGTTCTGACACTTGTGCTGACTTGGCGACTTTGAGCAAATTTTGCTGTGGTTTCTGGCTTGGGAGGTTTGTGTTGTTTGCAGTACCTCTTTTGCATACATGAAGCTGTTGAATTTGTTTTGTGCTGTACGTACCATAGTATTATATGGAGTCCGTTGTGCTTCTGCCTGGGCTCCATCATTACACAATTACAACATGAGCTCCTTTATTTGGGGCAGGGGACTGTACAGCCTTGCCAATTGATTGAATGATGAACTCCCTCCCGTGTTCTATGAACCTTGGAGGAACGTTACTCGAATGATACGTTACGGGACAACAATTGTGAGTTGGGCCTTTTGTCCATGTCGTCTGGTGATTTCGGGCCAGCAGTCCTTGATTTGGTGATGCCGTGGCTTGCCCTTTTGGCCCAAGAAGCATGCGCCTCCTCGGCCGCCGGCGCCATCTGCCATGTCACCGCCGTGCCGGCGATGGTATTGCCGTCCCCTGCTCTCCTCCATGGAGGGGCGCAGGGCTCAGAGACCGCCTCTCTCGCCGTCGGCGCCAGCTACCTCCCGGCACCCAGCCTCTGCAGCAACAAGCTTCTGCAAGGAAATGAACAAAAGCTCATTGCTGCCGTCTTCCGTGCTCAATCTTCTTCACCTGTTCTAAGGTAAATAGGCAAATACCACGTAAGAAACCACCTGTAGATCAAACTTGGCTACAATGTCATCGTTGGTTATTGTTTCCCGTTTTTTTTTCCCTCTGTAGGAGGAACCATCCTTAAGTGATCAAGGCCGATAAAGGTTTTTATGCTTCATTTTACTAAGAAATGAATTCAATTGTTACCGTATTACCTGCATAACGTTGCTGAGGACTGAGATGTGCTAGTTACTGAGATAAGGTAGCCATAGTGTCATTCCAGACAGTAGTTTTCCTCGTGTGCAATCATATTTCTACCATTACCGTCCAAAAAGATCATTCAAGACAACACTTTTCCACGTTTGCTCAAAGTTTTCGCGTCGCGCACTCCAAGACAACGCGGCACCTTTCGCCGTCGGATACTCGGGATCCACCCGGCCGGCCACTACCAGGTATCAGGTCCACTACCATCGTCCGGCATCCGCCAGGGCCATCCACCTCCTGTTGGAGCGCCAGATCGCCGCCCTCTCTTTCGCGTCCATGGCTAGCTTGTGCGTCCATGGCTCCATGCCAGCCGCAGCCGCGCTGCAGTGCAGAGAGCAGAGTACAGCAAAGGGGACCAAACAGCGGGGATCAGGGTCAGGTCGGCGGGATCGAGACGAGGGCGGAAAGCGATCGAGCAAAGGCAATGGCACTGCACTTGCACGGCGGATCTGCCCGACGATCATGTGCAGCAACAGGGGCGCGCCAGTCAGTACTCCACAGTCGAGTTGTGGACTGGATGTGGCGGATCAGTATCAGTACGCTACAGTTTTGTAGTCGTGGACTAGTCGTAGAGAAGAGTACATGCTTTTGTTTTAGATGCAAGTACACACAGCTGCCAGAGTATGTGCACTACTCGCATCTATCTATAGTAGTCCGGATTGCAAGTTTAGCTCGATCCTTAAGCTGTTACTCGATCGCTGATGAATAAAACTTTTGTGACGATGAACATGTTTCTAGTTGCGCGCGTAAGCTTGACAGCATGCGAGACTTCTGAACCATGAGTACAGTTGACACTTGACAGAGGGCGGCAACAGGGGGATGAAACTTGAAGCCACCAGTTCGAGTCTTTGTGGCAGAGTTGGGTGAGGCAGGACTCATGGAGAAAGGCCGAAAGTGCCACTGCACTCCAGGACACTGGATGCAATTCAGGCGCTGCTGGACTGGCTAACCACTTCACTGTACTCTCTCTTCATCGTCTCGCTCGGTGCATAGCATAGCATGTGCCGCATGCATGCATGCTCTCGGTCGCGTGTGCCACAGCATCATAGCAGTGTACGCAGTGCATGCGTGGGCGGGGCACACCACTCGTTGGCCGTTGCCCGGTGGAACGCGATGCAGCTTGGTCAGGAGGACCACTGATGGTGCTGGTCCGCCGGCGATGCAAAGCAGAAGACATGCAACGGCCAACGGCGGTATATCCCTCCCTGTGTGCTGTCCCGGCCTGTGCGCCCCCCGGCTACATTTTATTAGCAGATCCCTGAGTACATAAATTCGATCTACTCTCCCTGTGGCCCGTGGGCCGTGGCCGGACGGGCAGTTACCGTAGGCCCACAGGCAAACGTATAACGCGCAGAGTAATTCTGTGTATAGGTATAACTCCCACAATAACTCCATGTACGTACATTACCCACAGATCCACAATCGCTCTCCGTCGTCCGCGTATTCGGGCTACTCCGATCCGCTGCTGTACTGCGGTGCCCAGGCGTACGGCGAGCGATCATTCAGCGGAATTCGTCGTTGCCAACATCCTCTTTGAATCGCTTAACAAAAATTAGAATGAGATAGAAAAATAAGAATAAGGCCTAGTTCGTTTAGTGGTGATTGAGAGCTGAAAATAATCTAGCTGGTAATTGCTACTATAAGTAGACTTGACATTCCATCTGGAACTGTTTTATGCCTCCATTTTGCGGCCCTACGCGTATATTGGCACGACTTCTTCCTAGGCGCACCTGAGATGTTTAGTATGGCTCCTTTGATTCCTCTGACAAAACTATTTTTTAGAGCCGGAGAGCTAGAGTTGTACAAACAGTTTGAGATTCTAGGATCTAACTATGTACCTTGAACCTACTTTGTGAAGATATTCACTATCCCAAGAGAATAATCACTGTTCAAATGAGATCAAAACATCCCTCATTTGAAAACCAGAACCCAGATTCTCTAGTCACTTCCCAGAATCCAAAATCTCAGTGTGAGAATGAGATATACACATACTCCCTCTGTTTTAAAATGATTTGAAATTCGACCAAAAAGAAATACTAACATTTATAATACAATACAAAATAAGTATCACTAGATTGATTACAAAATGTATTTTTATAATAATCTTATTTGTACACATAAATATTAATACTACTCACTATGAATTTGATGATCAAACCTAAACTTATCTGACTAGCATGAATCCATAATTAATTTTTTTTTGGAGGACAGGAGTACTATAGCAGTGTATACAGTATACTAAAGCACCAACAACAGTACGGAGCAAGGCTGTACGCTCTGTAGGACTCCGTGCTGCTGAGACGTTGGCCGGTGGCCGCAACTGCAATGATCGTCCAGGACTGTGACCGGGACCCGGAGATCTTTTATGATGCCGAGGTGGATCGAGAGGGGCTCGCGCATTGTTGTCCCTCGTGGTCTCTTCTGTTCATGCGCGCTGGCCTCGCCGCCTAGCGAACATGGAACTCATCAATGCGTCGTCCAATATCGCTCATTCGCTGATGAGCCCTTCGGGTTCGGGGGCTCATGGCGTGACAGTGCAGGCTCGCAGAGTTCCGGAAGAACTTGTACTGGCCTACCCATATGTCACCTTAACAGCATTACGAGTCACTGTGGCACCATGGCCATGGCGATGCAAACGACTGTGGGGTTCCAGGCAGAGCCGTGCCATGGCATTGCGTCCGAACGACCGATAGAATTGTGCACAACACAACATGCCGTGCACAACACAACATGCCGATAGAATTGCGGGGCTCGAAGCGTCCAACGTTCCTTTCCTTCGCATCACGCATGGTGGTCAGGCTTGCAGCGAAGCAGAGCGTCAGCGTGAGCCCCCTCCCCCTCGTGGCAAAAAGCTATCGGGATTCAGGATGCGGCACCGTGTCGTACTCCTACTCCCTGCTCTGACGGCTGACCTCGCCTTCTGCAGGCGGGTATGGCGGCCGTGCGTGGAGCAGTCAGACACTGCAGCCCATGAGATGGCGACAACACAGAGGCGGATGTGTCGTCGCAAACGGCCCGGCCCGGGGTCCCGCCCATGCACCCCGTAGCCCTACTAGCGCCGTCATCATTACATTGACGCCGGTCTCACTCGTCCCGTCCGTTCCGGACCCCAACGGTCCGCCACGGCCCACGGTAGCCCTCGCTCGCTGGGCCAGCAGCCCCCTGTGGATGGATCATGGATTCAATTAATCAGCGGATGAGCCCATAATCATCACACTTATCCAATCACTCAGTACAGTACGTACAGGACAGTACTTAACTAATCAATCACACAAGCATGGCATCTGAGATTCTGAGTTCTGACAACGCCTACAAAACAGCAGTTGAAACCGGAAAGGATAAACGCATGAACCACGAGTGACAAAAGTTGCTCTTCCAAGGACATGGTTACTAGCGCCAAAAGTGACAACACCACTGTAGCAGTAAACGAAGCACCAAAAGACAGATAGAGTCATGATCGCGATTAGCACAACTTTCCTCACACAAAACGCGCAGCTACTCTAGGGATCTACTGCCAGTTAAAAACAGGAAATCAGAATCAGAGCCAACCCAACCATATACACGCCGCCGATCACCAGATCCAACGGCCCTCACTAATCCACCTCACCCCGAAAGCAACAAGAACAATCAAAGGCACTCATCACAAGGCAATTCCAATCCGAAGGACCACCACCACCACTCCCGCGCGCTCGCGCGCCCTCACTGGCTGAGCGCGCGGCCGCCGCCGTCCGACACGGCGGGCGAGTCGGAGACGCCGGAGTTGGACTCGTCCAAGGACAAGGACTCGTGCGACGGCGACGCGGACGCCGCCTCCGCCGCCACGCCGCACGCGCGGACCTCGTCGATCATCTTCACGACGTACCCGATCTTGGGCCGCTGCTCGGGGGCCGGCGCGGCGCAGCTCAGCGCCAGCTGCAGCATGGCCACCATCTCCTCCTCGATGCCCTTGTCCTTCATCAGCTCCAGGTCGAACACCTCGGACGTCCACTCCTCGCGGACCACGGACTGCACCCAGCGCGGGAGCTCCACCACCACGCCGCCGTTGGGGAGCTCGCTCCCCGGGTACCGCCCCGTCAGGAGCTCCAGCAGCACCACGCCCAGCGCGTACACGTCGCCCCTGTGCGACGCCCAGGGCCGCGGCGCCGGGGGCGCCTCGGGCGCGCGGTACCCCGCGGACCGCGCCGCCGGGGTCAGCTGCGCCAGCCCGCAGTCCGCCAGCCGCGCCACGCCGAACCTGTCGAGCAGGATGTTGGTGCTCTTGACGTTGCCGTGCGCCAGCTTGGGAGTGCCGCTGCCGCGGCGGCCACCGGAGTGGTGGATGTAGGCCAGCCCGCGCGCGGCGCCCGCCGCGATGCGCAGGCGCGCCGCCCACTCCAGCGGCGTGCGCCCGGGCCCGCGGTTGCCGTGGAGGACCGAGAAGAGGCTGCCGTTGGGCATGTACTCGTACACCAGCAGCTTCTCGTCGCGGGCGTAGTAGTAGGCGTTCAGGGGCACGATGTTCGGGTGCCGGAGCCGCCCCAGCACCGCCATGTGGTGCTCGAACTCCTTCTTCGACGCCGCCGCCGGCGCCGTCGCGTCGCGGAGCCGCTTCACGGTCACCACGGTGCCGTCGTCGAGCACGGCACGGTACGCCGTGCCGCACCCGCCTTTGCCCAGCATCTCCGCGGACGCGCGCAGCAGCTCCTCCAGCTCGAACCGCCTCGTGCCGCCGTTGCTGCAGCTCACGTCCTCCAGAAACACCATCTTCCCGCGCTCGAACGTCGCGCCACCGGCACCACCACCACCACCAGCAGCCGCCGCCACCACACCGGCGGCGCCGTAGGGGCTGGAGGAGTACACTATCTTCTCCCCCTGCTGGAGGCGCCGGCCGCTGCGCCGCCCGGAGAGGCGCGGCCAGAAGTAGCAGAAGAGCAGCCCGGCCACGAGCCCCACCACGGCGAAATCCGCCGCCACAATTGCCACCACGGCGGCGCGGCTCATCTTCCCCTTGCCGGCCTCGGCGCCCGTTGGCTTCCCGGAAGGCGACGACGCCGCCACCATGGCGGAAGCCGGCGGGCAGTGCCCCGCCGCGGACGCGTTCACCGCCGCCGACGCCTCGTCCTTGCACGGCGGGAGCGGCGCGCCGCACAGCCCGGCGTTCCCGCCGAACGCCGCGGCCGGGAACGCCGCCATCGCCGCGGGAATCCGCCCGGACATCAGGTTGTTGGAGACGTTGAGCTCCTGCAGCCTCGGCAGCGCCGCAACGGCGTCGACCCCGCCGCTGAGCCGGTTGGAGTCCAGCCTCAGCGTGATTAGCCTGTCGAGCCGGCCGAGCTCGGGCGGCACGACGCCGGACAGGTTGTTGGACGACAGGTCGAGCCGGTACAGGCGGTACAGCGCGCCGAGCGACGGCGGGATGGGGCCCAACAGCGCGTTCCCGGCGAGGAACAGCAGCTTGAGCCCCGCGAGCGGCGACAGGTCGGGGATCTCGCCCGCGAACCCGTTGCCCTTGAGGCTGAGCACGCGGAGGCCGTCCAGCCTCGCGAGCGCCGGCAGCGCGGCGCCACCGCCCGCGCCCCCGGAGAGGCCGAGGCCCTCCAGCACCAGCCGCGTGACGCGGCCGCCGGCGCACGTGACCCCGCGCCACGCCCCGGCGCACGGGCTCGCGGACAGGTTCCAGCTCCCCAGCGCGGCGCCCGACGGGTCCGCGGCGAGCCGGAAGTCCGACAGCGCCGCGACGTCGGCGTCCAGAGAGCCGGCATTGGCCAAGGAATGCAGCAGCAGCGGTGGCAGCAGGAGGAGCAGCAGAGCAGTGCTGCCGTTGGGAAGCATGCTCGCTTCTTTTTGTGTTTTCTTGGAGGCTCGCGGTTGTCTCGCTCTCTCTCGCGCGCGCTGCTGCTGGTCGCTCCGCCGCAAGTAGGAAATGGACAGCGGCGAGAGAGACGGAGCCGCGGTGGGTTGGCTGGGTTCTTGTCCTTCTGGTGCTCGTTGCTTCGCTCTCGTCGCACGGACAGGTCGCTCGCTGCCTGCCCTGGGCTTGTCGCTTGGAGGGAGCCTTTTGCCCGTCTTTTACAGCTTTTTACTACCGAGCACGGGAGGCAGGGAACAGTGAGGCCGCTGCGACCGTGGCCCACCGCTTGGGTGCGGTGGCGAACGGCGAGCTGCCCTAGCTAGCCGGGAGTGGAGGAGGAAGAAGGCGATGGGATTGTTAACCGAAGAAACGGTACGGAGCGGTGGCGTTGGCGTGATAAACAGCGGATGACGCCTGGGCCCCACACCATACCGTTGTTCGCGGTGGGACTTTATTACTGCAGTACTCTACTCCAGTGGCCTCGGGATGCGTGGTAGCGGCGGGGTGGAGACCGCAGACGATCGTGCGTAATCCGGAGATCATTATGCCGCCAAGAAGTCGCGTTCCCGCGCGCGGCAGAGGTTGCTTTGGTTGCCGTGTGACTGCAGGTCGGCAGTGCAGTTTGAGGCGCGCCAAGCGCACCTGCTCACAACATTACTGCTATTCGATTGCTGTTAATCCCTCGGTACATTGGATGCGACTCTTTAACAAATGCTTATTTGACAAAGTTGAGATACAAAATTGTTAGAGAATCTTTTTATAATAACTAACTTGGTGGTGTTTTTACAAAACTGCTTGAGGCGCTATAGAATCTGGATGCATCTTACATTTTCTTACTGTCTATCTGGATTCGGGAAGACAAATTTTATCAACCGTCACCGAATCTAAACAAGGCCTTGGGTGCTAGATGCACTTCCCACGTGACTGAATAGTTGCCGTTGGAGGCTCCTTCGTGGTCCTCTTGGAGGTCCACAACACAATAACAAAACCTGACACCTACTACTTGCGTGGAAATGACAATAATGATCAGACTTAGGGCCTGTTTGGTTCCCCAAACTAAAACTAAAGTTTAAAAATATTTTAGTTAAACTTTTTAGTTCACCTTAGAAAGATCTCCAAGAGATTGGTTAAAAGGGTTAGCTAAATCTATTGATTTAGCAACTTTGTAAAATAGATTCCACAAGAAAAGATCATACTACTCCAACAGACTCTCTAAAATTTTGAGTCTCCGTATTCTTCTTCTCTCCTTCTCCTGCTGGTCTTGGCTTTTGACGCAGCCATGCATTAATTCTGTTGCCGGGCGTTGCTTTTGTTGTGCCGCCGGTCACCAAACTCCAGCACGGCCGGCTCCGCGGCACGTACGGCGGTAGTCCGTGGTGGAATCGCGGCCAACGACGGGATGGGAGCGACCCGTCACCCAGCGCCTTCGCGAGCTCGCGGCCATTGCATCATTCCTTCCCGTACGTGCTCCTCCGCCATTAGCATCAAGGCGCTCATAGGCAGCTCCGGGGGCAAGAGAAGGAGGCGCACACGGGGACTTCGCTCACGTGGCACGGATAGCGAGCTCGTGCGGAGATGGCGACCGATAATGACGGGATAGACAACTAGCAAAAATAGAATGCGCGATAGACAACCTGTTGGATGCCTTTTTTTTTTGGCTCAGGCTCGGTAAACCGGACTTCACGGAGGATATGCCGAGTCTCTTGAGATGCTCTTAGGTGGCTAAAGTGAATCGATACAACTAAAGTGTTTTAAGACTTATTTTAGTCCTTGTGTTTGGCTCTTTAGCACTAAAATTTAGTTCACTTTAGTTTTAGTTCTAGGAACCAAACAGGCCCTTACTCCTCTGTAGACCTAACCCTTGAATCTTCGACCCAAGTATTTCAAAAATAAGACTATTGGGAAAACATTGAAGACCTAGAATTTCATATTTCATAATTTCAGTAAGCCCTTAAGAAATTGTTAGAAAACTTTACTCTTTAAATAGTTTTCTCTTTAAATAGTAATGTTTATCTTTATATAATACTTACAAATATGCCTGTGGGTTACAAGGAAAAAGAAAACTATCAAACATTAATTAAAAATTATTATGAGTATTATTATATATTTTTATATAATCCTTTCTAGGAAAAAAATAATAGCTTTGATCCATGAAAAAAATAGCGTGCTATAAAAATAGCATTAGCCTTTTAAAGCGCTATGCGCCTCTATAGCGCCAACTATTAGACGTAGCGTCGAGAGAGCTGGGAACGCTATAGCGCCGCTATAGCCCGCTATTTGTATACACTAGGCAACATATGATAGATAAACTGATAAATAATAATAAATTCAATAATTCATAAATGATAACCTAATAATCTCATAATCATAAGTTCATAATTTAACTCCATAATATGGCAGCAAGGTACCAAACACTAACAGGGAACATTTTCCCATAGTTTCATCCACACATAAATGATAAAGGTGTGAAAAAAAAATAACGGGCTTTTCAAATTTTGTGCTCCAGATAGGCTGAATTCGAGTGGGCTGAGACAATCTGGGATAGCTGCAAAATAGCGGCGCTATAGCGCGCTTTAGCGGTGATAGCGGTATAAATAGCAATAGCGTCGCGGCAGGCTATCTAGGCTGCTATAGCGGAAAAATAGCCCACTATTTTTTTTTCGTGGGCTTTGGTTTATCTATACTTCTTATATAAACAAATCCCACTAGTGAATTCTCTTGACATACAAGCTATCCACATCAACAATCCACTAGAACTTGCAATTAAAGCCAACTAACGCATATAATTATGATTGTTATCTCTTCATGTAGCATTCATTTAGTTGTCCACATCAATATGTCAAACCATTCACAAAAATTAATTCAAGATAGTTTCATTTATACACCTATAAATATATAAGTTCATTATCTTTTTACATTATCTGGAATCGCCACAGCAACGCGCGGCGTATTCTCCTATTTCTATGATCACTATAGCATCAATAATAAAGGCTCGTGTCTGGTGTAGTTCTGCGTCGAGGGCTTGAAAAAGTAATAATGATTGATTAATTCTTGTGTATAACTTGCGTAGTTAATGTAATAAAATTTATTTTTCTTTAAAAAAGAAGACTAATTCATTTTCTTAAAAATGAAAACTATTTCCTTTTTCAAATTAAGAAGCCCTCACCATTTTATGGGCTGCCAGTTTCCACCCACTATCAACCTTCGGTGTCGCAATTAATAGTTGTACCTTGATGTGGCCCACGAAGGATAAAAAAACCCAACTAATTAGTGGTAGTGTTATAGCAAAATAGCCCTAAAACAGGTAGTGATAGAGTTATTTATAACAAAATAGTCCTAAAAGTAAAATACTTGGAAGAAGTGAGGTCAAGTTGGCTCAACCACGGCGCGAAGACGGTTGCATAACATAACAAAATGGCCCTAAAAGCAAAAGAGGTGGAAGAAGCAGGGGCGGGTTGCATAACTAAATAGCCAAGACAGCGGGAGACTGTTGCATAACAAAATAGCCCTAAAAGTAAAAAAGAGTTGGAAGAAGAAGAAAGCGAGCTGGCTCAACCATGGCGGTGTGGGCTACGAAGACTGGCGGGAGACAAGCAAAAGAGGTGGAAGAAGCAAGGGCGGGTTGCATAACTAAATAGCCAAGACAGCGGGAGACTGTTGCATAACAAAATAGCCTTAAGAGCAAAAAGAGTTGGAAGAAGAGGAGGGCGAGCTGGCTCAACCATGGCAAAAGCAAAAGAGGTGGAAGAAGTAGGGGCGGGTTGCATAACTAAATAGCAAGACAGCGGGAGACTGTTGCATAACAAAATAGCCCTAAAAGCAAAAAAGAGTTGGAAGAAGAGGAGGGTGAGCTAGCTCAACCATGGCGGGAGACCGTTGCTTCATTCCGACCTCATGGGAGTCCTTTACCCCTCCTCCCAACTCTAAACCATGTATTACAATTTTGTTATTTGTGGCGGCTTGTTTAAGGTTAGAAAACCAATACGGCACTAATAACACGGTTTAGCCCAAGAAAATACGTGACGGCACGCGTTGAAATCAGCACATGGTTCAAGGTGGGTCGACCCCTGACAAAAGCCCACAAAACTCGCATTATCCTACGGTCGAGCTCATCTCAACAAGTGTTTGGCCCAGCAATAACCAAACCGAGACCCGGCCCAGCTCTAGCGAAGAAAGTCAAGCTCCTCCGCAAAGGCCCGACTTTTCCGCCCAAAACACCGGAACCCCCTCTCCGGGTCTTCCCTCCGATTCCCGTGCCGAGGAGGGGGAAGCACGCAACTGGCAGCTCACTGCCTCGCAGCCCTCGCTCCATTGCCAACGTCCGCGCCGGTCCCGGCGGCGGCGGCGGCGGCGCACGAGAGGTGCGTGCTCCGCCTTCCGCCCGCGTTACACACCACCACGGCGCGCAACTACAACGTGCCTACACCATGTCTCCGTGAACCCAGCCTTACACCATGTTATCGGTTGACAAACGAGCTGTTCATGATACTGGTTCGCAAAAAATTCAGAGTTTTATTCTCCTCCTGGTACAGGACTCTCTGCCTGTGATCCCAGCTCAACCTGATCGACCAGCCACGACGCAAAGAATAGTAGAATGCTATGGTACACTCTGCTCCGGTGGATCGCCTCGTCTGCAGGTTGGTCACCCGAACCCCATGACCTTGGGCGCCAGCCGGAGCAGCGGTTGGAGCGTGTCCGGCGAGAACTTGCGCGCGAACAGGTTGCAGATGCCCTTCCTGGCGCCGTTGTAGAAGCACCGCCGGCCGCCTTCCTCCCTGATCTCCCTGATCCGCGCCTCCGTCACCTCGTCGGCGCCGTGGGTGTGCGGGTGCCGGTTGACGGCCCGCTTCCAGTCGGCGTACGTGAGCGTGCGGTTGGCGTTGCGGCGGCCCCACCCGAGCAGGCTCACCAGCGTCGGCAGGTAGTGCTCGTCGATGAGGCACTCCCTGCGCCCCACGCAGAAGTCGCGGAACGCCGGGAAGCAGAAGTCGTCGGCGACGGACTCCAGCGCCAGGGACCGGTCCATCTCGAACCACTGCGCGCCCTTGCGCCACCGCGCCAGCGTGATGTTGCGGGTGGCGAAGAAGGGCCGGTAGCGCGACCGGCTGCCGCCGTTCTCGTAGCAGTCCACGAAGCTGGTGCCGGACCCCGTCAGGAAGGCGTACACGGTCGGGAAGTCGTACACCGGGATGCACGCCTCGGAGAAGAGCGCGAACCGCTCGTTGCCCAGGTCCAGCAGCGCGTTCGCCAGCAGCCGACGCTCCGCCTCCACCAGGCTCGCGTCACCCCATTTCGTGTTCTGCAACAGAACCACCAAGATGATTGATCCATACATTTTGTCTTTTTCAGATCAAGTGCTCTGGATCTTGGTTACCTGGCTTGGGATGTAGCGGCCGTAGAACGGGGAGTCCGTCGGCGGCGAGCCGGTGTAGGACGGGTGGGCGTGCACGTAAATGGAGTACCGGCCTTCGTGGCCGGCGAAGAACTTCTCCCACAGAGGCCGGAGCGGCAGCTCCCCCCGGACCAGAAACAAGAAAGCCACCTTGGGCACGCGGGTGACCGGCGTGCGGCGGACCAAGGGAGCCATGGACGCTCGCCAGTACAGCTCCTCGTCGGTCATGTTGTGCATGACGCTGCTCGGGGAAAGGAAGCCCTCCGACAGAAGCTGCGTGTTTTGAGGCGGCGGTGGTGGTGATGGCGGCGGCTGCGACGGTGTTGGTGGCGTCGTCAGTGGCGGAGGCGAAGACGACGTCGACGGCGCAGCACTAGGCATGAAAGGGAGGTAGTATCGGATGAACATGGCGTTGGAGGAGGTCACGCCGAGAACGAACCCCAACGAGACGAAGAGAAGCATGGATGCCACGCCGACGAGCCTCCCGCCTAAACGATACGCCGCCCGCGTGGGCTTCTTCGTGTCTTTCATGGCTATGGCTTGGCTTCAAGCTAGCATGCGCGAGGGCCCTGACCATACACTTGCAGGTCAGCCTTATACAATGGCTGCTACTCTACTAGCTACTGGATCGTCGAGTCGTCGTGGGAATCAGAATTCACGCACGGCGCCGGTCGCTTTGCTTCCGCTGCAAATTACCATGGCTTATTCGTGCAAAAGCTACTAATCTTTTCCAAATGGACCGCCCAGCACGCACGGCACGGGTGCTGCATCTGCACGGCACGGCGAAGCACGACACTACGTGGCACAGAGGCATGCTTTGCCGTGCCTGTTAGTGCCGTTGTGCCTAACTTGCAGCCCATACACGATACTATAGAGGGAAAAACCGTGCCATCAGGCACGGTGGCACGCCAGACACTATCATATTTTTCACCAGTAACATAAAACAGCCTAGCTTTAGATCATTAACAACTTATCAAATACAATAACAAAACACAACAAACACATAGAGTTAAGAAAATAGTAATATATTTGGAGCAATAGAGCATGTGCAATGGTTGCCTCATTAAAAATCTGCTAGTTAAAATTCACCCTTCTGAGATAAAATCCTAGTCAGAAAAAAGTACAGTCTAACTCCATTGAAGTTCAATGTTCTTACATCATTGTCCAAGTCCAAGTTCTCATATTACACTATTACAGAGCAAAGTTCAAGCTAAATGTAAAGACTAAAACTAATAAAGATATGCTTCAAGCCTTCAAGTTTAAGCTCCCAGCTGGCCAGTTGCAAAAGAAGAACACAGTTAGCATTAGCCATTAGGAGCACCGATCAGTTCGCAAAAGAAGAAGCAGAAGTTAGAGTCATGATTTACCTTCGCGGTAGGAGCACTAATCAAGATAAAGCTCTTCGAACATTTCCTCCAGCTCCTGGTCCTCCACATTATGGTGCAGCTTTGCCTCAGCCATCTCCTAGTCCTTGATGCAGGTGTGCCACTCCACTGTCTCCGCATTCAACCTCCTCCGCCGCTGCTCAATGATCCTGCCAGTCATACTAAACGTAGATTGTGAAGATATGGTATACACAGGAACAATCAAAATATCTTTAACCATGATGGACGACACTAGATATGCCAGTTTGTGCTCAAGCCACCATCTGAAGATGTCAAATGAATCATCCAACTGGCTAACATTGTCACAATCCAATTATGAGACAAGTTCAGAAGCATTAGAAGTTGTAGAAGTAGCAGCATACAACAAAGCAGTAGCAGATGTATCTCTAGAAAGATTAAGAGATGAATGCAACAATGAAGGACCCCCACCAGGACTAGGTGTATCATCATCATAAATTTCATCCCAAGCAGACTTTTTCTTACCAGGCAGGGGTTGAGAGACAATCCTCCTCAACCTAACATCTCTGTATTTTCTCCTCATACTTATTGTAAACATCAATAAGCCTTACTCTAGTGCCAACCTGATAAGCACTGTAATCTACTGGTAAGGTTCATCAACTTCCTGAGCACTTTTGCAAAACCCTTCATTTTAGCTCTAGGGTCCAGGATGAATGCAAAAGAATATAGCAAATGTATGTACCTCTAATATTTATTATATTTGTCTATCATGGGTTGAATCACATTTCTTAGGTGAATGTCATTGGCATAATTTTTTAGGTGTATGCAATCTTAACCAGATATTGAAGCATAACTGCATAAGTGGAGGTGTATAATGAAGCATAAGTCCAGATCCACGTCCGAAGAGCTCTTCTATTTCCTCTTCGTCGTCTTCATCTTCTCCAGGGAGGTTGCGCAACCTCTGAGACTCCTCATGGTACGAGACAAGGCAGCCTTGACCGTTTCTTCATATGGGGCCGGGGAGGCATCGCCACTTGCCTCAAATGGCTGCACATGAGCAACAACAAGGACGTTAGGATTCAAGAACAACAAGAACAAGAAGAAGATCAAGAACTAAAGAAAGAACAAGGACGTTAGGGTTTACTGCGGATTTCTTACCTCGTTGACGTCGGCGACGTAAACGGAGCTCGGAGCAACTACAAATCAGCGGATCTAGAGGATGAAAAAAAAGATCAGTAGAGAAAGATGAAGACGAGCCGGAGCTGTCGGAGGGCGAGAAGAAGAAGAAGAAGAAGAAGAAGAAGAAGAAGAAGAAGAAGAAGAAGAAGAAGAAGAAGAAGAAGAAGAAGATTAGTCTTACCTGCATCTTCGGAGCCCCGGAGCTTCCGAAGGGCAAGAAGAAGAGGTGGGGACGGCGGCGAGTCGCCGTTGCCCGTTGGAGCCACTAGGCGCCGTCAGAATCGAAGAGGAGAGCCAGAGAGAGCGAGAGGAGGCGAGAGGAGAGCGCGGCGGGGAGAGGGAGAGAATGATTCAAGGTTTGCGGTGCGGGGGGAACCGGCCGGGGTTGCCCATTATATACTCTCCCACCTTAAATCCTAAAAATCAACGGTTGGAATCGCAGTGGTCGGGGGATCCAATGACCATGGCGGCTCCAGGCTATGCCGATGCCGTGTCTGGCCTTTTTCCCTGTGTTTATAACGCTTTAGACCCCCATCGGGACAAGTCCAGTCTGCTCAACCAGAACAACAAGTTGAATTTGGGTATTATTTGACCTACAAACCATATAGCAAGTAAATAAGCACATCCTACAGACTTCACCGCTCAGCCATAAACCTACTCCACAAAGAATGGAGCCCAAGAAATTTACCCATTCGACTCCATGTCGCAGCTGCAGCGCCTCGCTGGTGGTGCTCCTCGACTTGCAGCGCCTTGCCCCGCTCGACCCGCAACATGCCCTCAACTCGTCAGGCACTCGGCCCCAACTCCTCCACATTGCGCCCTCCTCCCGCGCCGGCTGCGGAGGCAGCACCGCCCACCCGCGCGAGGGCACGAGCCCGCCCACGCGCCGGCCACCCAAGCGAGGCCGCGCGCACGCCCACGCCAGTACACGCGCCCGCCCGCGAGCCGACGGTGCGAGGCTGCACGCGCGCCCGGGAACCCTAGCTGCCGCCGCCGGAAGCCTGCCTGCTGCCCGCGAACCCTAGCCGACAGTTGCGGTCGCGGTGGAGGAGCGGAGTAACTCTGAGTCGGGACGTGGAAGAAACACACCAAGAGAAAGAGACTGGGAGAGGATAAGGGGTAAGATTGTCCTATTTTGTTTTCCTTTTTTTCTAAACATTTTCTTTATTCCATAATTTATTACAATCTCACGGTGCCAAGGAATAGGGGCAGACGGAAGCTTCAGTAATATAAAACAAGAGCAAATGAGCAAAGTTAAAAAATTGAAGGCAAATAAGCAATTAGCTGTCAAAATAGGGGTAGTTGAAAAAAACCTATAATATAATATATTCGTAGATAAAGAATATGTCGTCCAAACAAAACATTTTTTTCTAGACAACAATTGAGTGTTTTGAGATAGTTTTCTCCACTTACATCTAAAGTGGAGCAGCCAAATCATTCCAGACTAGATCAAATCTCTCATTCTTCATCGTATCTTTTTGTCTTCTTTCTTTGCCCTTATGAATCCAACGTGACAAGTCGCTCGCCCTTATCAGTTCGGTCTCCTCGGCTAATTACGGTGGTTCCCACACCACCATCCACCAAGGTCCGGCCCTAAAGTCCATCAGATATGCCTCTTCTATGCCATCTTCATCTTGGTCCGAGCTACCGCACTGCTACTGCCTCTTGTTTGGCTTCAACAACACCCCACCATATTTGAGTTGCCTACGAACGCTGTCACGCTAAAAGGGTAAGGTCACTGTGCTATCACCATGATGTTGTGCCACATATATACAGGTTGAGAAATGGCTTGACCTCTTATCCTCTAGACACACTTTTTTTCTACAACAATCTAGACACACGTTGAGAAGGTCGATGCTGAAAATGCAGACGAAATGTTCTTGCTCAAGAAGATCAAGATTCAAGAACTTGCAAACAAATTACTGAGGCCCCATTCCATTAGGGACCCACGCGTCAGCGACTTCATCTGCCTACCGATCATGCAACCGTAGCCGTAGCCTCCCGCAGTTCCCCCGCGGCAGAACTGCCCAACCGTCTGGTTCCCTCCGCCGCCGGCCTCGTTCCCTCCTCCTCCGGTGCGGCGGCATCCGCCATTGCTGCCCACGCCGAGAGCACGCAAGAGCCTTGCACTGCAAGACACGGGAGGGAAGGATCCAGAACCTACTACCAAACAGCAAAGGGTTCGAGGCAAGGCAACTCCCCGTTCCCGTATGCTCCCCCTCCACTGCGCCGCCTCAGTAACTCCCGCCGGCTCTACTGTTGCCGTGGCCACCCCACCGCCTCACTCCTGGCTCGCGGACTCCCGCCCCCTCCGTCCGTGGCCTCTGCCATGCGCCGGCGAGGTCGCCGCAGGGCCTTGCCCCATCCGGCCGCTGCTGGCGGCGGGGAGGTCGCTGCCCCCGATTCCCAGGAAAAGGTGATGCTTTGCTGGCTCCTCTACTCTACCCGGTTCTGGGCATTCGCGTTGTTCCGCTGGTCCGCTGCATTGATAGATAGGTTGAATTCGCTGTGGACTTGTTCGACTGGTGTCTGGTCTGAGGCCAAGTGGCAGTTTAGATGTTCAGTAGATTAAATACATATCAAATTAAGCTAAATTACTCTTCTCTATCAATGAAATTGGCACGATCTAGTGCCTGTTCGTTAAAAGAAAATTAAGCTAAGTTCAAATCTGGATGCATAATTGTTGTGATGTCGACTTACCACGTTTCAACTGATCTGATCATCGTCAAACTTTACAAGCTCTGAGATACATTACCGTAGTTTAAACACATTTCTAGTTTTTGAGGATGTTTTAACTCTCTGTGGTTGCTCACCCCTCTTTCGAGGAGAAGAAAAATGTCAAAACATAGATCATCTCTGTCACTTTTGGTTTGCTTCATGTTAAAAGTCGCTTCTGGTTCGTTGCTATTTGCTAAGTGCTGAAGAATGTGAACTTCCCATTTGGTGTCTTGCTGGTACCTGCAGAGAGCTGGTACTGACCTCAAGACACTAGCTACAAGATTTTGGAAAGTTGCTGCTCCCTACTGGTGGTCAGAGGATAAAACCCAAGCAAGGCTGAGGCTTGCTGCTGTGTTTGTTCTCACATTGGGAACCGCAGGGATTAGTGTTGGATTTAACTTCCTTGGCCGTGACTTGTACAATGCCCTTGCTGGTATGGCTTGGTGTTCTGTTAAAAATTGATGTGCTTTTGTAACTTCATTATTAACGTTCTGGATAAATACACAAACACAGAATAGCCAGCACACTTGATAAGACTACGAATTTAGGATAAGGGGAGGTGTTTCCTCTAAAGCTCATAAGGGGTTAATATTGAATCAGGGGTTTTCTCTATCATGCATAAGCATCCTTAACAATAATTTGTCTTAATTGCAGTTTCTGTTTTATGGAATCCGTTTGTAGAATCGAAACCACTTCTTTGCCTAGGCTGTCTAGATCCAAGGCTTTGAGTTCCCCCCCAGATGTCCCAGAGACACCATTAAAAAGTTGCTTGTGGTTTTCTTTCCTGAAACCCAGCTGCTTATCTCCTTCTTTTAACAATATTTCCATGCAGAAGTAGCACTGGACACACTAATTTCTGCACTGAATAGCTAAGCTGCCACATCCTTAAAACTTTATTTGTGGTTTCTGGCAGTGTTTATTGGCAATTTTTACTGCTTGTATTTGCATCTGTTAATAGACAAACTTACTTTTGTTTATTTACGTTCGTAAATATTTATAATATTCCAGTGTCTTCTATTTCTGTTTGTAAAAACCAGGATTCTTGTTTTTCAACTCATTGTTTCAAAATTTCTTTCATTGTTATGCAGTTCTTTGTCTTGAGAGACTATGCAAGAGAAACTCTTTCTTTGAGATGGCGATCTTGGATGACAAGTTATTATATGAAGCGTTACTTTAAAAACAGAACTTTTTACAAGATTCAATCTCGATCAATAATTGACAATCCAGACCAAAGAATAAACGATGATCTCAGCGCATTCACTGGAACAGCACTTACATTCTCTCTCACACTTTTCAATGCTGCTGTGGATTTGGTATCATTCAGCAACATCCTCTATGGAATCTACCCACCATTGTTTATTGTTCTGGTTGTCTACTCTCTTGGGGGGTACGGCTATTAGTGTCTTCCTTGGTAAGATATGTACTTGTCAATCATATATAATTTGCATAAAATTATTATGTCAACACAACCAATAGTTGATTATGTCTCGCGGCAAAATCGGCATATCGCGACCCGAACCCGGAGCGGCAGGCAAAGCGGATCATGCTGAGCAAGTGGACTAAGCGGCCCTTCGATGACATTCCAGACTCCTCCGTCCACGATGAGTTCGTCAAAGCCTACGCTGCAGCAAGCCTGTCCGCCAGGAAGGAGGCCATGGCGGTTATGTTTCCTCGACGTGGTGCGGCGAGCTATCCTCGGCGCGGTGCGGCGAGCGGCGCACCAACGTCGGGCTTCGGGCCGAAGCCGTAAGAGGCGGGTCGTGGAATTCGGCATCTCCGTCGCTCAATCGGTTTAGTAGTCAGTACGACCTCCGAAGCTCCGCTGTTACAGCCGGCGCCTTTTGTGTGTGTTTTGTCCGTCTAATCCTCTTGGCACCTCGCCTCTAGGAAAGCCGGAATGTAAAAACAATTCTAACTTCTTCTTAATGCGGTACGTGCAACGCACGTTTTCGAAAAAAGAATTTGGTCAGCTTGAACTTCATGCAAGAGAAGAAAGAAGCTGATTTTCATTACGGACTTGTCCGTGTTAGAGAAAATGCTGAATCAATTGCTTTTTATGGTGGTGAGGAAAATGAATTACAAATTTTGCTGGATCAGTTCAGGAGGGCTTTTGATAACCTAAGTGTAAGCATTACTTTACTTTTGCCATCAACTCTTATTTGTTATTCCTTCATTGCCTTTTTTAAGTTTCGAATACATTACAAACCGTGCTAAACTAGTTATCTTTCGGTGATGGCAGCCATATTAATGGCAGTTGGAATAGAGTATGAAGCTTGGAAACTAACCACAATTAGAACAAACAGAACTTGCTTGTTTCCAGTCCTTCCTTTGTCTTTCTAGAGACAAATATTATGTAATTTGCTTGAGCTATTCAAATGCACTAAAAGCGCCGAGTTAGCAGAAATATGCTTCATCATTTTCTTTTGCCAAATGATGTTTGCCATTAGTAAAGCAGATCACTTTATTTCTATATCATGGTTTTCTCTGCGACAAGATCTGATAATCATGTAAATCATACCTCTTGCGTAATAAATTTTCTTTTGTAACAATCAAATACAAGTTGTTGATCCTAATATACTCCAACAAACTGCTAATAATGGTGATAGCGTGGAAGGTGAGGAACTGAGCCTGGAAAGGTGTGGGTCTACACTACACCTCTACCACCCAGGTTCGAGTCCTCTTCAACTCGAATTTTGGTGCCTATTTTATTCTTATTTACATGCCTCATAATTCTTTGTAGGTTGGTTGAGTTCTATTTACTGTAAGAGTAGCCGGCTCTTTATGTGCTCTGCTATCGACTTATCACAATGCAGCTGCTCTATATTTATATTTAGCCATAAATTCCTACTGTTAAATATTTCCAGGCTGGCCACTTCATATATTTTATTTTATGTTTCAGGAATTGCTGATAGCTTCTCGGAATCTGAAGTTTTTCACTAATGGTTATGGATATTTGATTAAGATTCTGCCAGCTGCAGTTGTCGCTCCAATGTACTTCTCAGAGAAAATTGAGTTTGGAGTAATAAACCAATCAGTGTCTGCTTTCAATCATATTCTTAGTGATTTCTCTCTCATTGTTTTCCAGTTTCAGTCAATTAGTGCATTCTCAGCAGTTATCGATCGTCTAGGTGACTTTTCCCTCCCTCTCTCCCTCTGTTAACGTGGTTAACTATAAACTCCTCTTAATATAGGTGAATTTAATGATCTATTGGATGGTGAGTCCTCTCTATCTTCTCAATGTGATAGCATTGATTGGATCAAAATTGTTTTCAAAAGCAGTGGTCCTTCTGTTTTTAGTTCTAATGGATCACTAACACAATCTGATCCATGCATGGTTCTGGAAATTCGTAGCTTGACATTGTTAACACCAAGAAGTGGAAATGTTCTTATTACTGGCCTCGCTATGGAACTAAAAGACAAGGACCACCTACTGGTATTTCATTTCTTTAACTACTTGCATATTCAGCAAAAAAAAAGTTAGCTCTGACACAGATCGCTGAGGTGATAATGCTTATTTTTCACTTTAGGTGATGGGACCTAGTGGAAGTGGGAAGACCTCACTATTACGTACTTTGGCTGGCCTCTGGACTAGTGGTACTGGGGAGATCATATACCATGTAAGAGGTTCTATGCAGCTTCAAAAATCAAATTCAAGTTCTGATGAGCCATCCAACATGAATTCAGAATGTGGAAAATTGTCGAGAAGTTCCAAGCAAAGGAGAGATAACGCCATATTCTTCGTCAACAGTTGCTCTATCCTACATGGACTGAAGCTGCTCATCACTCACCAGATAATGATGTTCAAATTTCAGGTAGCTATTCTTATGTTGCTCAAAATTGTTAGTTGTAGGATGTTGAACAAAAGAACTTGACTCTGTTTGGATTTTGTTAGGAAAAAACTATTAAGTATACGTGTAAAAGTACTCACGGCGACATTTTCCTGAAATATGCATGTGCATTTATCCTAATCCCTTTTCTTTTAAAATAAATAGCAGATCATCTTCTTTTTCTGTCTGAAGTCTCCACATCAGATGGAGTCAGTGCCAAATCTGAGGTGCCCACAACGGCTGAACTGATCAAAGTCCTTGAGATTGTTAAGTTGGGCTACATATTGCCTCGTTTTAATGGCTTGGATTCTATGCATGACTGGGCTAGTGTTCTTTCGCTGGGGGAGCAGCAGCGTCTTGCATTCGCCTGGTTGTTACTTGCTACACCCTCTTTGGTCCTACTGGATGAGTCGACAAGCGCACTTGATGAAGCAAATGAGGTAAACTGAATTTATCTGTTACACCGCTATACTTTTTTTGCTTGATTATTAGTAGGCTTAGATAATTAGATTCATAGCCCACCGAGTGGCACAAATGTTTTCACCCCATCACAGAGTAGAAGAAAAGAAAGGGGTTGGTGTTCTGAGGCCATACTTTTGTATGGATGAAGAACTAGTGTACCCACACCTACTTTGATGTCAACTCTAATTAGTTTTATTTGTGCCACAGGCTCATCTATACAGTCAGATTGAAGCTGCCGGCATTACTTACATAAGCATCGGACACCGAAAAACACTTCACAAGTTCCACAACAGGGCCCTGTACATTTCTGATTCGACAGACGGAAATCTACACGGCTGGGAGCTAAAGCCCACAGACCAGCTTCCAGTTGAGGAGTCGTCTCCATTCCCTTCATCATAAACTTCAGTATTTGTCCCCTGGTTTGCCCCTTCCTCAGTTTTTGTCTGACATTTCGCCTCAACCACAAGTATGGCTCACCTGTCAGGAGTCAGGTACTGCCATAGTGCTACAAGCTGAAGTTGGACTGTTTTGGGAGTCACTCTTCAGTTGGATCGTCAAGATTGCTGCTGCCATGCTACCGCTGGCCGATTCGGGCTACAGGATAGGATAGCTCATCTTTCCAGGTGCACTTGGATCTTAGAGGTATCCCTCTGTCCCAGTACATAAGGCATAATCACCTTTGGTTGCGAACGAGCGTGAGCTCAGCTGGTCAGCAGCATCGGGTTGAGTCCGATGGGCCGCCGCCCGGGTTCGAATCCTGAGGGACTCGAATTTCCGGATTCGCACCAAAAAAATTCCCTCGCTGGCCCCGTGTGCCAAAGCACTGGTATAAGTAGACAGCCCAGTCTCACGGGTGATGGCTCCCAGTGTCAGGGCGGGGCCAGGGTTCGGGGATTTTCTCGGCCTGTGTGAGAAGGCTTTCTTCTATTACAATGCCGTGGGGGCGGTCTTACCCCCAACGGGTCGAGTTTTTTTTTAATCACCTTTGGTTTAAAGACTAAGATCACATATATTATTAAAGGTGATTACGCATCTGAGTTCCTACTAGGCTCAATCTTGAGTTCCTACAAGATTAGTACTGTGATGATATATGTGATTTTCGCCGCAGAAAGTACTGTAATGATACAATTAATCTTGAGTCTTGACCATCGAGTCACCCAAAGCCCATGACCTTGGGAGCCAGGCGCAGCAGCGTCTGGAGCGTGTCCGGCGAGAACTTGCGCGCGAACAGGCTGCAGATCCCGTCGCGGGCGCCGTTGTAGAAGCAGCGGTTGCCGCCGTCCTCCCTGATCTTCCTGATCAGTTCCTCCGTCACCTCCTTCCCGTCATGGGTGTGCGGGTGCATCCCCTGCGGCCGCTTCCAGTCGGCGTACGTGAGGCTCCGGTTGGCGTTCCGCGTCCACCCCAGCAGGTTGAGCAGCGTCGGGAGGTAGTGCTCGTCGGTGAGGCAGCGCCACCGCCCGACGCAGAAGTCGCGGAACATCTGGATGTAGGGCTCGTCGGCGACCACCTCGAGCGCCAGCGCCCGGTCCATCTCGAACCACTGCGCGCCCTTGCGCCAGTGCTCGATGGTGATGTTGGTGCGCTCCGCGAAGAACCTGTCGTAGCGCGCCCGGCAGTCGCCGTTCCCGTAGCTGTCCACGAAGCTGGTGGCCGAGCCGGTGAGGAAGCCGTACACGGTGGTGAAGTTGTACACCGGGATGCACGCCTCCGACAGCAGCACGAAGCGCTCGTTGCCGTGGTCCAGGAGCGCGCTCGCCAGCAGCCGGCTCTCGGCCTCCACCAGGTTCACGTGTCCCCATTTCGTTTCCTGCACGTCCAATCCAATCAGCATATTCATGGTTGTGCTGGAGGTTGAAGAGCACATTTTGCAGTGCTAGAATTTCACCTTGCTTGGGATCATGCGGCCGTAGAAGACGGAGTCCGGCGGCGGCGAGCCGGTGTAGGAGGGATCAGTGTGCACGTAGATGGAGTAGAGCTCGTTGTGCCCGGCAAAGAACTTCTCCCACAGAGGGCGCAGCGGCAGCTCACCTCTCACCAGGAACAAGAAGGCAATCTTGGGCACACGGCGGTAAGGCGTGCGATGTCCCTTCGGCGCCATAGACGCCCTCCAGAACAACTCCTCGTCGGTCATGTTGTGGATGACGCCGCTTGGCGCAAGAAAGTCCATCAGCCCCATTCGTAGGTTCTGTCGTGTTGGCAACGACAACGGTGTTGCTTCTGGTTGAGGTGGCAGCGGCGGAGACGGTGTAGGTGGAGTTGGAAAGGGCAATGATGCAACGAAAGGGGTGTAGATGTTTGGAAATTTGGCTATTGACGCCATGCCCAGGACAAATCCCAAGGAGACGAAGAGAAGCATATGAACCACATACTGGAGTTTCCCGACTGAGCGCGACGCCCGCGTGGGCTTGTTTGTGTCCTTGTCCTTCATGGCTTAGTCTCAAGCCAGTGGCATGAGTGAGAGAGAAATGCAGCTGCTGCCTTGGTTATACTACTACTGCTGCTGGAGAGATTGACTCGCTGTGCAAATTGGCATGGCTTGTTCGTGCAAAGGTTTGGAGTATTCAGTAAGCTACTTAGTATCAGTGGGATACCTATCGCTAGGACCTATATGAGCCACAGTTTCAACTCCCCTTTGCTTCCAGTAGGTATCATTGGTACAAATATATAAATTGCACAACTATTCACTTTGTGTAAACTGTAAAAAAGAAGAAATGAACTTACCCCCTTTGTGATGACTGATGAGCAAAGACCACGTATAATTGTGTGCACAAACAGGTTATCGTAGCCCTTTTATCTCTTCTGCGTCGTATTAGATTAGATGCAAGCAATAATATATACCACTTTTTCATTACATTGTAGTAGATGCCTATATAAGAGACTTATTAATCATCTTTGATTTCTGATCAGAAGTTTTTTTTTTTGGTATTATAAACAGGAGGTCAGAAGAAAATTCACATCTTAAAGAGGCAACTGAAAACAATTATAGCTAACTCCCGAAGAGATCAACAGAATCATCAGATTCTCATACTAATGCTCTACTATGCCAGTAGCATGGGATAATTCAGAAATGATGCTTCTCCTATAGTTTTTTTTTTATAAAGGATAATCAAATATCCGGCCTCTACACCCGAGGGTGTACACAGCCAATTATTACAACGTCGAGAAACAAATCACAGATCACGAAAAGAGAGAAAGCCAGAGTCTTATACATAGACCCGGAAACTAAAGCAAATGAAATAAGTGCTTCCACCCTCTATTGGAGATAACGAGAGGGCGTCCATGGCTTCCTCGTCACGCTGCAGCCGAAGACGTTGTCGACGGAGCTCCTATGGAATGGATCACTGCCTTCGTGCACGATCAGGCACCAGACGATGGTGGCCATGATGAGGATCATGATCTCCTCGCCCTCACGCTCCCCCAACCGCCTTCATCAAACCATCGTCGATGAAGACGAAGGTTTCGTGCCAACAGGGTGATGGAAGAGGAACGAAGAGGACGCCTCCAAGGGGGAGCGGCGTCCGCAGACGTCGCCGTCCGGGCTTTCGCCCTAGCCTCAACCAACACACCTGCTCAGGGACACGACCTCGTCGATCGCAGCGTGCCCCAATGGCCGTGGCAGCCAGCAGCCGGCACGGCCCTGTCCGCAGTCGTCGCAGTTATAGGATGGACTACACGCCGCGGGCCAAGCCGCGCACAGGGCGAGGCCCCCGCCTGCTCTAATCTGGCAGAGGCAACCGCCTGGACCACCAGCCGCAGCCGAGCACGGCCCCCATCGCCGGATCCAAGGATCACCGAATCCATGACCAGGGAGCCCAGATCCGTCTCCCCATGCCGCCGCCGGCGATCGGAGTTGTCGAAGACGCAACTGTTGGAGGAGAGAGGAGGGATGGGGGAGGCTGCCATCGGAGATACCCAGGGAGGCTGCAGACGCCGGATCCGGTCGTGGAGATGCCGGATCCGCCATCATCGGTGCCGGATGTGCCACCGGTGAGGTTCCCGCGACACCACCTGCTCCGACGCGTTCTCGCCATGGGAAGGCCCAGCCGTCGCCCTCACGGCCGTCTACCGGGCTGTGCCGGCGTTGGGCTCCGGCGACGGCTGGAGAGGCGAGGGATGGGGGCGGCTGCGAGTGGCGGCGCTCGGTGGGTGCCGCCCGAGTCGCTCTAGGGTTGGGCGACGCCTCGAACAATACTTAAGATTCTGATCCAATGTTTCATAGTTTAACTTTAACATTAAAAAAATCACAGAAGGGGGGAACCAGCATTAACAGCAGCCTTCTGCAATGCTACACATACCTAAAGGGCATAATAATAGACTGCATACGAACACTATAAGCTCATTCATTGTAGTTGTAGGAGCAGCACAGTCTCATATAAAAAGTAAAGATCAATGCCATTTTCATCGAAATTGAAAATAGTGAATCTTCTACTCAGAGGGGTGGATGACGGATTTGGGCAGTGCGGACTGGGATTGGTGGCGCCGCGCAAGAGATTGCAATTTGCCAATTTGCGAACCCTAAACCGCTTTGCTGTTGGTAGGCTAGTCTCGAGTCCTCTTCATCGCCCGACTGTGTTTTTTTTTTTTTTTTTTTTTGAGAATCATCGCCCGAATGTGCTGGCCTAGTCGTCCGGATTCAAAAATCGGCCCGATAGAGGCCGACCTGCTCAGCCCGAGAAGTTTGGCCCAACTTGCGCATACTCAGCCCAATTCCATTTACTTTTCCTAATATTCTTTCTGATCGAGATATATGAATTACATTTACGAGTTGAATTCCACGTTTAACGTAACTAGATCAACAATTTAGGAAATAAATTTTTTTTGTACAAATATATGATAAAATAGTACAATGGTATATGTATAATGATGGGCTAGTATAACCAACTTTAATTTTCTTCTAAACTAGTTTAACTTTTTTGAAAAAAATAACTTCAGATTTTTATGTTTTTTTATGAAAATTTCAATATCTTCATGCTAGGTCTTTATGCATGCATTGCACTGGGAACCATAATTTCTTTTACAAATATTTGGTATTTTATGAAACGTTGTTGGGAGAAAGGGGATCTGATCCTTGTGTCATCTGATGGTGGAGCCAAACACGGAGCAAGGTGGGGCGATCAAGAGGGGATGGGCCAAAAGAGGATGGTCTGTTTGGTTTGGGAAAAGCTACCCACATTTATGAACAAATATTCTTATAATAAGACAAAAAATAACTTTAGATTAATAAGTCTGCCTGTTAGATTTCTAACAATGGAAGCAAAGGAACCTATGGCTCATAGATATTATTGCTTCTGAGGTATATATATCCTACGTGCTAATAAAACATTGCTTAGTCAATACTTAAATAGAACTTTTGAACGAACAAGTCATGTCCAATTTAGACAAGTCGTGCTTTGGCTTGGATGGGTTGACCCACAGGGATGGTTAGATCACTACTTCACTAGTTCATCACTCAATGCAACTAGCTCAATCATATAACCGGCCGGTAGCAGCATTTCTTTCTCATGCATGCTGCTAAGCTTGAATCCAAGCCTGCTAGGTAGTCATGCATGAGCGACACAAGCAAAGTCTATGGCACGAAAAATCCTCAATGAGCTGCGGGAGCGCGTGTGTAGATCGAACACCGCGATAGTATAAGTGCATAACCAAGGCAGCTGAGCTCACCCAGTGCTGTGCTGCGAGCTGCTTGAGGCCAAGCCGTGAACGACATGAACAAAGCCATGGCTGTTGGCGGGAAGAAGCTCTTCAGTGCGGTGTCTATGCTTCTCCTCTTCTCCTTGGGATTTGTGCTCGGCATGACCTCCAGCTCCAAGTTCCCAAACTTCTACCTCTCCTCTGTCGCCCCATCGCCCTCTCCACCGCCACCACCGGTACCATCGTCTCCACCTCCGGTGCCGCTGCCACCGCAAAACCCAAAAGTGGGGCTGGCACGTTTCCTGGAGCCGCCCAGCGCCATGCACAACATGACCGATGAGGAGCTGCTGTGGTGGGCGTCCATGACGCCCGAGCTCCGCAGCACGCCGTACCACCGCGCGCCCAAGGTTGCCTTCCTGTTCCTGGCGAGAGGCGACCTGCCGCTGCGGCCGTTGTGGGAGAAGTTCTTCGCGGGACACGAGGGGCTGTACTCCATTTACGTGCACCACGACCCCTCCTATACCGGCTCGCCGCCGGAGGACTCTGTCTTCTCCGGTCGCATGATCCCAAGCCAGGTAACTAACTATAGAGCAATCTGAATTCTGAAAACAGAGAATTATATAGTTTTCATTGATAAAACAAAAGGAGAAATTTTCTATAAGATGTTGCTCACATTTCGTATATATAAAAATTCAGAAAACGATGTGGGGAGACGTGAGCCTGGTGGCCGCGCATCGCCGGCTGCTGGCGAACGCGCTCCTGGACCTGGGCAACGAGCGGTTCGCGCTGCTCTCCGAGTCGTGCATCCCACTGTACAACTTCACCACCGTGCACGCCGTGCTCACCGGCACCGACACCAGCTTCGTTCACGTGATGGTCACCCCGGCGCGCTACACCGCCCTGTTCGCAGAGCGCAACAACATCACCGTGGCGCAGTGGCGCAAGGGCGAGGGGTGGTTCGAGATGGACCGCGCGCTGGCGCTGGAGGTGGTCTCCGACGACACCTACTTCCCGACGTTCCGCGAGAACTGTGAGGGGCAGCGTGCCTGCCTCATGGACGAGCACTACGTGCAGACTCTGATGAGCGTGCTGCGGTGGCCGCGGAGCGCCGGCCGGACGCTCACGTTCACGGATTGGAAGCGCCGGGATGGGCTGTTCCACCCGCACAGCCACCGCGGGGAGGAGGTGACGGCGGAGCTGGTCGAGGAGATCAGGGGAGGCGCGCGCTCCGGCATGAACTGCAGCGCGTACGACGACGGGGCCAGCGGCGTCTGCTTCGTGTTCGCGCGCAAGTTCACGCCGGACACGCTCCAGCCGCTGCTCCAGTTGGCGCCCAAGGTCATGGGGTTCGGGTGAGACGATCGTGTTTAGTTTGTATAATATTGTTGTGGCTGCGCTTTAGATGTTTTTTGGATTTATATTACTTTATTGGAAGTGTCATCTATATCAGCACCAGTCACTAGAAGAATAAAATATATTTTTGAAGCTTCTTCTAACGTGTAGCTGCAGAAACGGGAACGCTAGCTTGGTTAATTTGGCGAGCGATAGCCATGTTGCTTGCTAGTTTCACAGCACGCAATCACATTCACGCCAGCACACGCGTGCAGGCCCGTGATCGCCGTGCGCCCGCATAAAGTCATCGACCTTTTGACTTTGAGGGCCCGTAGTAGTGTAATGTCTGTTGGGCATTGTGTAATGCGAGCCATTTTGGTTCCCGGGGTAAAAAGAAAAATTGAAGCTAGCTACGGAGCCACAATTCTAATTCCACGGGCATCGTGGCAGTGGCGGAGGCAGGATTGAGCCTGTAGGGAGGCTTTCCTGTTCTCCTTCCTCCTCCTATCTCTCTTTCCCTCCTTTCTCCTTAAATATGTAGGTGAGGTTTCTAGGAGGGGCTTGAGCCATCTTGCCTCACCGCTGGATCCACCGCTGCTCCGTGTTACAGTACTATTACATTACGGTAATAAACTGTGCTGGAGACGAAGTTAAGAAGAACCGTGCCAAAGAGGCCCTAAGAACTTCTCACGCTTGGGCTCGACGACGGTACCCAGTAACTAGGAGGGCTTTGAGCGGAAAAGATAGTCACTGGGCACGACTAGCTTGACTTTCGTCAATTCTAGTGTGCTTGGAGCTAAGTGTTCATGTCAATGTATAGAACAAATTTTTGTGCAACTTACAATCAGGGCCGAAACTAGTGGGTTTTATCAGGGTTAGCTAACCCCTAATGTGACAAATCCTATATCAATTTACTGTTAGCTAGTGTATTTAGGTGGTGATTAGTAGAGATGAACTTATAGACTTTGTTGTGTGGCTTCGCTCTTGAACCACTATTAATATATGATCCACTTAATTTTGTCTTTCGTAAAGTTTCTTAATTCTTATATATGTTTGTAAACCCGCTTCTCTCTCTCCCTCCTCAGCATACAACCCCTATAGTCCTTTACAATACTTGCTCTAAGTGGTGAACATAGGCAACTATTGATTTGAGCGCTTGCTTTATCTAGAGTAGACAACTGTGCAATTTTGACATTTCAATATCTTATTACAGAAATAACATGCCGTTTCCCTCAAAAAATTGTTCATCTGCCGATTCAAAAAATGAAAAATTGTTTCTTCTGCAGGTGATTGGTGTTCATAGATGACACTCGTATACATTAATTAATTCCAAAAACATCTGAAGCAACCACAGAAATACACAATCTCGATCTCGCCTCACCCGAACCCCATGACCTCGGGCGCCAACCGGAGCAGCGGCTGGAGCGTGTCGGGCGTGAACTTGCGCGCGAACACGTAGCAGACGCCGTCGGCCCCGTCGTGGTACGCGCTGCAGTTCCTGCCGTTGCGCGCGCCTCCCCTGATCTCCTCGAGCAGCTCCGCCGTCACCTCCTCCGCGCGGTGCGTGTGCGGGTGGAACCCCGTCCGGCGCCGCCGGTCCCAGTCCGTGAACGTGAGCGTCCGGTTGGCGCTCCGCGGCCACCGCAGCACGCTCAGCAGCGTCGGCACGTAGTGCTCGTCCATGAGGCAGGCACGCTGCCCCTCGCAGCGCTCGCGGAACGTCGGGAAGTAGGTGCCGTCGGAGACCACCTCCAGCGCCAGCGCGCGGTCCATCTCGAACCACGCCTCGCCCTTGCGCCACTGCGCCGCGGTGATGTTGTTGCGCTCCGCGAACAGGGCGGTGTAGCGCGCCGGCGTGACGATCTCGTCCACGAAGCTGGTGTCGGTGCCGGTGAGCACGGCGTACACGGTGGTGAAGTTGTAGAGCGGGATGCACGACTCGGAGAGCAGCGCGAACCGCTCGTTGCCGAGGTCCAGGAGCGCGTTCGCCAGCAGCCGGCGGTGCGCGGCCACCAGGCTCACGTCTCCCCACACCGTTTTCTGCATTTTTTTTTGTATATACGAAATGTCAGCAACATCTTATAGAATTTCTCTTTTTGTTTTGTCAATGCAAACTATAATTCAACGTTTTCAGAATTCAGATTGCTTAGTTAGTTACCTGGCTTGGGATCATGCGACCGTAGAAGACGGAGTCCTCCGGCGGCGAGCCGTTGTAGGAGGGATCGGTGTGCACGTAGATGGAGTAGAACCCCTCGTGTCCTGCGAAGAACTTCTCCCACAAGGGACGCAGCGGCAGGTCCCCTCTTGCCAGGAACAGGAAGGCAACCTTGGGCGCGCGGTGGTACGGCGAGCTGCGGACCTTGGGCGTCATGGACGCCCACCACAGCAGCTCCTCGTCGGTCATGTTATGCATGGCGCTGGGCGGCTCCAGGAAACGTGCCAGCCCCACTTGTGGGTTTTGCGGTGGCAGCGGTGTCGGAGGTGGTGACGACGATGGCACCGGAGGTGGTGGCGGAGAGGGCGGTGGCGCAACAGAGAGGTAGAAGTTTGGGAACTTGGAGTTGGTGGTCATGCCGAGCACAAATCCCAAGGAGAAGAGGAGAAGCATAGGCACCGCACCGAAGAGCTTCCCGCCTATGTGAGACACAGCCATGGCTTTGTTTACGTCGTTCATGGCTTGGCCTCAAGCTCGCAGCACAGCACTGGGATGACGATGAGCTCAGCTGCCTTAATTGGTTATGCACTTATACTATCCCGGTGTTCTACCCGCACTCCCATAGCTCCCCTTTGCTTGCTCTGCAAAATTAACATGGCTTCTCCCTGCAAAAGTCAGTTGCGTTCACTGACCTCTTCTGAATCATCACTAGACCGTTGGCAGCAATCTATGGTTCCCACGTTGATCCTTTGCTTCCGTTGTGAATCGCTGCATAAAGATGGCGTGCCCGTTTGGGAGGAACAAATGCCGATTCATTGGGCCGTGTTATTATTCAGCTGCGCATACACAGCGGAAATGCCGATCAGAAGGTGCAAGGATAAAATCTTCGACTGAAACGGCACTCTGTTGTTTAAATTCTCATCCAATTGCATTGGTGAGAGTATTCCGGAATAGTTTCCAAAGAGAAGGCAGGAACAGCAACTAAGAGTGGCAACAAAGCAAACTTTGGAGTGACACGACTAAGCGTAGGAGAGACAACAGCCATAGCTTGTCATGCTTGACACTAGATTTTTTTATGCTCACCGAGTCAACATATTCTCTATAGAGTAACGGCATGAGCCAGAAGATGCTCACTTTCAAGTTTGTTTTGCCTCTTTCATCCAATGCCCAGGTTAACTACCTCTTGACCTCCTAGTCAGCTATGAGCCGTAAGGATTATGCAGACATACTAGCAGATTTGACCTCGTAGGCCCTTAGCTACACCTTACTTTCCCTGTTTTATGATTCGGCTAAAGTTTGATTGAAATCCTAAGAACTCAGATCCTAATCCCTCGCTTTCCATGCTCCTAGTCTGGATACTTCTCTTGTGTGTAGATGTGCCAATCACAGCCAATACTTGTAGAAGAGTTTTGGCAATTCAACTTTCGACTGAACATACTGGTAGAAGAATCTTGGGAATATAATATAAAGCTGGAAAATTATAGACCGAGAGAATCATAGCTTGCAATAGTTCCTTCGGAGAGCCCAAGCAATTGCAAGACCGCCAGCAAGGGCACTTGCCGCAAGGATAGCTGGGGATCTCCTGGAATGCAAATATGCCACCGCCCAACGGAATATGAATTGCACTCCACAGCTTTCCTTAAAGTTTTCCAATGAGAAGTCCTGCATATAGTAGAGTTGTTAATCTTGCTATTTCGGAAGTGTGAGTGCGCCTTGGTGGACAACCCAAACATTCATCGGATTATTACAAGATTTTGTTCCCCGTCATTGAATTGTTAGTGTCATGCACAAAATAAAACAAAAAATAGTGAACAGAGCAGCTTAAATGCAATCAAAACACAGAATGTGAATTTGGAAGATCCTTTTTCTCATACTTGCCATCAAACTTTAGTGAGAAAATCATCACAACTTCGTCTGAACATTTCCAAAGAGAAATCCTGCATTATAATCCCCAAAATATTTGATTAAACATTTAAACTAAGTAGTCCTGCATGATAATCCCCAAAATATTTCATTAAACTAAGTAGCTGGCAGTATGATTGAATAATCAGTTCTAGCAACAAGGTAGAGGTCAAATGAGGAAAAAGAAAAAACTCGATATGGGGGGAAGACCTCCCGAGAAATCTGTAGGGTCGAGAAAAGGCTCCAAAACGTGGCTGCACAGGACGCGCCTGCATCAAGTGTATCTTTGCACAGTTAAACGGTGAGGGGCCTTTCTTTTTGTGTCCAAGCCAGGGTTTGAAACCCCACCAGCAGCCTCCCAATTGGAGGTCCTATCACCGTGCTATCACTACGTTTGTTAGGTCAATGAGGAAAAAAATAACTCCGCAAATCATCTAATGGAAGCCAGCACAAACTTATACTATTAAGGCTAGCCATATCCTTACAGCCGATGGTGTTTCCAATTATGCCCTTTTAAATGAAAATCCAGATGGAATCCTCTCCCTCCAGAGTTAAATTAAAAAAAAATGTGAAAATGGGCCATTACAATTTTAATGTGGCAAAATGCAAAACAACTCAAGTCTAGTCCACAATGAGAAGCTGAGAAGCTCTAGCCCAATCACGTGGATCTAATCATCTAAATCAGCAATGTTTGGGAGTAAAATTATCTATCTGACTAAATGAACATTTTGCAGTACTTTCCCTACACTATATCGATCATTTACACTTCTACCATATCAAATAGAACAGATTATTCATAAATCTAGAATATCTTTATCTTCTTTAATAATGCATACAGGGGAAAGGTGTATCTCAGGACAGTAATATTTCCAATACTCACCTTGGGCAATTTATGTAAGGAGTTCAGATGATCAACATGAAGGCGAACGTTGAACGAAGCAGGAATCCAAAACTTCCTGTCGACATCACTGTAAGTCTTTGAAACTATATCAAACAGAGTTTGGGCCCCATTCTCTATGGATTGCAGAATGGATGCTTCTCTAGCCCTTCGATTCCTGGGTAAACACAGACTGGATCAGGTTGTGTACAGAGTCTTGAAAAAGGCATATTGCTTTTTGAGTGAAAATCTCTTTGTATAGGGTAAGAAGTAAGCAGGCTACATTTGAATTGGATATGAAAAAATATTCCAAAAGCTACAGCAAACAATAGAACTTGGAACATGTACGATAGGCTGTAGAACATGAGGCAAAGAAACCAGGGAGTGATAAAGTTTCTTATTTCTCAAAATTGTATAAAGAAATGATTAGTTCTCCATGCCTGAGATATCCACAAAGCATATACTTGGGCCATAGGTTGATCCTTCCATGCATTGGAATTAATACATGCGGTGACAAGTCCAAGAATTTGTATGTAGTTTCAAAGTAATCCTGCACATTTCAAATCAAACCATTCTGTTATAAAGCACTATTCAGTATATTCTGGAGGGAAGAGTGCACATGAAGAAAGAATGTGGGCACATATTCCATTCAGTTGCACAGAGCGCAGTGATGCCATATTGCTAGTTTAACCTTCCAGGTTCCAAAAAAAAAGTGCCATTACCTTCATGTTGCCACCACTTCTACTGTCCAAAGTTGCACTTCCATGCCTGCAAATGGGTAAAAAACATCTTTTAAGAACTGCACATACATGATGCATTTAAGTTTAGTATATAGCATATACTAATGTTAACTCTACTACATTGTTATAAAGATTAGTTATGCCTGCAAATGGGTAAAAAAAACATCTTTTAAGAACTGCACATACATGATGCATTTAGGTTTAGAGTATATAGCATATACTAATGTTTACTACTTTGTTATAAAGATTAGTTATGTTCCTTTTGGCCATGTTTTAATCTATAACCATTTAATGAGGGCCTGTCTACTGAACAAATGATGGTGCTCCAGGAAACAAAAACCAAATGCAATATTGCTTGCAATAGCAGAGGAAGATAAATCAAGTCAACTTGCATCTTAAAACACAGCTATTTGGGTTCCAAATAGACAAAAAGAAAAACAGGCATATTTCATTCCTACAAAATTCCAGCAGTTCCAAATGTCAACAAAGGTTTGAACAAATATGGTTACCCTATATCTCCCTATGCTACCAATAATAGTCTGAACAATGCTTACCCTACACAATGATCTCCAACAACCAATGTATTGGTATTTACATGGAGAAGCCCCATATGACCATCTGTATGACCCTGGAATTCAAATATGGTGTGGAACTAAGAACCAAAAAATACACAGAAATGTAATATACAAGCACTGCATCACTTAAATATTGATCAAATAAAAACAAACTAGAGTTGTATGCTTTGGACTCATTAACAAAAGGGGGAAAAAGAATATCCAGAAAGTGTAAAATTGAGTAAAATTTACGTCATTTTTAGGTATATGGCAATTAAGAATCGATAATATATTTTGAGTTAAGATCACATAAGGAAATGGCTTAGCCCAGAATCTGAAATAAAACAAGATATGTTTCTCCTATGACTTCTCGTAGTAAGTTCAGGCATCCCCTTGTTTTGCAAATATATTTGAAGAACTGCAATACAAAATGTTTAGTAGCAACCAAGCACTATACATGTACTACTATCAACTTCTGCAGACTATTTTTTTAACGCAACTTCTACAGACTATTTTTATAGGTTGATGTTCTTGATTTGGCTCTAAATAGACCTAGCTACGAAAATAAGTTAAATACTTCAGAAACTTTATAATTACTGGACCATTTGAATGCATTATCATGTGTTAAGAGCTCAATAGAAGAAAATTCTTCTTACCAGCAAGTATATAGATATAAATAAATGTAAGCAAAAAACACAAATGGCAGAAAAATTATCCAAGAGCAGTTTACTTACAGGTGCAAAAACAACTTGTAGTTCTTGGTTACCTATGCATATCTTTTCACCACCAGTTACTGAAGTGTAATCAATCTGCCAATTTCCTATAGAACATCGCATCATGCACATTGAGATGAACAAAATATGGGCATCAGGGCATGGATAACATAAACAAACAGAGAAAAAGTACATAGTACAAGCTAAATCACACATGCGGTGCAGCAGCTTAAGTTAGGGAAATGACAATAGTGATCTAAAATGATTGTGTGATACACTAAATTTTTATATTGATTGTCTTATATTAGATTATTAAGAGTCTATAATCATTAGGAAAACCCTGAAATGCAGGAGATTTGTGTATCATTATATTAAGAAGGAAAAAAAGGGGGAAGAACCCTTACAAACAGAAACAAAAAAACCCATGAACACACCCATTAGATTAGGAAGAAAACAATCTCAACCTTAACTAAAACATCAACAAATCCAATAGCTGCTACCCATCATCCACCTTCTGGAGCAAGGGCAAGAAGGTATGTAGTTCCTTGAGCCCCTGCCGAACCCCAAAGGTGGAGCTCCTCAACAACAAAGCGTCAGAGCTCCAGCTATGCTAGGAGCAGCACCATCAAACACACACCATTTATGGTGATTCAACAGTAAAACGTCAGAGCTCCAGCTATGCAAGGAGCAGCACCATCAAACACACACTATTATGGTGATTCCAAATCGTCCAAGCGCTTAAGATGATAAGAAAGTTAGGGCCCTTCCTAGCTTGCTCATTGACCAAGTTCTCATCTCTAGCCCACCATTATCAAAGGAAACCTCATCTGGCTGAGGACAAAAGATCTGTAGTCCAACCTTATTCAGATGTAGCAAAAACTATTCAGATGATTTCCCAATATTCACAGCCAGGTATAAGTATGATAATCTGAGGAGATGTGGAAAGTATAAAGAGCGAAGTGCCAGATTGGTAGTTGGGTTCAGAGCAATAAAACTTGCCAGATACCTCCTCATATATTCAAGTATCATGCATTCATGCTTAACAGATTTCAGACCCTCAGAAATAAGGAGATGAACACATTTCTGCCATGACGATGACAAATTTTACAATATTGGCAAAAGAAAACAAATATGCGTAGGTTATCACCTTTCCCAATGCGATCCATTGTACTTTGGTGTGTCAGAAGAACAGCATCAGGATTGCATCTCTGAACGACTGAAAGACCTACAATTTTGAACCAAATGGATTCAGTTTGTTTATGATGCATAGCATAGATAGACCTGATAGTAATTGACTACAGCAGGTACTATGGCATGATTCCATTTCACCACCTCGATTTGATACTCCCGGATACGGTCTTACTTAGAACAAAATTGGAATATTAAAAAGCAAACAAAATGTTCAGTAAATATTGTTCTTCGTACCCTCAATGTGATCATGGTGATGATGCGTAACAAGAACTAGTAACCTTTTTGGAAGGGAATTGACAAGATCTGCAAGCTGAATATGATATAAGAATGTAATTAGACAATGGAATGGAAGAACTAGTACATGCAAAAAGACAGCTTCAACTCAGAGTAAGCATTCTAATAAACACTCCATGGTGACTGCAGGTGTGCATACAGTGTTATTCTACAGAAACAGTTGGCACATTTTGAAAAGGTAATGTTTTATCAGAAAGTCTCATAATGATTTTGTCCCTGGTGTCATCCTTTTGCATCTTTTGCTACTTCTACTGTGCTGTGATATACAGAAATAATCGGGCACTAATCCTTTCCTCATAAAGCTACGGGCAAATCTTAAGGCCTCAAGGAAATAAGGGCACATGAAGAAAACTGTCAGTACTCAGTAATATAGGTATAGAATGGAAGGAACTGTAGCAAATAAATAAGGGGAAGACACATTCTGAAAATCTACAATCCAATAAAACAAACAAACCTAAGGTGGGAAATGCACTTCATATTCGTAAGACAAGTGATATTAAAGACACTTACAGGTATGCACATTGGTTTTTCTAAAGAACACAAATGAAAATTTTCTCTTACCTCTGCATGAACCTGAGAGCTGCATCCAGGATCTATAAGCAGAGCTTCCCCCGAAGCGAAAAAATCAGAACATGTAGATCCACCAGCACCATTGGTTGATCGTACCACCACAAGATTAGTTGTACGGAATGGCGCTAGTGTCCTACTCTTCATAGGTACAAGTGTTATTCCAGGTGGGTATTCCTATTGAACAATGCATGTCAGGTCTGGGAAACTATCACTCACTATATGGCATGAATTCAAGGCAAAAAAAAAAGGATACCTGGAAGGGCAATGCAGGAGAAGCTGTGCAGGTTGATGACAGCTCCGAATTCAGAAGTCCAACATATGCATACTGCCCTATGCGATCATTACCTGGCTTTGCTTCTGACAGCAACCTCAATGCACACTCCTTGGACATCCATCTACATGACTCTGCCATGGGCAACGCAAGCATGATGGTCAAGCAATTCCCTATTCAGACACACTAAAACATTATTAAGCATCTGACCTTGTGGAGCATCCAATTTCGACTCAAGTGACCCGATGATGTACACCGTGTTAATGCCAGCGTCCGGGCCAAACTCTGCTTCCTCCACATACTTGAGGAGCCTCCACTCCCCACGCATCGCATCCGGCAAGCCGAATTGGTCAAAAATCTACGAGAAGCCATCATTTATAACAAAGTTCGCCGAAATTGAGCTGCCAAAAATTACAGGCCGAAATCGAGGAGCCACTTTGAGAACTAGTTTGCTGCTGCTAAACAACTGTAGCCACGGGTAACAACTGGTTTGCTGCTGCTAAACAACTGTAGCCACGGGTAACAACTGCAGCAGAGCGCAAAAATTAGCTCTGTAAAACTCGGCTAATGGGTAAGTCACCTGATCAAGGGCGGCGGACACGTCGAGGCGCGAGAGGTCGAGGCGGCCGGCGACGGAGTCCGCGCCGCCGATGGCCACCTCCGACCGGGGCGTCCCCGCCGCGAGCGGGGCGAGGGGCGCGGACGGGAGGTCGTAGAGATCGCTGTCGACGAAGCGCCGGTAGTCCTCGTCCTCATCGGGTGGGGACGGCGGGCGCGGCTGCCGGACGACGAGGAACTCGCCGGTCGAGGGGACCGTGATCGCCGCCGCAAGCCTGTAGGAGGGGGAGCCCATCTTCTCGGCGCCGCGCTGCTGTGAATTGATTGCGGGTTGTTGGGACTAGCGGGCGGGTTTTACAGGAGACCAGGCGAGCTCCCCTAGCTTCATCCGCGCAGGCAGACGGGGCGAGCTATGCCTCAGCAGACAGCGACCTGCTGACCTGCATGCTTGGCTGGCGCGTTCCGTGCTTGCGATTGATGTGCATCATCAACAACGATCTAGAGCGGCCACTGGGCCACTGCAGGCTCACAAGTCACATGGATATGCCCCATTTCCATCAAAAGGAAATGCAGTGGTGGGGGCACCAATCGCAATATGAATCCAGATGAACAGTCTTTTTTTAACATTCTATTTTCAGGAGAGTTCATCTATACAAGAGAAACGACGAAATTTGAAAAGAAAAACGAAAACCTTATCTCCAGAAACATCGACAGGTTCATTGTTTCTGAATTCTGATTGATGACAGGGGAGTAGGGGAAGCACAGCTAAACTATTGCTCCAACACAACCCACACACCAAGTCACCTACGATTGGCACTCTTGCCATTCGCTTATTTCTGAAACTACATGAAACTGGAAAGAGTCTCCAGGTCCAGGGATGCTCGGTTGTGTGCTTGGTTGCATTCGCAATCACCAAAACGTCGCCAGCAGCATGACTAGCAGAAGCACATCATTCTGCTACACTTAGTTCACGTTCAATCTCTTCAAGTGATCGCCCCTTGGTCTCGACCACATTCCCAGCTATGTAAAGAACTGCAAGGGCGCACACTGATGCAAATCCCAAATATACATTGCTGATCCCGAACTTGTGGACGACACTCAAGAAGTACAGGCCAATAAAGAAGTTGGATACCTGAAGAAAGAAAAAGGAAAACAGGTTAAGTACTCAATGGTAAGTAAAGCCAAGGTTAATTACTTAATTATGGTAGTGTCCATCATCTTAGCAGCTATAAAGGATTTCATATAGAATTTTGAAGTTTGAACAAATTTCAGGGCAAAAGCTTCGAAAATCCAGATATTCACTAGTAATGCCTTCAAAGTTCAAGCTAAACTTATCTACCAGAGCAATCGATATTAATCAAGGATGATAAGAAAACAACCTTAACATGCCCAAACATTCTATCAATGTCTACTCACCAGAGCAATTATCTTACCTTGTATTTTGCAAAACCATGTGCTGCAAATTATGTAGTGGAACGAGAAAAACAAAGCAAGATATACGCAATGAATAAAACAGAATGTGATCGGTTGGGACTTAGGACAACTATATATACATTTGGTATTAGTGTATGTATGAACAGTTGTGACTCACCCAGTGCATGCCTAGAGATAATGCAACAGCCTTGGCCCTTATTCTAGAGGCAAATATTTCAGGAAGAAGTAGGGCAGGAACAGGACCAGCTCCTAGAGCAAAAGACAGCACATACCTGCACAAAATCATACTCCAGTTATCTCAAACATTCAAGTTATACATTCAAATAGAATCAGCAAGACCAAACAAGATGAATCATTAACAACTTACAGAACAGTGCCAACAACAGCAAGAGTACCAGAATAAGGTGCCAGAGCTTTCCAGGTGAAGGACAATGCTAAGAGTAGCATTGAAGCACCCTTCAGGGGAGAAAAAAGTGAATATGAACCCTACATTTTCTGATTGAGAAAGAAAACAAATACATGATTTATTGAACACAAGGGCAATACCATTCCAGAAAAGCTTGTCAACAGAAGGCTTTTCCTTCCTTGCTTGTCCATTAGAGAAGACGCAATCATGGTGCCTACAAGTAAATACATACCCCCATGCATCAGAAAACATGTTCTCAGTATTAAAATCTTATTGCTAAAATTAGACTTACCAAAAACATTGGCTGCTCCAACAAGAGCACTGGCAGCAACATCAGATGTAATGCCTGCACTGCGGAACACCGATGTAGAGTAATATACAACGGCGTTTATACCAGCAAGCTGCTGGAACAAAAACAGTGCTGCCCCCACACTCACAACTGCAAATGAAAGATATATCAGATAACATGTTCTGTAGCGTCTTCACCATAGTATCAATTCCTGCAAACTTCTAATCTGGGCCACATGATGTTGATCCAAGGGGCGCAGGGGGATTGGATAATTTTGCGCTTAACTGCCCGCTCCTAATCACACACTTGCAAATCCCACCTCTCCCCCGTGCCCCCTTGGATCAACATCATGTGGCCCAGATTAGAAGTTTGCACTAGATACATTGCCTATTACAAATGATATAGTTGTAAAAAAATATATTTTAATAACTGTACAATTTTGCTATGGTTTCTCAATGTTGTAGAGGACAAACTAGTAAGTTGTGTTTTTGGGGACTGTACAATGTCCAGAACATCACTTTTTGGTGACTGGAGTAATAAGTAATTTAGGTTGTTCAGACTATGAGTGATGACATGTGTGCATGAAACACAAGGCCATTGCAAATGTAATAGCATAAAATCCATTAACATACTTATTTTCCTGATATGTAATGAATAAGCATTTTTGTTTCCACAGACATGACTTAAATTAAGCAAATTGCTTCATGCCATTAAAAATTCTTAGGAATTCTAACAACCATCAATTTCTGGTAAAGCGGGCAAGATATTTCCACCAACTTATTAACTTCATTAGATATAAAGCGGCAAGATATGTCCACCCAGTCATTGACTTCATTAGATATTGGATGATGCTAGCAATAGAATGGAATGAGAAGAGAAAATAATCAGAGAATATTTCATCATGCAATTATTAAATTTGCCAATTCCGAAACTGTCAAAACAAAACTACCTTTCCAATAACGCGTGCTGAAAAGATCAAACCAGCCCGCTTCGGGCTCAGAAGAACTTTGGCCACTAGCTCTCAGATCATACATAATTTCGGTAACTTTTTCTTTTCCATACAGTCTTTTCACAGCTGATTCTGCTTGAATAACCTTTCCTTGCTGCAGTTAATGTCAGAAAAGTAAATCTTGAGTCTTGTGCTACAGTCTGGAGGCCGAAATACACAGTATGTTCAAAGAATTTGCATAGAACCTGGAATAGCCAACGAGGGCTTTCAGGCGAAAAGGCCATTCCTACAGCCAGCAAAATGGATGGAACTACAGCAATTCCAAACATTGTCCTCCACCTGATTAAATACAGTTACAAATGGCAAGAGCATGAATATAATCCATATATCAAATGGAATTTGTTGTCATATGAATTGCATATCTAGATGTAATTTATAGGATAGAAAGGTTGAATAAAAAATGTGTAGTTCTTCCACTGTCAATATTTCGACACTGCCTCCGTTAATCAAGAAATAAAATGAAGCAGGGAAACAAATGAACAAGCTAATGGAAAACATACCAGGCAGGATTTCTTGCCAAAGGTAATCCAGCTAACAAAGCTGCAAGAATTCCAATGCAGATAAAAAGTTGATTAACAGAACCAAGTGTTCCACGAATTTCAGTTGGTGAGATCTGCAAAGTACAAGAAGTTCATTTTGTTGGAGATGTTCGCTAAAACAGGCAGTATATATTGAACAAAGACAGAAGTAACTGTAACATATCGCAATAGCGAAACAAAGCAACTGTCATTTGAACATATCACGACCTCAGATATGTAAAGGGGTACAAGGGCAGATGAGATCCCAATACCAATTCCAGCAAGCAACCGACCAATAATCATGGTGCGGATATCTTGAGCTGTTGCACTGCAGATGTTTCTGTGTCAGTTTCATATAATAAAACAGTGTATACTTACAAGTTACAACTAAATAGTTCAAAACACACCTCAAGAATGCACCTAGTGCAAGCGGGACTGCATCCAGGATGAATGTCCTTGTTCGCCCAAATTTATCTGCCAAAGATCCCCCAGTAAAAGAACCTAGTGTTGCACCAGCCAGGGATGTGCTAACCACCCATCCTGAGTAACAAACAGATGTCTAGTGAAGCATACGGCAAAATGATATATCACAGAAGCAACTATTGTCATTCAGTGATTATAGTCATCTATCTGCTACTTTAGAAAACATGCCAACTGTATGCCTTGGCAAATAAAGCATTGCACTGCAGAATCAATCCAAGTGCCAGATGTTCCTTTACAAACATGGAGACATGTAAAAGTATGTCATACCCTGTAAGACAGCATTTTCAGCAATCCCAAGATCCTTCGCGAGATATTCAAGCGCGCCATTGACCACACTACATTCCATGAAATGGATTCATGGTATTAACAAACAGTTTTTGTGTTCACAAGAAAAGTGCAGAAAAACATGGATATGTTTCACTTCTAGCTTGTTATTCATTTTTTCTCAACTAAAATGCAGAAAATTATGCTTTATCCAATTGTGCTTAAGAAAAAAAACATCTTGTAGCAGCAATAAAGTACATACCCGAGATGATAACCAAACAGAATAGCCCCCAAACAAGCAACGCCAACATATGGCAGAACATGTCCTGAGGATTTAACTTGAACCTTCTCCAATGGAATATCTTCAGGGTCAGCTGTATAAGATAGTCAAATACACAAATGAGTTGAGAGATTAGCAGGGACTGAACGCCGTCTGCCATTTAAACTTGCAGTAGAAAAATGTGCACATGAACAACATCAGCAACACTGAAGATGATATAGTAATCTACCCACCTCACCTTACGTTATGGGTCACACAAAATACATGGACTCTAATGACCATGCAGATTCCTCTTCTGCAGGTATTCTTATCCACTTTCTCAGGTTTCCAATAAGCGTCTCAATTAATTGTGAGCAGCAATATTTGGAACTTAGACGGCACTATTCAACATACACATAAAACTTGTATTCGTAGCAGACACATTCACCTCAGGATCATCTCTCCCACATGGTTCAGAGGGTCCATACCAAATATTATGACGCCTCAAAAACCTGAATCAAATAATAAGCACGGCAGGTCCCCAACCAACCACCACCCAGGACGATCACATCAGCTTATTCAGGTAGTGAAAATGCACAACGTTTGCATGAATCCCCAACGCAAAAAACACAACAAAATTGCTGAGCATAAAACATGCACTACCATATCCATCGACCTCCAAATCCAATATCACGATCCCCCTGGCAGCTGGCACAGAATCTAACTGCAGTCAGCAGGTACAGCACCCCTCTCCCAGAACTAACCCCCAGTGCCACAAGCGTGTGTTCGTGACACCAACCCCGCCAGCACCGATCCGCAACCCCAACGCATCACCAACCAATCCGTAGCCCGAGACGCACCTGCGGCCGTGGCTTGCAAGCGCCCGTAGCGCGGGCTGGCGCGGAAGAGGCCCCCGACGCCGCCGCGGAGGCCGGCCATCTCGAGGCCGGCGAGATCCGCCGCCCGCGACCTCAGCCCGCCGCACCACCCGCCGCCGCCCGTCGGCATCCGCACGCCGCAGGTGGGGTTGCTGCTGGCCGCCGGCGACGACCTCCGATCGCCGCTCCACGACGCGACGCACCCGCCGCCCGTCACCGCGCAGCGTATCATCTCCTTAACGATGGCCACCTGTTCCTGCGATCGCACATCACCACCACCACAGAAAATTATTACCTCGAATTAAAAATAGGTTAAAAAAAGAGTCGGCGTAGTTTAGCGGTGAGTTGACCAGTGGCAGTGGGTACCAGGTAGCAGTACTGCTACGTTTGCTCGCGGACGTACCTTCGATTAGAAGAAGCTCGGAAGAGCGGCGAGGTCTTCCGATTGGGGATTCGAAATGCGATTATAAGAGAGGACGACGAGGGAGACGAAGAGGAAGATGCCTTCGCAAATCGCAAGATCCGATAGTTGCGAGGCAACCAGCGGATGAGGCCGGAGCTTTCCTCCCTCGCTTTTTAGGATTTTTTTCAGTTTTTTTTTTTTACAAGTTTTTTAGGCTTCTCTTGGCACGGCTGCTGGTGGCTGCTCCACACGAGTACACGACTCGGGGAGGAGGAGGACTTTCCGTGCTGGCAACGACGTCGACACGTGCGCCGGATAAGAAGCGTCCGAATCGATAACTGCAAATTTTTCTCGGTGACTGCCGCATGGCAGATCGGGTGTGGGCTTGGTTCTTCGTCTGGTACACATGTGCTTCGACTTGGCCCAATAAAGCTACAGTAAGGCAACCAGAGACTTTGCTCAGTATCAATATCGGCTCGGCCCGGGACTTTGCCCAGTTGTTCAAGGCGAGAGCAAATGTCTGATTTTTATTTTTCTTTATTTTGTTCAAATTTCAAATTTTGCATCCTAGTTACTCCTACATCCGTATTCTTTGTCAAAAAAGATGCATCTACATCTCACGTATGTCAAGATTCGTAACAAAATAGATGTACCAAAAAAAAAACAAAGCGACCTATAATTTAGAATAGAGGAAGTACCAAAGATGCTAGTCGGCCTACCGATTCCAAACAAAGCAAAATCATATCCTATGAAGCAATTTGGAGTCAAAATCTGCAATGAAATAATTATCATGAATCAATGGTGTGTTCATTACGGATCATATACGCATATGACGTGTGCCTTATTTCAGCATACCTTATCTCCCCCCACTATGGTATCCTGTAATCTCGTCTCTTGCTAATCTTTTTATTTGTTTGTAGTATGTTACTTATAGAGAACCTGCAATTCACAAGCCATCGCCTACGAAAAAAGATCATTTTGATCAAACAAATCGGTTTGTGGAGAAAGGAAGCACAAGGTGATTGGAAAGTCTATCATGCCAATAAGGATGAGAATTAAACTCAAAAGGTGGTAAGTATTTTGCATAAGTACCAATAGTTTAGCATTAAACTCGAAATTTTGGGCCTACTTTTTTTTAGGCACAGCATACTATGAAAGAATCGATTACTTCAAAAGTACTATTAGATATAGGGATATAACACTTAAGTCAATTCCTAGAGAGCTCGAAAGTTTGACAGATATAGAAAAGAGTGCAAAGATATATGGCACCAAATTAGTATTATTAATTTTTCTTTTATCTCAACTTGGCCATCAAGGCCTTTCATAGTTTCATTAACAGACATAGATACGCCACAAAGTTTATTTTTCCTTTGAAAAAACTATGTTTTCATAACATATTTATTTGACGTCACAAATATTTGTACTTTTTCTATAAATTCGATCAAACATAAAGAAACTGACTCAACATAACTCTAGAAATTGATTTATTTCAATGATCAAGGTAGGGTATATACTTACTCCCTTTGTCCCAAAATAAAGGCACAACTCGCACTTTAAGGAGTCAACTAATGTTAAAGTTGACCAAATGTATACAAAAAGTAGCAATGCTTATGATACCAAATAGAAATCATTAGATTAATGACTTTATGAATTTTTATATTAAATCTAGTTAGAGATATAAATATTAATATTATTGAGATTAATTAATTGATCCCTGTGAGCGAGACATATACTTATATTGGGATGGAGGGTTTCTTCCCTAATATTCAATGCCCTCCATACAATATGGCAGCCTTGGATAGGAGTACAATATTCCGCCTATTCGAAATATTGTTTTAGCTAATCTCACACAAAGTAAGGAGCATTAAGGATGGAAAACATAATCCATTGGTTTGGCTAAGGGCCTAAGGGGTGTGATTAGCTGTTGGGGTTGGATTGATCAAGGACGGAGAGTTAATGATGCTTTAGAATGTGAGAATGTTAAGTTGTTTGAAAAAAAAATAAATCATAAAATAATACTAAGTAGTACTACTAGGAACTGTTGAACAGCCTAATATGAAGTCCAATTAACTGGTGGGCCTACGAACGGGAAATGAATGGAGATCCCAAATGAATGCCTGGGAAATCTGGAGAACTACTGGTGGGGTCGTACTAGCGTCAGACCGGCTTTTGGTGAAGGTGAAAAAACGGTGGAAGCACCCACGCGCTCAATGTCACGCGCCTCGTCCCTGTCCGGCGCGTTGGCGGCGTTGCCAACAGCGGAGGCTGCGTGCCGTGCCATTGTGTCGCGGACTCGAGAGGGAGAGGACGTGACGCACTGACGCCAAACGTGGGTGGCCGGAGGTTGGCTCTCGCTCAGAAAGCGGAGGCGCCACGCCAAGGGCACTAGGGCAAGGAGGCAACGGCTAGCTCGGTTTGAAGCGCGAAAAAGGGACCGGCCGCCAGCTCAGAGGCAGAGCACGGCACTGACGAGTCGGGCTCGCCAGTCGCCCGACAAAACCACCGCCCTCGGTGAGCGCTTTCCAGCTGCGAACCCCACCACCACGAGTAGTCCACCACGCCACGCACAACCACTCGTCTCCTAATCGCAAAAAAAAAAAAAAAAAAAAAAAAAAAAAAAAAAAACCACTCGTCTCCTGCACGGCAGGCCAGTCGACCGCGGGGTGGCGCGGCTCCGCGCCCGCGCCAGCGCCCTGGTCCAGTGACCAGTCGGTCGCCATCGGTGTGATTCGCTCGGCTACCGGGGCCAGTTACGCTGCCACGACCCACGATGATTTCTCTGTCGGTTCCTACTGCTGGCTGCCACAGTTGATCCGGCTACGTACACCGTATGATAATCATGTGTGGATCGACGATTTTCCGCCGTTGTGCTAATGACGGACCGGTGGTCCGTCCCGTCCGAGGGTCGGCGGAAAGGCTACGCGGTATACGAGCATAGTGTTGAAAACCCCATGCGTGACGAGGCTATTTGCTAGAGCGCGTACGCCGTGGCGATTGGAAAGCAGTTACGCTACGGGGCGGAGCGAGTAGGAACATCGGTGCTTTGCTAAAAATATGAATGCGGCGATGCTACGAGATCGAGATCGCGACCATGGTGCTGGATAGTGGATACTGTACCGCGGAAGCAGATTTCTCGCGTTCGATTGCTAGATCTACTGACCCCAACAAACAGCAGGAGCAGCAGGACTAGTGGAATTCTATACTGGTAGCACAAACACGTAGGCCATCAATGTATACAGATCGTGCTTCATAAATTTACCCACGATGTGTTGAACATCCATATCCGGATCCAACAAAAACATCGTTTCAATGCCGAATTAACCCCGATCCCGGTAGCCATTACGATCTTCTGATATAAACCGAAAAGGGAGTAGCAGTAGTAGTACCGCTAAAGGCGCACACCACGATTGACGATACATTACTCTGCTTGATGCCTGCTACTATAACTTTCTTGTACGCACGATCCAGGGCAGCGGCTGCACAGGAGCCGTGCCGCTGCCGCTGCCGCTGCACCCCAGGCCCCACCACCCACCATAAAACCCCCCACACCACCACTCCCACTCTCGCAGCAACCAACTCGACCGCCTCCCTTCGCCCATTTGAATGTGAGAAAGAGAGGGAAACTGCCGCCCACCTATCTACCCATCCGCCGCCGTCCGTCGCCGGCCATGCCGAGATCCTCCTCCACCTCCAACCCCGGCTCCGGCTCGAAGCCTATCCTGGGGAGGGCGATGGCCACGATCCTGGCGCTGCCGCTGACCCCGATCTCCAAGGCCAAGCTGGGCCTGCTCCTCTTCAAGAAGCGCGCCTCGTCCGCCTCCGCCGCCGCCAGGCGCCGCTGCCACAGCTACAAGCCGTTCCGCCACTACAACTACGCGTACGTGGGGGAGTACCAGTTCTCGCCGTCCCGCTCGCCGCTCCTCCCGGCGCCGCCGGGGCCCCCCGGCGTCACGGCCTGGCGGAGGGCCGCCGCCAAGCGGCGCCGGAGCAGGGCCAGGGTGATGCTCGCCTCACTCTTCTGCGGCGGCGACGAGCTCGACGTCGCCGTGCTCGACGGCCTCGCTCGTCGGGGCGACGCCGACGCGCGGGGGGAGAAGGACCAGCTGGTGCTCGCCCCGGCTCTGGATTGGGGGCGCGACGACGATGCCTACGCCTACAACTACAACAACGACGATGACGACGAGGAGGTGGTGGTGGTGGAGGAAGGTGAAGAAGGGGACGAGGGGGTGGACGGCCGCGCGGAGCGCTTCATCCAGCGGTTCTACGAGGAGATGAGGCTGCAGAGGCAGCGCTCGCTGGTCCAGCGCCGCCTCTAGACACCTCGCTTCGTCCATTGCTTCGATCGGGTAGAACCAGTTGATTGTCGCTGCTATCTTAGCTGCAGTTCGGTTAATCTTTTCGTTTCTTGCATTTGCGTCGTTCGTGTTACCATTGCTTTTTTTTTTAATCATGTGGTAATTCTGTTGTCCGAGTCTCTGGTGAGACATTCGTCTCCCCTGCTGTAGTCTTACTTTTAGTATTTCACCTATAATCCATCCTTGGTATGTTGCAATGTTCCCTTTTCTAGTGTTTTGAGTTTGTAAAATTATTACAAATCAATCAAGGAGTGCTAGTACCTGTTTCTGTTGGCACAAATGGTGATTTCGGATTCAAATTCGTGTTCATGGATTCTTGAATTCGGAATTGGAACTTGGAAAGCAGAGCGGCCACCGGCCAGAGTAGGTGCCAGAGCAAATCATGGAAAATGATCAGCATATATAATGTGGGGATAACAAGCCTGAGAACAATTGACGGTCAGCTGTCTCGTATCCTGGATAAATTAAGCTAATCGAGGAGTGCCTTTTGACAGAGTACTGCTTCGAGAACTGGCGCTCATTTTTGTTCTCTAATTCTTGCCTGTTTCCTGCCAAGTTATCCTCCACATGACAGTTGACAAGCTGACAAGCTGTACAAGTCCAGGAAAATATATTAAAAAAACATTTCCGCTTCAATTAGTTGTAAACTGGTACTGTTTCATTTGCAATCACCATGCCAAAAGGGTTGAACATGTGGGTTTTGAATTCTCTTGGTTGCATCGAGATTCAGAGTGGGATCCTAGAAACAGAACATGTACTAACATGGGCAAACTAACGGTCTTCCAATTCATGCTTTAGCACTAGATCCAGCAAAAGGCGCCTTTTTCGTCACACACAACAAAATGTACCCTCGCGTACAACGTAATCAGTTGGGTAAAAAGATAAGCGACGAAAAGGCCACACCCACATAGAGTAGGAGACACTTTTAAGCTTTAGCACGTTTCCATTAGTAGATCGAACATACAAAGGGTAAAACAACCAGGAGGCCCTTGAAGCTTACAGGACTCTGTACAAAATTTACTGCAGAGAAAAAAAAAACAAACATATCTGCAGTATCTTATTTATCCATAATCATGCGAGCAGAAGTCCAAACATGTCAATATCTCACTTAAAGCAGTCCAAACATGTCAATATCTCACATAGAGCAGCAGAAGTTCAAACATGTCAATACCACCACAGGTCAACTGCGAACTCACCAACAAGCGCCTCAAGAATGTTGTTCTCGATTGCAATGCTGATATCAAATGCTTCAATCTGGCTTGCATCCCACCTGTCAGTCACTTGGTCCACTTCTTTATCAGAAACTTGTCTAAGAGCAGTCCCACTTGACTCCCTCCAGTTGCTGATATCTTCCAATACCTGGCGCTTCAACAGATCTTTGCTCAAACTGAGCGGCAGCTTCAGCCAAGCCTTGTATCCACATTTGCCAAAATTGCAGAATTTTGAATCCAGTGATTCTATAATGCAGTCAAACAGGAAGTTGGTATGTTGATACTTCTTATCTTCAGTAAAATCCGAATACTCTCCTCCACTAAACATGTCCATAGTATTTTCCAGCATTTCAACAATGAAAAGATTGCATGGAAGACCTGATTTTGTGCTAGGCAAGAGGCTACTGCCCAAAAGCAATTCAGCATTTGAAATAGCTTCTTTAATGCTGCAGAGCCTGGATTCTAAGATATTGAAATCATGAGAGAGAAAATTCTGTAAACATGGTAACTTGTCATTGCCGTGGACTGTTTCGTCATCAGTTTTCCTTGTGTCAACTGACATTGCTAAATCGACAATGTCAGACTCCAAATTAAAGAGATCTTCCATCTTGTTCTCAATTGACACAATCAAGTCTTTTCCTTCTGAAAGCAAGAAGATAGAGTTCATTAGCACATCAGTACATCACAAGTGCTACTGCTACCAAAATAACATGAACAAAACTTAAACAGTACAGTACATGCCCAAAATTTACAGGCTCATTCCATTGTACCACTCATAATAATTCTGGACTAAACACTTTCAACTCTAATCAGAGCAGCCAATTACAAGCAGTTTTTTTGCTTAGAAATGTCTAATTGTAAAACACTTAATAATCTGACTGACAATAACTAAGCATCTGGACATGGCACAGTTGAGCTCTGACAAACATGCCACTGAATTTGGTACTACAGTAACCAAGACATACTACACTTGTCAGTTTTGTGCTAGGCAGAATTTGGTTTCTCATTTGACATTTCAGTATTATGTTCGATAACTCCAAGCACTGAGCAAACAAATAATACAAGTGCATATAGAAAAAGTCAAGGTAATAGAAATATTTACCATTCTTTTCAACTGGACTTCCTAACGAAGAAGTATCATTTGAGAAGGATGCTTCAAGGACTGACGTTGGACTTGGCTGATTGGGCTCATTGTCTAATGGTGTAGCAGAAGAATCAAGATCTTGTTCATCCTGTACATAGAATGAAAAGAGAATGTCCAAACAGTTAAAAAAAGTAGTTAATTCTGTCAACCTTGTACACAATTTTTCTGGAAGCTACCAATTTGGTAAATGGTAATTAAGAAAAGTTCAACAGTGCTCCAAACAAAAAATAACCTTGTTGATTTACAAAACACGACAAATCATTAAAAAGGATGTGGATGGCAGATCAACCGTTCATTTGCACAACAATTTCCAATGCATCTGATAACTGTACACAATTCATTAAAGAATGGGTCATAACGATGACAGATTTAACGCAATAAGAAATATTTTGATATAATCTCTTGTGTGGGATAAAAAATCTTCCATGTCAATTAATGCATAAGAATGCATGCAGAATATCGTTTAACAAACTGTATAAGTAGATGCATTGATAACCTTAGTACCTTACCACATAGGAATGTCATACAGTACATGTTCCTTGAGCAATACTAACCATCATACAAGTTGGTTCATGTAACGCTACAAGCACTGAAACTACACCATGTATTTGTTGACCAAATTGGAAAAGAAAATGACATGAATGAAAAGACAATTTTGAATCATCATGATCGACTATAGCAGCATTTACTACAGAAATAACAAACCAGAAGCTCTGAAGCAAGAAGTGGTAATAGCAAAGAAGGATCCTGGCCTCCAAACTGACCTGATAGCATTTCTGAAAATCAGGTGATTGATCATTGGAGAATATGCAATGAGCTTGATTGACACAGTCAGCATTTCCATTGCAACTTAAGGGTGTTGATGCACAAGAGTAGTTGCTACATTGGGAGATTGAAGTGCTCATGTCATTTGTAAGGTCAGAAATGAGCTTTTGCAGCACATGTGCAGTCAATTTTGCTGAAGGTGAAGCATCTGGGGTACACTCAATCCTGTCCGACATGCCAAGCTCATTGATTTTTGCTTTCACTAGCCTGTTAAATTCTTCTTTCTCAGAAGTAGACATAACAGAAGCTGAAGCTTCCATATATCTTTTTTCACGAGCCGGCACTCGTGCCCGAGTTGTATCAGGTGCTAGTCTACTTGGGGATCCAGTCTTCGATAGATTGCTCCGCGACGCTCTGGCCACTGGCTTTGCAGATGATCTAGGAGTAAATGCAGCTGCATTTCTGTCATCTCTGTTACTGATTGCTCTATCATGCCCCACCTTCCTCCCTGACCCCCTTTTATGTGCAGATCCATTGCTTGAAATCCTACTTGTGGATGCTAATGCATTCTGGCTGTTCAAATCCCTGCGGGTAATGCTCCCTTGTCCGCTGATCGATCCCACAAACTCTCTTCTTGGACCAGAACCCAGGCCACCATGTGCAACCTTCCTAGTAGCAGACACCAACTCACGAGTGCGTCCAACTAGGCGCGTCGAATCAGCCAAGCTCCCAGACTCAGTAGGTGTTGCCCGTTTGCGCAGCAACCTCTCATCTCCAGTTTGAACGGCAGCACCGCTCGATCTAACCCTGGCGCAAGTGCGCACTACCTCATTTCTTACTCTACTCTCCTTGTGCTTGCCATCCACATCAGAGCTCCGTTTACCCCTGTCTCCATCACCAAAATCCATTCTAGGCAACACTACCATACTGTTACTGATCGCGGCATCGGCATTGCCAGTGGAACAATGGCCGTGCCCACGCGACACAGCAGCGGTGTCGCAATCCGTCTCCGCAGGAAGACCAGGAGGAGGCTGCAGTACCTGTACGACCCGCGCGGAACGCTCCAGGGGCAGGCTGTCACTGTCAGCGCGAGACAGGAAGTCGTCGTCGGCCGTTCCCGACGCGCCGTGAAGCACGGCGGCGGCGCCGGCGTGGCCGTCCTTGCGGCGGTGCTGCGGGGAAGAGCAAGCGTACGCGAGGGCCCGTGAGCCGGCGCGCCCGCGCGCGCCCGGGTCCAGCAGCAGCTTGGCCGCGGCCGCGTGCACGAGCCGCGTGCGCCTCGGGCTCCGCGCCGGCAGGTCGGCCCCGTGGTGGCTCCGGGCCGTCGGCGCCGGCGCGGGCGCGGGAGGGCGGCGGCTCCGGGTCGTCGTGGGCAGCACCAGCACGACCGCGTCGGCGGCGGCGCTGGCCGTGCGCGACGAGGCCTCCACCTTCCGCTGCTTCTGCGGTCTGGGCGGCGCGGCGGCGGCGGTGGCGGTGGCGGGCCAGGAGTCCAGGCCCATGAGGCGCGCGACGACGCCCGGGGCGGGCCCATCGGTAACCGGGTGCGGCGGCGGTGGTGGAGGCGGCTGGGAGGCGGGAGGCGGGCACGGGAGCCTGCGTGGGTTGGAGGAGGAGGAGGAGCGGAGGGAGAGGGAGGCGGGGAGGAGGCGGCGCGGGGAGAAGAGCCTGCGCTTGCGCGCGAGGCGGCGGTGCCAGTCGAGGAGGTGGAAGAGCACGCCGCCCGTGCAGCCGCCGCCCGGGAACGGCGGCGGCTTCTTCTCCACTATGGCGAGGCTGCTCATCCCTCCTCTCCTCCTCCTCACCGGCTGCCAGGTCGGCCTCTCGTCTCCGTGCCAGACCCAGGGCCGTCGTGCTTTAACCGACCCGTGCTTCGATCCGGGAGCTAGGCTGAAAGGCGGAGTAGCTGGCACGCAACGGCAGCTAGCTCCTCTGCCTCCTCCACCTCGGCACGCGGCGCGAGGAGGAAGGTCCAGCCGTCCAGGGAGGCAACAGAGTCGAGCGCGCGTGCCCTTCCTCCTTCCCTTGTCAATGAGCGAGAAACAAGAGAAGGTGGCGACCCGATGACAGGTGGGGCACTGTATGGTGGGGCTCAGGTGCCAGATTGTCAGTGAGAGGAGGTGGTGTGAGAGTAGCGTGGGAGAGAAGAACGCGTCGCGAGGAAGGAAGCAGCAACCTTCTCTGGTGGCGCAGGTCTCTGCACGGGACGCGAAGCGGAGGAAGGACCGGTCCTAGGGAGGCCGATGGACATGGAAATAGAGCGGCCGAGTAGAAAGGGCACGGTAAAATGGTGACTCCTGGTTAGGTGTGTCTGTGTGTGTGTGTAACAACTGACAGGTCGGGCCAGGCCTCGTGCAAAGTTCCGTGCAAAGCGTCTGCAAAGTTCCGTGCAAAGCGTGGGGGATCAAGGATTCAAGGTGCAGAAGGGCACGATGCAATGCAAATGGAAGGCAGCCTTCTGCGCTGCCGACTGCTTGGCCTTCTTTGCGCCGGCGGGTCGGCGGTGAATGCTCAAAGCTGCTAAATATGATAAGGCTACAGTGGAGAAATTTGTGGCTTTTCAGTACCCTTTTAGATTTTCTTAGTATACTCTGGTTTGTTGTGGCCAGTCAAAAGCTTCAAAAATTCAAAAACAGGAGTCCCGGAAAGCAACAAAAGTCGAAAGGAAATAAAACAAAAAAAAAATCCATAAATGGGCGGGAAAAGGGTCGATGTCGGACCACCGACAGGGGCAGAAACTCGTCTGTCTCTCCATGACTATCACGACGTAGTCATGCTAAATCAGGGCGCTGTGATCCTTGTATTTTTCCTGTAAGGACTACGGTTGTCTGTAAGAGTAATGGCGACGGGATACGGACAACGGAAACTGTAGAGGAGTCGTCGCGTCGAGCCGAAGTCGGCTCCGCGTGTGTCTGGAGGACGGATCCGCCACGGGGTGATGCGAGAAAAATTGGAAAAACGGGAGAAGACAAGTCGGGCAGGTGATAACACACGGGCGCGTCTTCTTTTTCCTCATTCTGACACTCGTGTCCGCGCAGCGGACGCCTGTGCCACCTGTGCCGCTGGCAGCCTGACTGGTCGAAGCGACTCCGTGATGCGGACGCTGGCCGGGCCACGGGCCAACAGTGGCGGCGGCCTGCGTCGGCAGGAACAAGATCCACACGGACCACACCACACCGACGCCGTGTCGCCGACACCCTCCTCATCACAGTCACAGCACAATCTGTTCTCATCACAGTCACAGCACGATCTGTTCTCGGTGCTCGTAGAGTCGCAGCGGCAGTACGGCACCCACAGCGTGCCCAGCAGCGTGCCCAGCGGCCAATCCCTCCAGTGGTCAGCCCTAGCCATTGTTGCTGTTTGCGGCTTCGGCAAGCAAATGTTTCGTTGTGCACTTGTGCTTTCTCTGTGCGCACAGCTGCTCGATCCGATCGGGATGGGCATCTGGGAATCAGTGGTCGCACTTACTGTACTCGTACTAATATTATTATTACTTTTTCATATGTTTGTTTAAGCTAAACTTAAAATTGTTACTTCTCGTGGAAGCCAGATTTCATTATTTCTACTACTAGTACTCGTCAAAAGCTGTGTGGGATCAGGTGCAACTGCCACAGCAGGATCCCTCCTCCTTGGCTGAATGGTAGGAAACCGAGGCCAGCAGAGTGCCAAAGCAAGATCATAGGCATTTCAACGGAATTGCTATCTACATCATGTGAAATCTGTGGAAGAAGAGAAATAGAAGGATCTTCAAAAATGTGTTTCGGATGGCGCAGTAGGTCGCCTACTCGACCAAAGAGGATATAGCGCGAAGATATAGGGCAATGTATTTTGGTGTGGAGGCCAACTAGTGAGGTGGCTTTTTCTCTTTTTCGTTAAAGGACCATAGTGTTAGGCGCCTAGTGTGACATGTGTACATTAAACTCTTTTTCTAACTTAATTGAGCGGCAGAGCTCCTGCCATTTTCTTTAAAAAAAACTACTAGTACTCCTAAAACAGAAAGACTATCTTCGTAAACTTTCGTCGGCTCAACTCAAAGTCACCCCAGTTCAAAGTTCACAATAATCGCCTTTGCTTTGGTCGGTTTGTACGGCACTGATTCTCGCTGGCTGATTTATTGTGAGAAAAAACACCGTTAAATCGCCAATGAAAGCGCCGATAAGAAAGCAAACGAACAGGGCGAATGTTTCCTCCTTCCAAGAATGAGAAGTCGTCTGTGATTGGATGATGACTAGCAGAAACAATAACAGCACCTAGATATTCATATGCGTATTTAGATAATTACTTTGACGTGGAAGAAATTAACACCAGTGACAATATGACAACCATGTTTCTATATGACGGAGGTTTATGCAAATGACACGTGATTCATATGCGCCAACCCGTGATTGTAGCCAAGCTTTCCAATGGTACAAAATGAGGTAACAAAAAAAGAGAGAATAAGAGGAAATCCACCTAAAGTCTCAAGAGAACACCAGCATCCACCTTGGATAACTACCCTCACAATCATCCCTCCATAAGACAGAGTGAGATTCACGTCAAGTGAAGAAGCTGAGCGATATGAACAATTAGCGACGGCGGAGCCATTTACAATGCAAGAAGAAATAATATGAAGAATAATACAAAGAGAGATATATAATGAGCGCAAAGTATAAGCAAAACTCAAAGCCTACAGAGAAGAATTCAACAACCAATTGAAGTGCAAGTAGCAAATCACAAGAGAAATTGTTGCAAACACTGGGGACATGTTATTATTTGACAAGAACTCTCCTCACACAAAACATAAATTTGCTCTTGGCCCGCGAACTACAAACCCTCACAAGTTCATTACCAATTACGAAAACTATGCCATTCGTAGGGGACAACGTTTGCACTCAGAAAACTATTCATATTAGTAATTGACGGTATTGCTCAGGACTTGATAGTCTGATACACTTCACTCAAACCACGGTCTATCTACCTGTTGGACATTTTTTTTTGAATGCTCAATATCATTAAGCACTAGACCCAGACAAATCGCCATACAAGAGTTCAGTTACAAACTCAGGGGCTTGACTCATAAACATACTAGAGTCAGAGCCAAGGACACATGCTCCATGAATGGCAAAATAATCTGCCACCAAGTTACATTTTCTATTACAGACAGATTGTACAGGAAGCAAACTCAGATCACATGAAGTCTCTAGTCTGTCTAATTAAGCTCCCAACTGGACTTTGGGTTACTATAGTCAAAGCAATACAATAGCCTTCAGCAGCAGCAGCAGCAACAGCAACAGCAGCAGCAGCAACAACAACAACATACACCAACCATAGTTATTGTGCCAAGCCTATCAACTGATAACCTGAGATAACCCTGCAACCATGAAGAGCAAAAAATTAATTAATATAATACACAGCTTCTACTAATAATATCAGTAGGCAATACTCAATATTATAAACAAAAATAGTTAACATCTAAAAATTAATCAGATTATAAGAATTTCTTGCTGCATTGGTTCAATTTCCATTATCTCTGTAGACAAGTATCTGTAGCGAATTCAAGTGTATGGAGTCAATAAAGCAAAAGAAATATGTCTTCAGACTTCACTAGTCAAGATCCAGTCAAGTTTATGGGTCAAGACAATCAATTTAATAGCCATCAGCAAGTCCATTATCCAAGGTCCTCTAGCATTTATATTTCCATGTAAAAGCCATGACAGAAGATCCATTTTATGTACTTTTATTAGGTATACGCTAATTGAGTGCAGCATATACCATTTTCATTTGTTTTGAAACCAGGATTCCTTATATAATTTCATCCATCTCTTAGTTTTGTTTTCAAACCATTGACCACATTATTTGACATAGTCCAGCAGCTCATTTCTATTTGAGACAATCCACTGAATTATTGCAATCAGAAATAAATTGAATCTTGTTGATATATTTGCAGTGAACATATCCAAAAGTTTTCTCCAGCCTCCCTCCTCCCTTTATTAGAGCATTAAAAAATCATACCATAATAACACATATTCATTCCTTTTTCCTCTAATCTGAATTAGAAATATCATTTTCTATGATTTTATCTTCTCCTTTGTAAACTATTTATCCTTACATTATTGAAAAAATATACTAGATAAATAATCAAACAGATATATAACCTTAAGAACTATGCATTATGCACGGATGCACCTATATATGTAAAGCAAGATACAGCTAGCACTGAGGTTAAATCATTCCACTGAACATTAACACCACTACAACTTAGTGATACTCCAAGATAGAACAAATAGTTGCTGTTAAACCATATGTGAAATGAGTGTGTAATGGAAAGATGAGCAATTTTGTCATGGAATGATAGGCTTAACCTCAATCATAGGATGGTGACCGCACAACAGATGAGTAGTAGTGTGCCTCTAGCTCCTTGAGGCTTGCTGCTGCCTCCTGCCCAATCCTCTCCAGCATTCTTTCAGTTCCCTCAGCTTGCTGACCCAGCACTTCAATCCTCCTATCCACATTCTCATTCAATGAAGCAAGCCCAGAAAAGATGGCTGTCCTCTTAAGTTCCGACACTAATTTCAACAGAGAGTCTGCTGAATGTACCTAGACAGAATAAAGACATAAGGGAATATCAGAATTTTTAAGTTCAAGAGTTGATACATGATTCTTCCTACAATTTTCATCATATTGTTTGTGCTTTAGGTAAATAACTGACAGCGTATTTCAGAGACAATTAAGCAAAACATAACTTTCCTCTATAGCATATGGAAGAGGGCACATGGTTATTCACCTGTCTTCCATGACCACTTTATCTATAGTGACCTAAGAAGGGTCAATTCTAAGGTAAACTTCTTTTCTTGTCATTTCTATAAGTTGTGTCTAACTCTACTGTCAATCATGGAACTTCGGCTCTAAATGCATGACTTCAAATGAAATCCAGGTTCTCATGCCCCAACCCAGGTTTATCTTTCTGAGATAGTGCTATGTACATCTACACTTCTCCAGTTATACATAATCAGATCTTGCTTCTACCCAACTGGTCCCTGTTTCAATATATCCTCATTAATCTAGCTCTATTTTCTTCTGGGCAGTACCACATATATGGCCAAAGGTAAAAGAGTTTGACTTAGGACAAACCTAGAAGGACTAATATTTCACCAATCGGAGGAATGATATCCTTTATGATTCTACAACCTGGCTATCTCAAGCAGTGAAGCTATAATAAGACTACATCACCCAACAGCTTTTATGTTGTGCATGATATAAACTGATGACAATGATACAAAGGACAACTGGCTGAATCAAACTCCTTGCCTAGTAAATTAACTAGATTGGAGCCAGGTTGAGCTTGTCAGAACTTAAAACCGGGAAGAACCCGATGTATTGCTTTTATAGCATAGTACAGTATGCTTGGAACGAATGTGCGCATTCTAGCTTCCCATGCCCCAGCAGAATCACGAAAGTAAAGCGAAAGTAATATTTCTAGACATAAAAAGCAATAATCTGTTGCTTATATAAGAATCAGACCATGCAATTTACTTATCTCTCTTATAATCCCAATTTTGGGGCACTGCAGAAGTAGAACAATCATGATATTATATTTATATGCCAAATTGGCTTAGAAACCACGGCACAGATGTTTTTTTGGTGCAAAATATCCTCACTCCAAAATTTTGCTCATGTATCTAGAAAAATAACTAACTTAGGGATGCATGATTCAAACACAGTTTCAGAACCAAATCCGATAACGGTTGGTGGGGAGCAAGCAGGGTCCATACCATGCGGGCGGCACGCATCTCCATCTGAAAGGCCTCCTGCGAGTTGCGCACTGGCGGATCATTGACCTAACCATGGCATTCGGAGCTAGGGTTAGATTAGAGTGCTTCAGGCTGCTGGATTCAAGTGGGGAAGGAGGGCACATGTACATACTCGGGCAATGTTAATGAGGGAAGAGAAATTGTCGACGAGGCTGGAGACATCGGCGTCCGCCTTCTGCAGCAGCGACTTCTGCTTTTGCACCGCGGCGGCCGCCGCCGCCGCCGTCGGGCCTGGGGCCGAGCCGGGGCCACCGCCTGCTTTGCTCATAGTGGGTAGCTGCCGCTTCGACCTGTGGGCTACACGTGACAAGCGACGTGGGCTGCACGTGACAAGCGACGAGAACCAGTTAGTTTTTGTTCATGCCAAAGATGTGGACCCAGGATTTGAAACCAGGATAGTCCTAGCTAAAAAATAATAATAATAAATTATGTGCAATACAATAAAATCCAAAGAAAAAGTTCGACAAATATGGCTATAAATTAACCAAATTGTGATAATACATTTAACAGGTATATGATATGACTGATATTTTCCATTGCATATTGGATGCTTTTATGATGGTCTACATTTAGGATAATTTCATATTGAACATTATCTGTGTGCTTACCACTCTTTGACAATTCCTTTTTGGACCATTTGTTGTAGTTTAGCACTTTAGCATGAACTAGAAGCCGTCAACTTCTTCAGTCTTTTAACTACTACTGCTATACACAAGGCCACTAAAATAAATGGATGCTGCTTTTCCAGTAGAAAACAAGTCATGGATCAGTGCAAAATGTATCTTGGTGCTGCTTTCAATCGCCATATATGCTATTTTCAGCAGTAGTGAAACTAATTCGCAGTATCTCATTCAGGAGTTAATTGTGACTACAGCGTGATACTTACTGCTTTTGCATCTCAGCTTCGTATACTACAAATAGCAATTGGTGCTGAACTTGAAAAACAATTGCTCGATAAATGACACCCGCCCATCTACCCCAAATCAAATCAGAAAAAGTTTGCACGAACAGATCTGGGAATTGGGAACAAAAGCTGACCAGTTCAGTCACCAGGCCGCAGGCCACCGTGGGGCAGCGCGCACTGGCCGGCCGCGGAAAGGCGCGGAGCCGGCTAGGCAGCGGGCAAGGGCGGCCGGCGGGGTGGGGCGAGCGGCCAGGCGGCGGCGGGGGCCGGTCGCTGGCGCAGTCGCGTCGGGGTTCGGGGTAGCGGGGTCGCGGACTATCAGCTGGTAGACCGCCTGATAGGGTGAAATTGAAAGGAGGGCGTTTGGCCCAAATTTTCTTGGGCTCTGCAGACTAGTAAAAAAAGTTTTGGGCCAAATTCCAGGGTAGTCCTAGGCCTACCTGGACTACCCGGTAGGCCCGCTTGTGCCAAAGACCAAGGCCGAATGTGGGCCAGGCAGAAAGTGGCCTGCCACGAGAAATTGGGCAATTGTGAGCTAAAACGATGGATGGGCCCGACTGAGAGTTTTTTTTTTGAGACTCCTGAGAATAAACCCAAGTGTTCTTTCGTGGGCCTGATGAAGCGTCAGTTATGTTAGGTCGGCCCGTACCAATTGCACAGACATCTGAATCGTGGCCCAACAGTCTAGTGGGCAACGAACAAAAGTACAGAGGCCTTTCCTCTCAAAAAGGTTAAAAACAAAACAGAAGTATTGAGGGCAGAGACGGTGAGACCGATGAAACTGCCGGAAGGCCAGGAAGCAAGAAGCCGAGAGCGACGGATAAAAAGGGACAGACTGAGTAGATGCGGGTAACCAATCTAAAAGCAACAATATGTATTCTCCAAACAAGCTGTACATTATTTGATCTTCCATTTGCTCTGACAAAGCTATGCAGTCTTCTGTGTAGTCACTGACAAAGCTATGCAGTCTTCTGTGTAGTCACTGGAGACTGAACGACAGGGAGAAGCGCAAGCATGCAGAAGCTGAATGAAGTAAAAAAGAATCATAATTTGTTTCTGGTCCATTAATTATTTTCTCTGTCTTCTGAAAGAAATTAACGTTTTCTTTTCTATTGTGGTTGGAGCAAGAACTCTCTTAGCACTTTCTCACGTCACCGCTATTCCTCTGCCTTGCAAGTAACTCAACCTGCATGATCGGCCAGCTAGCTCCGGCCGACAACCACTTTAGAATTTAGATGCCCGGCCGGCTACATAGTACTACATTTCATCACTAACAAACCTACGCAACTAGTGCCCATTCTTAGCATAATAGCTAAGTAGAGCGCATGGATGGTGCCGTTCTGGCTCACACTACAGTAAAAATATTACTAGGTAGCTCAATTATGAGATACCAGCGATGCTTAAGAAGCTAAGCTAGTGTTTGGACCCCTCTAATCGAGCGTCAGACCTAATGCGCTTAGCATGTGGTACACTTAAAAGGATTTTGCCTGACTATCTACCAGATAATATAGAACACCGTGCCTATTCAGTGTCTAGATACTTTTTTTAAACAATTTTTTAGGGATTGAGCTCTAATCTTAAATCAGATTGCATTGGAAAGCAACCCACCAGTTGTAAATTTCTGAATGTGCTGATTAGGTGGAGGCCACTGTGAAAGTGCTTCTGTAACTGAATTTATGGAGGAAAAAGAAAAAACAATTCACACTTCACTAGTCACCACAGTTCACACAGCACCAACATGTATAATCTACTCAACTATATGCAAGTGCTAACTCTGATCCTATCATATCCAATCAGAGCTCATCAAGTCATCAGTAGTTGAAGGAAGCCATGTGGCAAAGAAGGATGGCGGCAGCTGTGGCCTGTGGCAAAGACTAGTACCAGAAAACTGCTGGCTAGCAAGTGAAAGGCGAAGTACAGATACCAATAAAGTGGGCAAGCTTTCATCAGACCAAATGATCAGCAGTCCACCAGAGAGTGCACTTTTTATCCCCCATCTCTCCTCACCCCAATGCCAATGTGTCAGCTTGAGCATGGCATCTTCTTTGTAATCATAGCACTCACTCCTAGGGCTACTACAATCTTGGCTCTACCTGTTGATCTGTGACTGGTTGGTTGGTGCCACAGGGCCCAGGAAACTCGATCAGGGGCAGCATTTGCTTGTCAATGATTCCAAAGGAGACATTGACTCCATTGCTTCACTTATAGACTAGGGCCCCCTAAAAGAAGGGGATTGATGAACTCCTGAACAAGAAGCAAAGCTGTTTGCTTCTCTAATCAAATCTGTGCTAGTGCATGCAACAATGTTCTTTTGGGGAAAAAGACTAAAGGTTTATTGGGGCCTGAGACATGAGCACATTTTCCTATATTGCGTACTAATTCCATCCGTTTCAGTTTGTCAAAAAAAAAGGTAACACTTTGATTAGTACAACTCCATTGAACGTTTTAGCTCAACTACATACTCAATGATAGGCAAAATAACCATTTTGGAATATATGGTCAAGGCTCAGCTTGTGTCACAAATCGTGCAAAGGTTACTACATTAGTCAAAAAAAAAGATACATCTTTAGGTTTGCTCTAAGTTGTATTGTCTTAAGTTTGTCTAAATTTATACAAAACGTTATCAACACTTTATGAATCTGCATTATAAAAAAAAATTAACATAACAATTTAATATACTTATTTAGTATGATAAATTTTGTAAGTTTTATACAAATCTGGTCGAACTTGATATAATTTTACTCAGGTCTTGTTTGGATCAGTTAAAATTTTTATCGGCTGCGATAGCTAGAGGGAGCACACTAATAGTTTTTTTTTTGAGAAACTATTAATGCTATTAGTTTTTTCGCACAAATAGGCTTTTAAGATGTTGAGTAGTTCAAAATAAGTTATAAGCTATTTTTTTGGATCAGTTAGAGCTTTATTAAACAACTAGCACTTAGTTTAGTTGATCCAAACAGGGCTTTGAATTGCACTAGAGTACATTCTTTCTGGGATGGACGTAGTAGTTTGTTGTTTTGTTGATTTACATTCTTACGGTACATATGTAGCATACACACACATTCGATTGTATATAGAGATTCATGCACCCACTACCTCTATGAGAACCTTTGAGAGGCTAAATTGTCAAATTTTGATATTAGTGAAGTTATCACGGTTAGGGTTGGATAGTAAGCCAGCTTAACTCGTTAGATAACAAGCTAATTCGACAAGTGTAGCTTGCAAGCCAATTTGTTAATAGCTTCAACACAATGCATACTTTTTTCCATGCAAACATCCAACCAAAAACAATAAGTACAATGCATAGCATCCATCAGTTTTAGACTTCAGTCTAATGCATATAGAACATAACATGAAACCTAATTGTTAATTGTTTAGGTTGTTGAACTATGTAATGCTTGGCTTGTTTAGCTCACGAGTTGTCTTGAGAGCTAGCTCATTAACTTGAAGAGCTAAAATGTGAGCTTGGCTAGTTAGAAAAAGGGAAATGAGCTAAGATAGGTTGAATCGAGCCAGCACCTAGCCGATTGAGCAAATGAGTTATGAGTTTTTTTTGTCAAGCCCTAAGCACAAAGCTTCTCCACCGATGGAAATGTTCACCTACTATGAAACAAATGCCGCCCTTTCTTTTGAAATAAATCCCATTTAAATAGGTGCACCTATGCAACTATGCCACTTAATTTACAAACATAATGTTGCATAGATAGCAAAAGAATATTCTTTTTTTTTTGAATTAGACCATTTAGACGCAGATGTCTACAAATAAACATGTGCATTCACTCCTATGAAAGTAGACATGGAAATGATAGATCTCGAAGTTGATAAAGTCACCACATGTATCTCACCATCAATAAGCACGCCACCTACCACTATAAGGATAGCATTGCTAAATCCTGAAATCATGTTAGGAAAATACGAGCACCCACACCAAGTCTAAGAACCTGAACAAGTGAAAAGAGCTGAGCTACGCTCAGTTTGCAATTATAAAACAATACACGGTATATAGGTGATTCTTTTCCCCTATGATAGTCCTTCAATATACTTTGCAAAGAGAGAAAAACATTTCCTGAAAATATCCTACCATTTCTCTAGACGTTATTGTAATATAGTAACACCACTAGTTAAAACGATGAGGGTTATGACTAAATGAGCTTTCGTGTGGGACACTCCTTGGAATGGACAATCATAAATAAGGTTTCATGTTTTCTAAAGCACTAATTTGATGTGTATTATCGTGTCCTGGTTCCACTAAGAGAATGCATGCCAACTCCCATGCTTGCCCAAAATTGGTATATTCTCTTGGACCACAAAATATATATATGTATGCTTATAGCATATTGGAGTTCTCCAAAAACACACAAGCTGACATCTTTCGGCGCATAATCAAGTTGAGGAAGAACCTTACAAACAAACAAGGGGCAGCCTGTGGCCCACAATCTAATCACGTTCCATTTGGGATAAGGTTTCTTGACATAAAACAACATCAAGGACTCAAGTGAGATCATAACAAAAGTGTTTTCAAATCTCCCCTTTTAAGATCTTGTTTGTAGTTGGGACATCTTGGTGATGGTGACTCACATGGGCCTCAGGCAAAACCAAAGGTTTTAGCTAGCATTAGCTCTTTAGCCTTTACTCTCCTAGGGGGTAAGCTAGAAAAATTTCTAGATGCCATGTGGTAAGGGTATCAACTGAGCTAGCTATAGTTTGTTGGGAAATATGATGCTTCATCAGTTCATTGCTTCTAGTGGTTGGGTGTCCTACTTAACAAGTGTGGTTTAAGTAAACCTTTTGTGGACAAAATGCTGTTCGGTAGTCATTCGGTTTGTTATGTCACCTTCTTTCAAAAGCAAGCACCTTTTCAAAAATAGGTGAATACTGTACGTATGTTTCACGTAGCCCAGTCAAAAATATATACACTTTCCATTCCGGATGGTGATCTTAAACTGATTAGCAGCTTTGTTATATATAAATGAATGGAGGAGTATATATTAATATATAGCACAAGACATATACAATTAGTAGCGCCTGTAGTAGACAGGAAAGGAACGTACGCGCGCACTACCTTAACCTTTCGTACGATTTTGTCAAAGAAGATCATGCAACGACAAAACTAGACAATAAATCAAAAGGAACTGTACTAGCTTAGCTCGTCTGTTCGTCTGTTGAGTGTGCTGGTTCACAAAGGAATGTTTAGTACCCAATTGGAGTTAGTATATGACAAACTGACAAGCGTGATACAAGTGATCCCTATAACTAGAATATAAATAAATGAGTACCATATATTGTTCATCTGTGTATAATAGCAGAGAGCCGCCTTTTTTCAATTATCACATTAAACATGCATCGCAAGTTCAATCGACTAGAGAGAGTGACAACATAAACATGAAGCAACACGGGAATTTATTGCGTGCATTATCGTTCATTTTTTCTTTATAAAATCACAGTAGGGGGGAACCCCCTCCGGTGGTTTTGCCTAAAAAATATATTGCGCGCATATTTATTCTCTCTAAGCTAATATTTTTTTTTTGTCATAGAGATCAAATACTTAGCTTTAGGTCTTAGGATAACTATTATACAATATCTGAAGACGTACTCAAACATATATTCTTTATTTATTAGAGGTTCGGATCGAGTTACAGTGGGAATTATTATTACTGGTCATTGAAGCTGATATCAAATATTCTCGGTGCAAATGCTAAAAACAAAATCTCGGTGCAACATTCAACTGCGTGCTGCATGCAAAAACCAAAATGAAGACAGAAAAAAAGCTAGCTAGGGACAAGTCCAAGTTGACACCACGATCATAGAGAAAACCTACCGACACCAAATTATTTATGAAAATTTCTAGCTTTACATCACCTTTCATATCACATCAGCAGCACACAAGAATTTGGCTAATCGAACCATATGATCGAAGGGTGGGTGTCAACCCCACACATTCTAGAAGGTGACTAGTTTCTGATTAGAAAAAGTTGATGAAGTGTTTGGCCATCCCTTTCAGCTATCTCTTGCATGCTCCCCTTAGCTAGAAATTTCTCCATCCCCAATCTTGTGCCAATCAACAAATATTCTAATATATATACCTGCTGCTGGCCCTTATCTCTATTTCTAGTCACCAAACAAAGCCAACTGAAACTGGCCGGCTCTAATCAAGTTAAATTAACCCACTGCTTGCTTGGTCTAAACTTCCACAAAATACTCTACACTAGACAGGTCTCGCCATGCGTCACCTACTTGTCCTTTTATTAAAAGACTTATGCCTACGTGTACTTAGGCCACCAATTAACTAATCCTAGAAGCAACTACACATGATCCGAAGATGATGCAAGCCTAGATTTTAAGAATCGCCTCATGCAAATAAAGGCACAACTAATAGTAGTCCTCGAGAAAAGATGATGAAATCACAATGAAGAAACTGTTCATATATAATATATAGGCTGATGTTTTGCATCATATACTGTATATATGTACTACTTAATGATGAATTCAAAAGGAATTTTAAGCAGAAATTAGAAAGATGGAGATGGAAATAAGGTCAGACGACGACGACGTGGATCTTTAGTTTTGTCAGCTAGCTATAGGCTTGTCGACTAGATCAACTGAGCTGGCGCTGCGTGGGGTGTACATGCAGCCACATGACATTGACGATTAGGTTAATCTTTTGTGCTAGCCATAAACTAAGCTAGTTGCTTGTCTGGAGACATCCTATCAAATCCTTTCTACATGCCTCCCGTACAATCATGCATTATTTTATACATGATGCTTTGCCAGATGAAGTGACTCCATAATGACCTATGTAGGGGCATAATATAATTTTATTATTAGCTTCGACTAGGGTTAACCCCAGTTCGTAGCTAGCCTAGCCTAATCCACTTGGATATGATCTGAATGCGATGCGAGTTTGATAAGCTAGCTACAGCACGTCGACGCGACATAATATATAGTCCGGTATTAGTTAGTGAGGAGTTAGGGATATATACATTAATTCAGTTCATTGTGGGGGCTTGCTTTGTGTAAATAATAAGTTTTGAAAGAGTCAAGTTGTCGTTGATCGGAGAGCGTGTATATATGTATACATACTTGTACTATAGAATTTGAATAACGGAAGCCGGCCAATATTATGCGCACGTAACCACCGGTGAATAACCTATGTCTGGAACACACAATTTATCACCGACAATCGTGCCTTATAATACGGTCTCCAGGGGCGGGGAACGGGGGTGGAAAGAGGGGACCAACGAGACCGCGCGCATGCCGCCAGCTAGTGGGGCGAATAGAAAACTCCCCAAATAAGAAAAGCAGGTTAGTAATCCCCCGGCTTAATACTATATGTGATACGAATCTTAGGATGATCTATCATGCATCATCCACCTCCTGAGCTACCATGGGTCACTCCACTGTGCACATGTTGACTAGCTAATCCTTGTTAATTTAGGTACGGTTCCAGGGGGATTAACAAAAGTTATCAGTTGAGCCTCAGCTCACTCTGCTCTCGAGTAGATTAGTCGCATGTAGCAGTAAACAAAACCCTAGCGTAAAGCGCAGGCGGATCCTATTGGCATGCACGACTCTGCCTGCCTTTTGTACGTGGCTGCTACCGCCGATGCAGCCAATGGGAGCGCAGGCCACGTGTTGAGACCCCGTTGGCTGGGACCGTCCAACCGCGGCGCGAAACGTGGACGCCCGGGCTTTGGATGCATGCGGAGCCTACGTGGCCTGGCTCGGACAGGTTCAGACCGCCGTGGGCCCCAGCGTGATCTCGGTCCAGGGATTCGCCGGACATTACCATAAAAAGAAAATTCTTTCACTTCTGTTCACGGCACTGTTTTTACGTACTCGTAAGTACTCGTACTCGTTTTTTCAATTAATTAATTACTCCATCCGTTCCAAAATGTTTGTCGCTTACGCTTTTTGAGAAACAATTGGCGGCAATTATTTTTTAAAAAATATTAATATTTATAATACATAATTAGTATCATTGGAAAGATCTTTGAGTCTAGTTTTTTAACAAATTTATTTAGAGATTTAAATATTGCACATATTTTATACAAAATGAGTCAAACTTGTGCAGGGGCGGAGCTACGCATATTCACCGGGGTCAGTTGACCCCGATAACTTACTAAAAATAACACTAGAAATCCTCTTCTCCACAAGCAAATTACTTTTGCAATAGAGAATAAATGCATGTTTGACCCGGTCACTTAGTTCTTGACCACAGCGAAGTAACATCCTAGATTTGCCACTGAACTTGTGACGCGAAAAAGTTGTTTCTTTCCCCTTCCCGACTCTTCCCCACGCTACAGGAGAGAGCGGCGACAGAAGGGCGAAACTTCGTCTCGTCGTCGATTCCGCCGGCTCCTCCTCGCCTCCGGCGGCCGTGCAGGCGCCGGAGGTGTGGGGGAGCTGCGGGATTGGCGGCTGAGGTACATATCCTAGCCTAGTAGTGAGGTCTTAGTAGGTTAGGGTTAGGTTCTCCGTGTCGGTGTCGCCGATACGGGGCTCTGCTTAGTCCCTTCCTCCATGGCGATGGTGGCGGTTTCAGCTTGGCTTCCGATGGGGGCCTCCGCCGTTCCGTTCGCGTTGAGGATGAGGTGCGCGAATAACCGCTCCTTCGCAAGCGGTGGCGAGTCTTTGGTTCGGCATGGTCGCCGTGAGGTATGTGAGCTTTGCTTTTGCCTGCGGAAGGGTGGATGCTGTCATCCTCGTGGGTATGTGGCTTTTCCGGTCGCTGGTCTTCCGGCTGGCGGCGTCGGATCTCTTCTTCCTCTCCCTTTCTGTCAGGGCGACCACCGATTTTCTTTCATCGAAATCGATTCGCCTGGTGTGCTGGGCGATGGTTGTTGCGGCTTGTCCAATGCTTGGAGTCCCTTGGCGGGCGGGGAGGTGGACTCGGACCGATGTGGCGGGGACGACGACGAACTGGAGATCGGAGATGAGGAAGATGACCTTGGGTCCTGTGGACTCATTTGTAATTTTCTTTTTCTTCGAGGGCCAGTTTGTAATTGGGAGGATGTACTGTGCTTATGCTTAATATATCTTCCCTTTCGCAAAAAAAAAAAAAAAACTTGTGACGCGAAAACCGAAAATAACAGTAAGAGGGAGTATCAAGCAGGTCACGTAATTACCTGTCGTCTGGCGTTAGATAAATATTAAGATAGCTCGATGCAAGGACCGATGGATCATGTAAAGGTTCGTGCATGGTCGTCCAAGCAGGTACGAGTACTACTATAGTGATCGATGGAGTGCCCTAGCTAGCTAGGGCTCTGTAGCTGTAGCTGTAATTCCGGGTTGTCGACACGTAAGCCCCAACAGTGAAGGGAACAGAGAGCAAAGCCGAGCATGGCTGTCACTTCGATCGATCTCTGCAAGGCAAGTACACGGCACACAGTGCGCAGCATGCTTTTCTGGTCCCGATCGACGACGAAGTACCCGCCGGACCGGCCGGAGGAACACCGCCCACCTTACGCAAACCTCTCTGCCTCTGGTGACTGACTCTGACTGGTGCGCGCACTCGCTCGCTCCGCGACGAGCTGAGACGACGCTTCGCCGCCGGTCGTCGTGCGCCCCCGTGCCGGCCACCAGGTGCTGCGCTCCTGCTGCCGCGTCCAAATCCAAACCCCAATCACGCGGGCGCACGCACGAGAACGACGCCGGCGGTAGCAATCCGGCATGTGTTGCACATCACATAAATATACAGCGTGCTGACTCACTCACACTGACGACGTGAGGAGAGGGAAGCACGCAGCTGCACATAGGGTCATCAGCTGCAGCGTCTGCGTGTGCGTGTACTACTACTCTGTCACCAGCTAGGTAACCCAGGGGTAACCATCAGTAGAAAAGCAGCTTTGCAGGAGTAGTTAATTGTTAATTGCCAAAGAAGAAATGGTTGGGAGGGGGCGCGGGCATGATCTCCTTTTTGGTAACATGCGTTGATGCATGTTGAATTTGGAGGATTTTAATATGCTTAGCGCCTTAGTTAACTAGTTGAAGGAAACAGATAAAGTGACAAAGTCCATATACGATGGCATCACAAAGGCAAGAGGAAAATGACTCAAGAAGCACTAAAGAAGGTAGCAGCTGGCCTGGAGACCGGAGGGAGAGGTTTATGCATGTTCAACTTCAACCTTATATACAAAATTAATAACTCTCATTCCAATCACATACTAGATCAGCAAACCAAATCAAACACGGCCATTCACCACTGATTTTTAAGTACTACATAAATAATAAATAATTTACATTATCAGTAGTAGTATCTGGCCGGGTTAATACACAGCAACAATCAAAGAAGAAAAAAATGGGCGGCAAGGCATAGTACTGAAGAAAATGGCAGAGAGATTGATTGATGGATGGACGGATCAACCAAAAATTTACAGGGTCTGCCCAGCATGGCCAGGCCATCCTTGAACCTTGAGATCATCATCATGCACATCAATTAGCTAGCTAGAACCGGAATCTTACAGGTGGCTTACATGCATGCAGCTCTCCGGCCAAATCCCAGCAACACTAAACATAATTACTACTAGTGCTAATTACCATTTACCTAGCCAGCGACGATCGATCGATCATTCGATCTTAGTACAGACTTTTAGTAGTAGCAGCAGCAGTAGTACTAGTAGAGTAGGCGATCAATTCTCTTTTATACCACGGTGGCGACAGTGCGTGGCACAGGGCAGCTCGCGACGTCGTGCGCGCGATCTTCGTCGACGACGACGACCGGCCCAGTCACAAGCCGGCGGGCGCAAGGCTGAGCTGCAGGTCCAGCCCCAGGGCGTCCTCCGGCCCGGTGACCACGGGCTCCGCCACCACCGCCATCCCAGGGCCAGCTGCCATGCCGGGGTATCTCCCCAGGGCGGCGGCCGGGCTCACCCTCCGCATGCTGTGGTCGTCGGTCACGTAGGGCGCCGGGCGGCGGAGGGCGCCGGGGTGTAGGAGAACACGGCCGGCGACGCCGTCACGGGCGGGGCGGCGCGCGACGACGGGAACACGCAGTTGTGGGAGACGTGGAACTGCTGCCCCTGCGGGCCCCCGGCCACGGCGGCGGCGCGCGGGGAGAAGTAGACCCAGCTCGTGGGCGGCGCGTCTCCACCTCCGCCTCCCCCGAGGAGGTGCGGCGGCGGCACGAAGGCGGACACCATCGGGTTGGCGCGCGGGTACAGCGCGGCGGCACCGCCCGCGACGCGGCCCGCGGCGGCGGCCGCGGCCTGCAGCTGCGCGCGCTTGAGCTGCTGCCGCTCCTTCTTGTGCGCGTTCTGGTGCCCCCCGAGCGCCTGCGAGTTGGCGAACTCGCGGCAGCAGTACTGGCACTCGTACCTCCGCCCGTCGCCGCCGCCGGCCGCCGTGGCCGTGGCCGTGGTCGTCGTGGTGGTAGACGAGGACGACGAGTCCGACCCTCCGTTACCGCACGCAGGCGCCTCCTCCGGCTCGGCTTCCGCCTCCATCTCCTGGGCTGCCAGCTCGTGCTCCTCCGAGACGTGGAAGCCGAAGAGCTTTAGCCTGGGGCTTGTCATGTTCATGGCTGACTGCCTAGCTAGTACTCCCTGGCAGTACTTGCAGGTAGCAGGAGAGATGGAGAGAGGTGAGTAGTGGAAGTGGCTGTCAAAGCTGGAGGTGCATGGGTTAGAGGGAGCTGTGTCAGGTGAGAAGGGGCAGTATATATAAGACCTGGAGCCTGGAGCTTGCCGGAGGCACACAGCACGCCCGAGTGGATATAATCAGCTGCTACCTCTGTCATTTGAATACATTATACATGAATGAACAGGGGCTCCAGATATTATAACCATTGCAGTGGCTATGTTTCCTCTCGAGTGGTGCTAGCACCTTTCTTGCTCGAATTGTTTAGTTGGCCCCCTGCACTTTAGAGAGAGAAGGACGATCGATCGGTGCAACTGCATCTGCAAAGAGAGGAGAGAGAGTAGCTGTGAAGACTGTGAATAGGAGAAGCAACACCCAACAATTCACAAAAGACAGCGTTGAAGGTCTAGATTGCGCTTGTCCGGGCTCCAGCATGTTGCCGAGTATTCTAAGGTACGTGGCCGCCTCGTTGGTTTCTGACGATCGACACGCGCACCACCAGGGTTTATACAAAATTAGATAGCTTGCTAGATTGGTGAGGAGCTAGGTAGACTGATTAAGTGGCCAACTAATACGTACTAGGGACGCATTAGTTTAGTCGGCCTGATTGCCGCAGGATATGGATGCTCAGTTGCGTTTGTTTATATATCATATGCGTACGTACGTAATGCGATAGTTTTTCTTTTTTGTCCTGACAGCGTCGTGTGGTGTTGTGTAGAGATGAGGCAAGGCATTACAATAATGCACCCTCCTTTGGTGTTATATATAGAGAGATGTAGTATGTAATATAATGAACTATATATGTCTGTGTATTATAGCCTGATCGGATCGATTATAGTGGCATTCTTCATGTACTATGTAGAAAGAGACGAGGGGCCGGGACCACATGCAGGCATGTGCAGGAGCTAAGTGCCACCCACTTAGCTTGGGCCTTGTTTAGAGTAGCTTAGTTGTAATTATTTTCTAGTACAGTGTAAAGTTGCAAAGCTCATGTGTGAGAGATGCAGAAGTTGATGACACAATATATAATATGGCACTACTAAAGTTCTCTCTTTAATTTAGTAACATCTATACAAAATTGGTTGTGTATTTGTCCTTTGCAAAGTGTAATGCTGGAATGTATACGTATGTACATTTGTGCCCGTTTTGGTCCCTTGTGTGTGGGGCTTTCCTATCATCATGATGGAGCGACATGCATGACCTCGGCAAAGAATCCCTTTGTAGCAGTCCCATCACTGGAACCATTATTATGTTCTTGCAACAACGCAAAATTCTTATATACTTCAGCAAGAAAAGAACCGTAGAACAGGACAATTTTTTAAGGCAAAATAGATGGACCAGCACGCGCCTCCTCCTATATATGTATTTTGTACTAATTTGCACGTATCATGTATATATATACATTTCGCATTCATGTACGGCAAAAGTTAGAGTACAGTTGGTATAACTAGACCGAAGGAATATAATAAACCAATATGCATACTACTGTCAGTGGAAAGACCTCTCTATGGTCAATCCATAATAGCGGCGTAGTGCTCAGTTAATGATTCCAATCATGCCAGAATATCTTTGGAGATATCATCGGTGAGCATCTCCAAGGGCCTCTCCAAATAAGTTTTGCATTTGATGTTGTTTGCAAAGTCCCAAACCAAATTGCAAAGTCTAAAAATAGACCTTCTCCAAGGGACTTTGCAAATGGACTTTGCAAAGTCTAAAAATAGAAGCCTCTGTCCCGCGCGAGGGGGGAGGACGGGGCGCGAGAGGGGAGGACGGCGCGAGAGGGGAGCGTTTGGAGAGTCGAGTTCGCTCTCCATATATGCAAAACCGAACCAGAGAATTGCAAAACTTGCACAAATGCAAAAGTCATTTGGAGAACCGTTGGAGCCCTCTTTTTGAGGTTTTTTGCAAATTATCAAATGCAAAACTCATTTGGAGAGGCCCTTGGAGATGCTCTAAGACGTGGAATATGAATTCCTTTTTCACACACACGACACGAATAGTTAAGACTAGTTTTATTTGTTTTTTTACGCACACTCACCCCTATGAATACACGAACGCAAACTCTACCTCTATTTAATAGTACTTTTATGAAAACTACGGTAGTAATACACAAAGAGCCTGGTTGGTTGGCTACAGGCTACCAATTTTTGTCCAACCAGAGAGAATGACAGGCGCGAGGTGTAGCACTGTCCAAATAGAGAAAGAGGTGAGAATTTATTTTTTTCTAAAAGTTCGCTAATTATGGGGTCGCCTCGAAATCCCTATAAAACTAATAAATAAAGAAATTATTAATTAAAGGTTTGCCCTAATTAATGAAGCAAAATATCCTTAACTACAGAGAAATAATTCATAAGAACGAAAGATTTAATTAAAAAAAATTACTATAAAATTTAACAAGGAGCTCAAATCCTAAAAAGGTCTTCGCCACCATTATTTATATTTAGTAGTGCATTACACCAACTGGTGTCATCAGCCAAGGTTCTATGATGATGTAAGAATATAAGATCAGACAGTATATTGCTTATACCGGTGTAGAGTACTACGGAGTACGTACTGTCGGTGTTTCGTACCCCGGGGGGTATAACACCAACGAGTAAATTTCTATGCGTGCTCCCTAATCCGGATGGTGATGCAAGATGGACACAAATGTTTATCCTGGTTCAGGCAAAGAATGCCCTACGTCCGCAGAGGGGAGAGATTTGTATTATCTTGCACCGGGGTGCTTATACAGGGGTGAATACAAGCGGGACTTAGCCGCGAATGAGTGTGTGGAAATGTGGGAACGTGTGTGTGTAAAAACCTCTCTTCTATACAAGGCCCTGGCGTCCCCTTTTATAGGCCAAGGGGAGGCTCAGGGTTACACGGCGGTTAGGGCCGTCGTGGGCGTGACGTCGAGGTACGGCGCCATGTCGAGTCGTCGAGATTGTAGACGCTCCCTTTGGTCCGGTTCGAGCACGTAGCGGCGTGGGCAATGATGGCCTGCTCGTCCTTCTTGGTCGTGGGCTGACGTAGCCGAGGTACGGCGCTGGCGTAGACGAGCACGTGCGTCCGGGAACCCCGCCGTATGGCCGTCGAGGTGGGAATGACATGACACTGCGCGCCCCATGCTCAGGTCGCGTCCGTCATCACTCCTCGAATGGTCGATGTCTGCTTCGAGGGGTAGATGGCCCGAGCGACGGGACTGAGCGGCGGGTTTGGTGGTGCGCGAGTTGACAATCGCGTTCCAAGGGGTGTCGTACACGGCATAGTGTTCGGCGTGGTGTAATAGTGATGCCCGTCATGCTCGAATTCCGGGTATGGGCGGTGGAATAGGAGAAGTGATCGGCGTACTTCTCACTATTTCACGCACCGTAGCCATGGGGTTAGGCGGAGCGGCGTACTTCTCCGCTTCTCGCGCCGTAGCCATGTGCGTGCCACAGACAGAGCAATGATTGAGAGCGGACTCGAGCGGCGCTTGCTCGAGTGTTCTCCGTCTCGCTCGAGCGGTTGCTCGCTCGAGCGGTTTTGCGTCATCGTCTCGAGCGGTCGCACGCTCGAGCGGTTTCCGTACTTCTCTCTCGAGCGGGTGCGGCCGCGCTCTCGAGTTTAGGAGGTTCGAGGCTTTGTGGGCCGATAGTGGGCCGGCCCGGCTCGAGAGGGATAGGGGTTTCTCGGTCGCTTAGTTTTTGGGATTCTTAGAGAGGGACGAGGCTGATTTGCTCGTCTCTAATTCACCCAATTTAGGACCCCCTAATCTAGGTATCCGACAGTAGCCCCCGAGCCCTTGCTTGATTGTGAAAAAACTTCAAGTAAGGGATCATGAAGTGGAGTTGAAGTACCTAGACTTAGGGTCATGTTGTTTCGAGGAGTCATTTCGTCCTTTCTCCGTGGGGGGCGCGCGAGCGTCCCCCGCGGGGGTAGCCCCCGAGGCCCCAGAGGAATGAGGCATTCCTCTGGGGGCTTTGAGATGAACGGTTTTGCGTAAGAGTATTATTAACTGGAGTTGTAGCAGCTCGAGGCAGGAGATTCAATTACTCTTCGAGCCCCCGAGTATTTCCTGTTCCTCCCGTGTCGAGGGAGGTTGTTTATGTGACTCGAGCCCCCGAGCCTCGAATGGCTGGGCTGGAGTCGTGATCCGGTTCCTCGCCGGATCTCTTGGATCGAGATCCAAGTGGTGAGAGGTCGACACTACTCGCGACCGAGCGAGCGCCATACCCCCTGTGAGCCGATGGCGGGTAGTCCAAGTGAGAGCTCGCCTCCTTTCGAGGGAGACGGCCGTGGCCCGGGGCGCTCTCATTAGAGCCGGGCGCTTAGTTTCCGAGGGACCGGCCCCGTTCGAGGGGACCGGCGGCTCGAGTGCCTCCCGTCGACGGGATCTCTTGGATACCTAGTGCCCCGCCTTGGACACGCCATCTGGGTTCGAGGGTTCGTTCTCGAGCGGAACCTTTCGAGGGTTCCTTCCCATAGGCGCCCCTAACTCGGGTGCTCGAGGGCGGCTGTTCGAACCCGTCCGTGGGTCAGCCTCCGCTCCCTCGAGACTTACTTGTGGGACCGGGGTCCCTGGGTTTCTTACCGTGTAAGGGACCGTCTGTCGAGACGTCCCGTCGTTACGCCTGTTCGAGGCGCATCCGTCCGTTGCAAGCGGCGCGCCTTTTTAGGCGGAAACCGGCGCATCGTGGTGATCGTGGCTTGGCGACGGTTCCGCTCTGTCTCGCGACGCGTGCGCCCTGTAAGTGGAGGTAGGTGGCGGTTTGTTAGGGCAATAAATGCGGTTACCGTTTTTCGTCGAGTCCGCCGGGGGCGCGCGGCCGTTGGATGGCGTAATCTAGGCCGTTGGATGCGATTCACGCGGATCGGCTTGGGCTCTATAAATATGGAGGAGTAGGCTCCCGGTTCTTCTTCCCCGTATTCTCGCCTTCCCTGCCGCTCCTGCCGTCAGTTGCGCCCTGCTCTAGATTCAATCCGCCGCCACCGTAATCTGCAATCGCCGCCGCCGCCGTCCGCGACCGCCAGCGCCGCTCTAGCCCACGACCGTGCCTGCTTTCTGCGCCACCGTTCCTCGTGCTCCGCCGCCGTCGTTGCTCCATCGCCCCGCTCCCGTCGCCGACATGAGGAGGTCAGTCAGGAAGACGGGTCAGGGCTCTGGTCAGGGCGCCGGTGGGAAAGGCAAGGGCAAAGGCAAGGAGGCTGCCAAGCCTCCCACGCCGGTGGTGATGGAGGAGGCGCTTCCGTGGCCTCGGTCCTCGGTGACCGAGGCGATGCCGATCAACCCGGTCAATGGCGGATTGCTTCCGCCCAATCCGGCGGAGGGGTCACCGAGTGGCGGGTGCCGGACGACGACCACTTCGAGCCCAATCCCCGCCGGGCTACATCCCGAGTTTTATCGGGTTCCACCGGCGGGGACTTGGTGCGCGGCCGAGCCGCTTCATGCCGGCGCTCCCCACCATTTCGGGGTTGAGCTCCGGCACTTCAACCCCAACTCCATCTCGCTCGCGGCTACTTACGCCGCCGTGTGTGAGGGGTATCCGGGTATGGCGCCGCGGTGGGACCTGTTCACCCACATCTTTAAGGCGACGCTCTTCACCAAGGCGGTGAAGGACAAGGAGGCCGCCGACGACGACGGTGATGACGGTGACGAGGAGGAGGAAGAGGAGAACGAGGAGGAAGAGGAGAAGAAGAAGAAACCGAAGGTCCGCCGCTACGTTCGAGCGGGTTCCCGCTCGATCGGGCCGAAGAGGAAGGAGTCCGGCTATCCGGCGCGTGGACGTCGAACAACGCCGGCCGGGACCGAGAATGGTTCTACCTCCGCAACGAGGAGGGCCTCTTCCCCGGAATACACCGGCGCCGTGCTAACCGCGCCCGGTTTCAACCGGACGCACGGCCAACCGCAGCGCGCCGGCCCCGCATGGACTCCCCGCTCAACGCCATTTCGAGCCTCCGCAACCGGAGGTCCGGCAACCTCTTCTTCAACATTGCGCACGTGGTTGCCGAGTTCCACACCGCCGGGTGCTTCCGCTCGCCGAGCGCCCGCTACGACTCGACCCGGATGACGGAGGACGCCGATCCCGGCGCTCGCGGCCAGCGGGATGTCGGACGCGCCCCCGGCGCCACAATCGTGGCTCGGGTGCGCGATGCGATTGACGGCGGGAGGAACTTCGGCGAGAACCAAGTCGGCCTCTTCCGCATGCGTCCGGCCTTCAACCTGCTGGGCTTTGTGAGTTTTTTCGAGATCCTCTTTCGTCGTTTCTTTTACTCGAGCGATCCTTATCGAGGCCTGTCCTCTCCCTTTTTTTTCCCAGAATATCAATGACCACGCGGAGTCGAGGCCCCCGGTGAAGGAGGACGCGCCCGCCCGCGAGGTAAGACGCCTGAGGGGCGAACGAGAACACGCTGCCGTGGTGTCGAGGAGGGAGGAGAAGGCGCAGAAAGCCCGTGCGCTAGAGGAGAAGGAGAAGCGTAAGGCTAGGCGCCGCCGGGCGCGTGAAATGCGTCTGGCGGCGGACCCGACCGACTGGAGCTCTAGTCTCGAGTCGACCGACGAGGACGAGGGCGATGATGATGGGGAAGCCGACGAGACGACCGACAGCGATGGCGCCACCGCCACTCGAGCCCTGACGCCTCCTCGCTCTCGCGTGCAGGAGCTATCTTTGGCGCCAGGCCTTCTGCGCGACGACTCGTCGCTGGTTCAGGTAGGCCAGCAGGAGGGGTCGTCGAGCCGCGGCGCTCGAGTGCCGTCGCCGGCCCGAGCAAAGCGACGGCGGGGGCGTCTCAATGCTCCGGCCACCGCGCTCGCTCGCCGTCGCCGGGGCGGCGGGAGGAGTCGCCCCGCCTCTCTAGCCATGGCGGGCGGGCGCCATCTCCGACGCGGCGAGACTCTTCCTCCCGCCACCATTCGTCTTCAACGGGCGCGCACACCCGGCAGCATGAGGCTGCAAATGTGCGCACTCCAACTTTTGTGCAGCCCGGCGAGCAACGCCGGGCTCCTTCCAGCGACCGCCGGGCCTAGCGGACCTCGACCCGCAGGACCCAGGATCCCGTAAGGGACGTCGTGCCCGACCCGGCCAAGGAGTCGGCCAGAACGGGGGCGGTCGCCAAGGTGTCAGAGCCCCCGAGCGGCACCAGCGGTGGGCTCGAGGCCCCCAAGTCCTCGAGGGACTCGAGGGGGGCGCCTGAGGCTCGACAGCCCCCGAGCGCTTTGAGCAAGCCGGGTGGCTCGAGCAGCGCCATCTCGACCGCGGGGTAAGCTTTTCAATCAACCCACCTCCTGTTGTCCTTTTCGCTTATGTGTGAACGTCTCGTCGTAGTAATTTTTGTTTTTCTCTTTCTTTCAGGACTAAGCGCCCCCTGCAGACATTACCGTCCCTCCCCCCCATGCTGCCTACTAAAAGGCTGAGGGCCACAGGAGGGTTGAGCGGCACCCCGTCGATGCCAGGTGGAGTGACCCTTCCTCCTTCTACTCTAGTTTGGTTAGAGCGGGCCAAGGATGCACTTGGGCGTGGCAAGCTGATGGCAGCTGCGTCCCGTGCAGGTGCCGGGGTCGTGACCAAGGCTACGGGGGAGAAGGACGCCACCACCACCACGGCTTCGACCGCCCTCCCGCTCGAGTCTCCGTCGTCGTTAGGCGCGCTGGGCGATGCGACCGCGGGCGACCAAGGGGCGATGGCGCCAGAGCCGGCGGCCTCTATTCCGGCGGCGGGGGCTGGATCGGAGCAGCAGCCCATCATGCTCGAAGACGAGAGTCCGAGCTCGGGCGCCAAGTCCCCCTGGCCAATCGGCCTACGCCAGCTTGAGGAGGAGCGCAGGGAGAAGGAGGAGGAGGAAACGCCGGCAGCCACCGATCGGCCGGCGGAGGACGTGGAGATGCAGGAGGCGGGAACGGCGCCTGAGCCTCAGCCGAGCCGAGCCCCAACCCCTCCTCAGGATATGGAGGTCGACTCCTCTGCTGGGCAAAGGGTCGAGGACGGGGAGGCCCAAGCTGCCGCTCGAGAGGGGGCGCTCGAGGAGCATCCCGCCATCACGCAAGAGGAGGAGAAGGCGGAGGAGCCGGTGGAGTGGCGGCGGGGCCGGTGGTGCGGTCCGCCGCCGCAGCGGCGAAGAGCGCGCTTGCAAGCGGAGCGAGCGGCGCGGCGGTGGAGCGAGCGACGGCGGAGCCAGTGGTGCAGCAGCCCTCTGTCACGGGTGGCGATGAGCGCCAGGACGTCGAGCGAGAGCTCCATCTGGTGCCGTACCAGGCGCCGCCGCAGCCTCTGCAGCTGTCGGGGGACCTGGTGCCCCACCTCGTGCCCGACTCGGAGACGGGCGAGGTGAGGTTCGAGGTCATGACCGACGCCGACCAGTGGGAGGAGGCCCAAAGGAAGCTGACGGCGGCGGCCATCGTTGGATGCCACATGCGGTCGGTCGGCCTTGGTCCCACCGAGCCCACTGACGTCTCTATCGAGGAGCGGAGGCGGATTGAGGCGCGGGTGCTCGCCCAAGAGGCGTCCTCCTCCTGGAGTCAGCCGCAACGCCCACCTACCCTGGCCGAGCGGGTGGTGACGGCGGATGTCGACCTGGAGGCGGTGAGGAGACTCCACTCCTCCGTTGACAAGGAGATGCGGGAGGAGTTCCCTCTTTGGGAGAGGCCGCCGCTGGTGCTCTCCGACCCCCTTGACCACGAGGCGCCCCCGATCGTGATGAACGATCAGAAGGAGCTTGAGGCGCACGTGGAGGCCGAGGAGCGCCGGCAATGGCTCGAAAGCGCCTTGAAGACGCTTTGTCGCTCGTTTCGGAGGACATGCCCCGGCTTTTCTCGTGAGTGCCCTTGAGTTCGGTTGCTTGCCCTTTTGGTCTATCGTGTTTTATGTTCTAACATTTCCCCTTCGAGGTTCAGGCGACACAGAGTCGCTCTTATGCCAAATCCGTGCATGTCCGTGCCACGCAAGAGAGCGAGCACGAGATCCAGCGGTACGTGCGGATGGGGCAGGAGGCTGAGGGCGAGCGGCACCGCTTTGCTCGGCTCCTTCGAGAGGCTAATGCCGCCCTGGACGCCGCCAAGGAGGATGCCAAGAAGGCTCAAGATGAGCTTGCTCGGGTGGCGCAGAGGCCGAGGTGGCACGAGCGGGATGCGGGCGAGAAGCTTGCCCAAGCCGCGCAGAGGCCGAGACCGCTCGTCGGAAATACGCGCGGCCGCACGAAGCCTTCGAGCGGCTCAAGAAGGACGCGGCCGGCGGCGGCAGGCTACAAGGCCAAATGCCGAGACATGGAGCAGCTCCGGAAGGACAAGGCCAACGTCGAGGCGTTTGCAAAGGAATTGCGGCGGCGGTCACCCGGAAACTAGCCGAGAAGGAGGCCCTTGCCCGGCGCGCTCGAAGCGGAGAAAGAGCGGGCGAGCGGTCTCCGGACGGAGGTGGTCAACTTCCGTCAGGTGGTGACGGACAAGGACCTCGCCATCCAGGGCGCCGGCAAGGCTTATGAGGAGCTGCGGACGGAAAAGCGCAACGTCGAGCGCGCCCTCCGGACGAAGGAGACTGAGCTTGCGCGGGCGCTCGAGCGCGAGCAAGAGCTCTCGTCCCGCTGCACCCGTAAGTGCTCGAGTCCTTTGTTCCTTTTTTCGTGCGTGATTCGTACGTGTTGCTCGAGCACTTGATTGAGTACTTGATTCTTGTCGTCCTTTTTCAGGTTTGGAGGCGGACGTGGTGGACGCGCGTGAGTACGCAAAGTCAACTCATGCGCTGGCTGAAGGCGCGCTCTCAGCCAAGGCCCACATCACCGGCGCCATCGACACCCTTAGCGCCAACTGGGGCTTCCCGCCGGTGGTGGACGTCGAGGGGCCGGACGCTGGCCAGAGCTATGCCCGCCGGGTCCGTGAGTTCGGCGCCTCTCTGCAGGGTCGTATCCAAGAAGCCCTCGTCTTCGCTGCGCGCCGGACGATGGCCATCTTCTACTCGGGGTTCGGCATCTCGAGGGAGGATGCCCGGGCCGGGATGGAGGCCGTTGCGGCGGCTTCACCTACGCCGAGGGCGAGCAAGAAGGAGGGGTCAACCCCCGGATCGAGCAGCTCAAGGCCGAGGCTGAGGAGCCGGGCGCCCGTCTTGGAGGTGATCTGCTGCGAGAAGTCCTCCCGCCTGACGTGGAGTAGTTTTTAGCCGGCCTGCGAGCCGAAATCTGGGCAACAGGGCCCTTGTAAGAAAACAAGTATTTTGGCCATGGAAATGGCCCAAGTGGCCTTAAATCGTGATACTCTGATGTTTATAATCGTTATGCTCTAATTTTTCCTTTGCGCTTCCTGCCTTTATTTCATTTTAGCTAAGTGTTGGCGCTGCGCTCGAACCACTTCGAGAGGGGATGAGTTAGGGTGCCGTAGCTCGGAAGCGTGGGAAGCCTTGTGCTCGATCGCCCTGGCTCGACGAGCTCGAGGTGACGCAAATACTTAGCTTACGAAAAATTTCGAGGCGAGGAGGGGAAAGATTACGTCGAGCATTGTTTTTGAAAAAACTAGGTGCGTTTTTTCGAGGACTTCAGGGGGGTCCCCCCTGGTCTAGCCCCCGAGGGGGGCTTGACTTTGTGGAAACAAAGTCGAGCCCACCTTGTGTATGAACAACAAGTAAGAAACTGACTTATTTATTCATACTAGCGGTACATTTAGACGAAATATGTGCAAGGCATCGAGGCCTAGGGGAAAAAGCGACGTAGCTGTTCGATGTTCCACGCGTTGGTGAGGGTCGAGCCGTTCTCATCGGCCAACTTGTACGTCCCTGGTTTCAGCACCTCGACCACGATGAACGGGCCTTCCCAAGGAGGAGTGAGCTTGTGGCGCCCCTTGTTATCTTGGCGTCGACGGAGCACGAGATCGCCGACCTCGAAATCCCTCTTGCGCACGTTCTTCTCGTGATACTGCCGCAGCTTTTGCTGGTAGCGCGCAGAGTGTAGGAGCACCGTGTCTCGAGCCTCTTCAGCCTGGTCGATGGCGTTAGCCAGTCTTTCCTCGTTAGTTTGCTCGTTGTAGGTCTTAAGTCGAGGGGACCCGTACTCGAGATCAGTGGGGAGGACGGCCTCAGACCCATAGACTAGGAAGAACGGGGTGAACCCAGTGGCTCGACTTTCGGTCGTTCGTAGACTCCATAGGACAGATGGGAGTTCAGCTACCCACTTATTGCCGTGCTTGTTGAGGCGGTCGAAAATTCTTGGCTTTAGCCCCTGCAAAATCATGCCGTTGGCACGCTCGACTTGGCCATTAGTTCGGGGTAGGCGACGCCGACCGCCCACACGGATGTGGTACCGATCGCGAAGTCCAAGAACTTTTTGCCCGTGAACTGGGTGCCATTGTCGGTAATGATGACGTTGGGGACTCCAAAGCGATGGACGATGTCGGTGAAGAACTCGACCGCTCGCTCCGAGCGGATGTTAGTGATGGGCTTGGCCTCGATCCACTTGGTGAACTTATCGATGGCCACGAGCAAGTGGGTGTAGCCTCCCGTCGTCTTTTGAGGGGTCCGACGGATCGAGCCCCCGGACCGCAAATGGCCACGTGAGGGGGATCATCGGAGTGCGTGTCTTTGGAAGATGCGTACGCTTGGCGTAGAATTGGCATCCTTCACACGCTCGAACAAGCTTGACGGCGTCAGCAGTTGCAGTGGGCCAGTAGAAGCCTCGACGGAATGCGTTCCCGACAAGGGTTCTTGGCGCAGCGTGGTGGCCACAAGCCCCCGAGTGCATGTCTCTGAGCAGTTTCCTGCCCTCTTCGATCGAGATACACCGTTGAAGTATACCGGTCGGGCTGCGGCGGTAGAGCTCTCTGTCCTCCCCGTAAAGGACGTACGTCTTGGCTCGTCGTGCTAATCGCCTCGCCTCCGTTCGGTCTTCTGGCAACTCCTCTCGAATGAGATACTCGAGGAATGGTGCACGCCAGTCAGTTGGTGGGCTTGTGACCTGGTCGATCTCCATGACTGTGGCCCCAGTCGAGGGGGGTTCGGTCGTAGGAGCAGGCTCAACGGCTGGTCCTGCCCCAGCCCCCGAGTCCCACTTCACGGATGGCTCGTGAAGATCTTTCGAGAAGACGTCGTCGGGGGTAGCGGCGCCCGAGATGAAGCGATTTTGGCCGGTTCGTCGCGGCCTCGTTGAAGCGCCTTGGGATGTGGTTGAGCTCGAGACCATGGAAGCTGGCTTCCAACTTGCGCACCTCATTGCAGTACGCTTCCATCTTTTCATCATGGCAGCTCGAGGCTTTCATCACTTGATCGATAACGAGCTGCGAGTCGCCTCGAGCATCGAGGCGTCGGACCCCAAGCTCGATGGCTATGCGTAACCCGGTAACGAGCGCCTCATACTCTGCCATGTTGTTCGAGGCGGCAAAGTGGATGCGCACCACGTAACGCATGTGTACTTCGAGGGGCGAGATGAAGAGCGGCCCGCGCCGCTCCCCGTCTTCATAAGTGACCCGTCGAAATACATGGTCCACGGCTCGGCTGGATCCGGGACCGGGGAGTTGGATGTCGATCCATTCGGCGACGAAATCAGCCGGACTTGAGACTTGATAGCTTTTCGTGGGGCGTAAGTGATGGTCTCGCCCATGAGCTCGACTGACCACTTGGCGATTCGACCCACTACTTCCCGGTTTTGGATAATTTCACCAAGTGGGAATGACGACACTACCGTCACCGGGGTGGCTTAGGAAATAGTGCCGGAGTTTTCGACGAGTGAGGACGATTGCGTAGAGCAGGTTTACGGATTTGAGGGTACCGAGTTTTGGCATCTCGAGAGCACCTCACGATGAAATATACCGGCCGCTGGACGGGGAGCGCGTGCCCCTCTTCCTGCCTCTCGACCACTATGACTGTGCTGACCACCTGAGTGGTCGCGGCAACATAGAGGAGGAGGGTTTCGGCGGGTATGCCGTCTCGAGCTGGCCGAGGCGGCACGAGCACGGGAGGAGATGTGAGCATGCTTTTCAACTTTGAGAGGGCCTCCTCTGCTTCAGGCGTCCATGCAAAGTGCTCGGATTTTCTGAGGAGCCGGTACAGAGGCAAGGCTTTTTCTCCCAGGCGCGCAATGAACCGACTGAGTGCCGCTAAGCATCCAGTGATCTTTTGCACCCCCTTCAGGTCTCGAATTGGCCCCATTTTCATGATGGCCGCGACCTTCTCGAGATTGGCCTCGATGCCGCGCTGGGAGACGATATACCCTAACAACATGCCTCGAGGCACACCAAAGACACACTTCTCGGGATTCAACTTGATGTTTTTAGCCCGGAGGCATCCAAACGTCAACTTGAGGTCCGCGACAAGGTTTTCTACTTTTCGAGTCTTGACAACGATGTCATCGACGTAGGCCTCGACGGTTTCTCCTATGTGTTTCTCGAAGACATGGAGCATGCGGCCGATATGTTGCCCCGGCGTTTCGAAGGCCGAAAGGCATTGTGACATAACAATACATGCCCATGGGGGTGATGAATGAAGTCGCGAGCTGGTCGGACTCCTTCATTTTGATTTGGTGGTAGCCAGAGTAGGCGTCGAGAAAGGAAAGTACTTCGCAACCCGCAGTGGAATCAACGATTTGATCTATTCGAGGTAAAGGAAATGGGACTTTGGGACATGCTTTATTTAAACTAGTGTAATCTACGCACATCCTCATTTTTCCATTCTTTTTCTCTACTAACACAGGATTAGCTAACCACTCGGGATGATGTACCTCCTTGATGAATCCGGCTTTCTCGAGCTTCTCGACCTCCTCGCGGATGATCCCGCGCTTCTCCTCGTCGAAGCGGCGCGAGGCGTTGCTTGACAGTCTCGAACCGGACGGATCTCCAAGGCGTGCTCGGCGACATCCCTCGGTATGCCAGGCATGTCCGAGGGACTCCACGCAAACATGTCGGCGTTTGCGCGGAGAAAGTCGACGAGCACTGCTTCCTATGCGCTGTCGAGGGAGGCGCGATGACCGCGTCTTCTCCCCGAGGAGCTTGGATCGAGCGGGATCTTCTTGGTGTCTTCGGCGGGCTCGAAGTTGCCGGCCAGTCGCTTGGGTGTTGGAGCGGAGGGCTCGGCCGCCATGTGATCGAGCATCATGGCTAGGTCTTCGATGCTCCCATCACGTTCGTCGGCGATTCCCCGTACTCGACGCACTCCACATCGCGGGGTAGGCGTGCTCGTACGTGGAGTTGACGGTGATGACTCCTTTTGGTCCCGGCATCTTGAGCTTGAGGTAGGCATAGCCGGGGATCGCCATGAACCGGGTGTAGCACGGCCCGCCCAGATGGCGTGGTAGGTCCCCTCGAACCGGGCACGTCGAAAGTTAAGACCTCTCGACGGAAGTTCGAGCGTGTCCCAAAGACGACGGGGAGGTCAATGCGGCCGATCGTGAGCGCTTTCTTGCCGGGGACCACTCCGTGGAAGCCCCGGCGCTCGGGCGGGAGGTGAGCTCTTGTGAGGCCGAGCAGCGTGAGGGTCTCCATGTAGATGATGTTGAGGCCGCCGCCTCCATCCATGAGAACTTTGGTGAAGCGGGCGTTGAGGATGATCGGGCGACGACGAGAGGGTATGCGCGGGATTGGTGACGTGCTGGATGATCATCACGGTCGAACGTGATGGGAGCATCCGACCAGTCGAGGAATTGAGGCGTGGCGGGTTTCAGGGCGAAAATCTCCCTGCACTCGGCCTTCCGCTCTCGACGCGTCATCTGGGTGGTTGGGCCGCCGTAGATCATGTAGCACTCGGTGATGGGCGGATACCCATTGTCGTCATCGTCGTTGGCTCGGTCCTCGCCACCCTTATCCTTCTTGCCATCGTCCTTGTCAAGGCCAAATTTCTTGAAGTAACCTCGAAGCATACGGCAGTCCTCGAGGTTATGCTTGACTGGTTCCTTGTGGTACGGGCGGGGTTGCTTCAAAGATCTTGTCGAAGACGCCCCATCCGGAGGGGGTTTAGGCTTCTTGCGCTCGGGCGCGGCCACCTCGCCTTCCACAACCGCGCTTGCCTTGCCGGTTGCCTTTCTTCTTCTTCGATTCTTCTTCTTGTCCTTGCTCGGGCCCTCACCGTCCCCTGGGGGCGGCGCGGGCCTGTTCCCAGTTCCGCCAAAGAAGGCCCACGGCCTCGTCGCCGGCAGCATAGTCGGCGACGACGTCCATGAGCTCATTCACCGTCTTTGGGCGATTGCGCCCGAGCTCCCGCACGAGCTCTTTGCAAGTGGTGCCCGAAACGAACGCCAGGATGACGTCGTGATCTGGAATGTGTGGCAGCTCGGTGCGCAGCTTTGAGAAACGTCGAGCAAAGTCTCGGAGAGATTCCGTGGTATTTTGCTTGCAGTTACGGAGATCCCACGAGTTGCCGGGCCGGATGTAGGTGCCCTTGAAGTTCCCCTCGAAAATCTGGACCAGGTCGGCCCAATCGTAGATCCGATTGGGGGAAGCTCCTCGAGCCACCGTCGAGCGGTGTCCGAGAGAAACGAGGAGCCGGCGTATGATCGCCTTATCCTCTCGAGCCCTCCCGGTGGCAGCCGGCCGGAAGTCGGCCGGCCCGAGCTCGGCTTGGTCTCCCCGTTGTACTTGACCACGCTCGTGGGGGGTCGAAACGGGTTTGGCAACGGCGTGTTGCGGATAGCTCGACTGAAGACTCGAGGGCCCGGCGGCTGAGGAGCCTGCCGGTCCTCGTCGCTGTCGTAACGCCCCCCTCGATGGGCCTTGTAGCCACGGTCCTCGGCACCCGCAGCCTTGCGTCGTCGGTTGTCGTTGATGTCATGACGCGCATCTTGAGGCACGCGGTTGTCGAGGATGCGTTCTCGAGCAGGGGCTCTACCATCTCGAGGGTGCCTCCCGGTGGACGGAACCCTCCCGCTCGTGCCGTGGTTGTTCCGGGGCTGCCTCACGCCGTCTCGAGGCCGAGCTTTCGGCCCGCCGGACGGCCGCGACTTGGAGGAGCCCTTGGATCTCATCTCGCATCCGCAATGCATGCGGATTCGAGGGCGCCGCATGTCCCGCAGAAGATAGCCGCCGCAAGTACATTCCCGGCTTGCTCGAGGGAAGTGGGCCGGCTCGGGTGGCGCTTCCGGCGCCGTCGTTGACGATGCGGTTGAGGACGTCTCGGGCCTTTCCTCGAGCGCCAAGAGGTCGAGGTGGAGGGAACCGGCTTAGCTCAAGGGTCCTCTTGAGCAAGTCCAAGTTCGCGCGCTCCGCCTCCATCTTGGTCTCGATTTCCCGGATCTGGGCCCATTGAGCTGCTAGAGCGTCGTCTTCAGGTCGTCGATTATCTTGATCTTGCAGTGGTGGCCCACGCGGCTCGATCACCTGCAGAGCTCCAGCTGCCGATGTCCCAACTGCTGGCGTCACGTCTGCTCGGTTGGCTGTAGGGACGGCCACGGCGGCGGCATCTCTGGTCTCCTCATCCGACGGGACGTCGTCGTTGAGATGAAAACACTCGCGAGCCGGGTCATAGCACCCTGAGTCCGAGTCATCGGAGTCTGGGTTAGCGCTGGACGGCGTCCAGGGCCTCCCCGTGCTCTCCTCCTCGATCCAGCGACGCATATTCCCGACCGTGTTGCGGCGTTGTGAGCCCGCTGCTCTGTCAAATCCGCGGTCCACCGACGTCGGCCACACGATCTCCAAGTTCATAGTGGCACGCAGGAGGGGGCCGGGGCTCTCCTCCCGCGGTCCCATGACTGACCGGATCGCGTTGGCATATGTAGTGGCGGCGTTGGTGAGCCCAAACGGGAGCCTGCGCCGAGCTCGGTATAGCCCGTGCGGCAACAGGTTGGGCGACGTCGGCCGTGCGCGCGCTCGAGGCGCCACGCCGGGCTCTCTCGGCGAGCGCATGGCGAACGTGAAGCCGGGTCCACGTCAAGGACTCCTCGTCCATGTGCCACCCCCGCCGTACACTTGGCACCCCGGCCGGGTGCATCGTGGCGTCCGGGCCGGGAGGGCACACGAGCGGGTGCTCAAGGCCCCGTGCTCGCGGTGGTGATGCCGATGCCGGTGGCGTCGGCGACGTGGTGGCGAGCCGTGGTGGCGCGGTCGGCGCGTGGCCCCACCCGCGCGTGGGGGTGACGAGCGTCCCCTCCCGTTCACCGATCGAGAGTAGAGCCATGTCGTGGCCTGGGCCGAGCGACACGAACTCTAGACTCCCAAACCAGATCACCGTGGCGAACGGAAACGAGGAAGCGGGTGATGCCATCCGGAAAATGGCGGGAATCGAGCGAAAAACACGCAGTGCCCCTACCTGGCGCGCCAACTGTCGGTGTTTCGTACCCCGGGGGGTATAACACCAACGAGTAAATTTCTATGCGTGCTCCCTAATCCGGATGGTGATGCAAGATGGACACAAATGTTTATCCTGGTTCAGGCAAAGAATGCCCTACGTCCAGCAGAGGGGAGAGATTTGTATTATCTTGCACCGGGTGCTTATACAGGGGTGAATACAAGCGGGACTTAGCCGTGAATGAGTGTGTGGAAATGTGGGAACGTGTGTGCGTAAAAACCTCTCTTCTATACAAGGCCCTGGCGTCCCCTTTTATAGGCCAAGGGGAGGCTCAGGGTTACACGGCGGTTAGGGCTGTCGTGGGCGTGACGTCGAGGTACAGGCGCCATGTCGAGTCGTCGAGATTGTAGACGCTCCCTTTGGTCCGGTTCGAGCCTGTAGCAGCGTGGGCAATGATGGCCTGCTCGTCCTTCTTGGTCGTGGGCTGACGTAGCCGAGGTACGGCGCTGGCGTAGACGAGCACGTGCGTCCGGGAACCCCGCCGTATGGCCGTCGAGGTGGGAATGACATGACACTGCGCGCCCCATGCTCAGGTCGCGTCCGTCATCACTCCTCGAATGGTCGATGTCTGCTTCGAGGGGTAGATGGCCCGAGCGACGGGACTGAGCGGCGGGTTTGGTGGTGCGCAGAGTTGACAATCGCGTTCCAAGGGGGTGTCGTACACGGCATAGTGTTCAGCGTGGTGTAATAGTGATGCCTGTCATGCTCGAATTCCGGGTATGGGCGGTGGAATAGGAGAAGTGACCGGCGTACTTCTCACTATTTCACGCACTGTAGCCATGGGGTTAGGCGGAGCAGGCGTACTTCTCACTGCTTCTCGCGCTGTAGCCATGTGCGTGCCCTGGACAGGCAATGATTAAGAGCGGACTCGAGCGACTGCTTGCTCGAGTGTTCTCCGTCTCGCTCGAGCGGTTGCTCGCTCGAGCGGTTTTGCGTCATCGTCTCGAGCGGTCGCACGCTCGAGCGGTTTCCGTACTTCTCTCTCGAGCGGGTGAGCGGCCGCTGCTCGAGTTTAGGAGGTTCTGAGGCTTTGTGGGCCTGATAGTGGGCCGGCCCAGCTCGAGAGGGATAGGGGGTTTCTCTGGTCAGTTAGTTTTTGGGATTCTTAGAGAGGGATGAGGCTGATTTGCTCGTCTCTAATTCACCCAATTTAGGACCCCCTAATCTAGGTATCCGACACGTACCTAAAGAGTAAAGACTGAGCTCAGGTGGTGCCGCCATTGTCGCCAAAGCGAGGTGTCAGCGACATGGGTTGTCAGGTTGTGTGCATTTTTCCGAGGAGGCCTTCTTCGTCGGCATCATCTTCACCCCCGGCCAGGCTCTCAGCTTCGAGAGCATGGAATGGACTACATTGCTGATCACCGAGGCAGAGCTCTCTGCCTCTCGTCTTTTGACTGACCTTCTGCGGATAAACTTGGAGGTTCTCCCACCATATCCGCCTCATTTGGGTTCGAACCCCAGTGTATTAGAGCCATCTCAGCAAAGGAACTGAGTTTTTTTAGTGACAATAAATGAATGGAACAGTTCTTACGATTGCATTTGTGTGCTGTCTCTTATTCTTTCCATTTACAACCAACTTCCGACGTGTATATTCTTGTAATTGTTTGCGGTAGACCATGATAAACCACTTCTCTCGCAATGCCACAACAATATTCTCTCACAATGCTCCATATAAACACAAGGCAAAAGTAACACTTTTTAAAAAGATATAGCTAAAGCATAAGAAATGAAAAACATATCTTACCAAACTAAGTAATTAGCCACCTTTTATATCAACATTTCACGTCATTCAAGTACTGAAACATGACGATGTGCTTAATTATTGATAGTCTACTCATGTGAAAAGAGTTCCACTTGCTGTACTGCTACCAGAAGTGGGAATTAATCAACAGCGATAGCGGGGATCGATGAATGATAGATCTAAATATATGAAGAGCTGCTCAGAAGCTACAGGTTAAGAAATCGGTCTATAGTACGGATGCAGCGGAATTTGTGCCGACTGACAAAAATATGTTGGATAGACAATTTTCACAATCATGTTTTATGACTTTCTCCTGTACTTGAGTAGAACATCAGCTAGTGGTAGTTAGTGAGCACCGAGCTGCACACCTATAAGATCATTATATATATAATAGGATAAACAAGAGGGCAGACGACAGAGCCATCTGATATTCTTGTTGTGCAATTCTACTTTGTATCAGTCGTGTCTACCCAGGAAAAAAAGAAGCATACATGTTAATCAAGAACCTGGGTAAACGCAATGCGATGGTCTTCTTGTCGTCGTACTTGCCATCACACTGCTTTGAGTGAATCACTGGCAGCACTAACTATATTATTATACCTTCTCAGAAGAATATCATGTTTGACTTCAAGTTCAAAGGTGAATGGAACCACAAGTATTTCAGTTCGTGCAACTTTGGTATTGTCCAGCAAGATCAGTGGTGCCCAGCCTTTACAGATCTCAGCTGTAACTACTAACTAGTGCGCCAAGATCACCCTCTTCCCTTGGGTGCGTTTTCACATGGCTAAACAAGTTGGGACAACACAGCACATCAAAGCCAGTGTCGTCTCCAGCATCTATATGAGTTCAGATCAGCAAAACTTTTCGGTTAGACTTTCTTCAACCCGGTTGGAAAGAAATCTGCCCAAATCCTACTAACCCCAGAGAAAGCTGGAATTTCGCAGCTTTTCCTAACGCAATCTCATCTCCACCATCCACGAAAGCCTCTTTGTGTGTCTTTCACCCAAAATTCCCTTCTCCTCGCCCTTTCTCAAGTCTTTCCCCAACTTCCAAACAAGGCCCACCCTGTCCCCTAAACTTGGCACCCATTTATTCTTCTCTTTCTATCCCTTTCAAAAACAAAACATGACTGACAGGAAGCTATTGTGGCTATATAAAAACTATATGATATCTTCGTGATCTATTACCATTTGTTTATTACTTAGAGGAGACGTGTGGTTACATAGCTGTCATCTATGATGACTTTATTCCAGTACAATTTTTTTACCCTCTAATTTTTAACTATTGCTTAGATCATGGACATTTATATATGCTAATTTAATGGTTTCAGGTTAGCTAAGTTGATCAAATGCTTGATTGCATTGGTGGCCATAAAGTATATATAGACATATACTACGTACCTTTTTATTATTCTCCAAACATGCCACATCCGTAACAAATCAAGAGTCAAAGAATCATTTAAATAGGCTTCCGTGGGTGCTTTGGATCTGGTAACCTGCTGTTAGCCCCGTGTCACAGAGACAAAGCCACCTTTCATCTGATTTTGACATCTATCTATAACCCTAAATCAGAAGGTGTAGACACAGAAACTAGGATAGATTACTATATATATGTATGACACAGTATTACAGGAAAACCAACAGCTACAAACATGTAGACACGATTGATAAGAACTCACATGCATGGAATCAATCTTGTTCCCCTGTTTATATATTTTGTTGACGGTGCTACATATTAGATTCTATACACAGATAAAGTAACCACAAGTTCATGAGTATATTATTCCACTATAGCAAATTATTACCAACATGGAAAGACCATGCGTAGTTTTAGCATACATGTGCCCAAAGACTGTTTACCAACAAAGACTTGGAGAAAACTTCCCTCACACAACCTTAGACAAGTCTAATTTGTGGTTAAACTTTCTCATCTCAACAGATGGAGTCAATATCTTCCTACAAATATAGGAGTAAGTTGTAGAATTTCATGACCGCGAAATTCATTCATTGAGCAAGTTTTTTAAAAACAGTCACCTAGCACAATCTTTGACTCTATTAGTTACTGTATCTGAATTAGAAGTTGCTTTGAAAAGCATGCTCCCGCATAATCACCGAAAGGGAGTAGTAACTATGTAACTGAGGCTCACATGTGAGTAATGAGTTTATGACATGCTCATGAGAAACAGGAAAAAAATAGAAAAGATTTTTGAAATTGACATTTAACTATTGCTACATATTTTTTTCATGTCTGTATAATCACATGATTTGATGCACATTTCAGAACAGCAATCATTTGATAAAGGAAAGTTGTTAACAACTATGACTAACATGCATGCTACAATTGAGATAGATTCCACTCTTACATATATATAGGCCAAATTCCAACTATTAATAAAACTAAATTTGGATCCGTCTCATCTATACTTTTTTTTTTTGAGCTTCGTCTCATCTATACTAGGGATACCCTGACAAAGCAGTTGAGTTGTTTCTTTCATTTTATAGTCATATCTTGTCTCAAGCTCTTGTGATTTTATGACTCCTCACCCTGGGGTAAGCAGCTCTGCATTGGCAAGGTTTGGTCCCAATTATATGTCCAATAATCTAGGGTCAGTCCATTTGGCTCGCATCAACTTCAAAGAGATGGCATTTCCATCAATGCAAAATTGTGGCAAAAAAGGTTATATAAACCTTTAGTGCAATAAAATAAGGGGTATTGCAACAAATAATCTTTTAATTTAGTAGCAGTATTCAATGTTCCATGTGATCAGCCAAACAATCATATCTCAAGTACAAGAACTCATCCTTTGTAATGCATGGTAGAAGCTAATGGTTAATTAGAACCAGTTCCAGCCCATCCCACATGCTAGTTCTGAACCTGTTCTATCAAAATACCAAACATGTAGAGAAGCCAAGTTGCTATGTTCTATAAAGAACCTTTGTCCTCTTTAACTTCAAAAGTAGTCATCTACTTGTCCTTTTCTTCCAATTCTAAGCTTCCTTATAGGATGAGCAACTTAGGACCCCATAAAGATACCAACTTCTTTTGGAAAAAAGAAACTATTTTGTTTTGATCCCAGGAGAAATTGTCTTAAAGAAGCTTGAGTGGTTGGCGGGTAAGGGATCACAATTGCTTTCTTCACAGGCTGCAATTTGCAGCAAAGCACATGGTCTTTTCTTTTAATATATACAAGTTCTGAAGGACAGTTATTCATTAGTTTATGCCCACCAGGAATCTAACATGCACTCTAACCAGCCAGAATTATATATACAAGCATTATCTTTTGAGTTTCAAGTCATAATTAGTCATCAAATACTAAAAAGCAAAAACCCACACACACAGATAATAACAAAAAAAACCAAAGATATTAATTAGAAGAAGTGAATCGGTGCAACGAAAACAAGTGCACATGTACATGCAAAGTAATTTCTCGAACTATTCTGATATACCAATTAAATTGTCACGAAGCAAGCTACACAGGCCTTGGGGTTTGGGCATCCCCTTTAGCCAACATAATAGTTAACAAAAGAAGTTGTAAATTCCAAAAACTTGTCACAAAATCATGTATGTACACATAAAGTTAAATAAACCAGCAAAAATTAAATCTCAAATATATCTCTGATATGGACATTTAAAAAGACACAAGTTGTTAGTGACAACACATACGAAGTGTCAGATTGACTGCTTGTCGATTTGTTTCATAACATCTAGGTCAAATTTCAAACTGAATTAATTGCAGATATATTCAAATTTATGTTTACTACATACATGATTTTTTATGGATTTTTGAAACATTGCAACATGAAAGATTCAGTAATGGTATGGGTGACACGGAATCTGTACTAATCCAAAAATTGGGTTCTTGTAATAAACTAATAACACCTCCAGCTAATCATATTACAAATTATTTTTCTTTATCCTTAAAAATGCGAGTAATCGTTGTAATAAGAAATTGCTAGAAAAAAATTACAGAATTAAGTCCAAAAATACAAGAATAAATCACCATAATTATGCTTTTATTGTTTGTTAGTCATGTAGCTTTAGGTTTAGAGATTGGCAATGGATGCTGGATCCGATACATTGCATCCACCATCCAGTACTATAGGAGCCCCTAGGCAGTTCTCTGGCCATGCTGCTAAATATATGCCTCTTCTTGATGATGATTCTATTCTAATATTTAGGAATCAAATGCTAGGTGCATCTGTTTTCCTTTTGTATCTTTCCACTAGCCACTACCTAGTCTATGACCAAAAACAAACATAGGGTCAGTGAACCATCCCAGTGTTCTCTTGATTAAACATTAGGGTCTAGGCTCCAAGGGACAACTTCATTTGGGTGTTGCATAGGTCAATAACTTTTTCCTTGCTGCAGTGGTCTCCACCTTGTGCAGCAGTGTACCTCATCTAGACATTCTTTAGTCCTCAGAGCAAAAGGTACACAGCTTATCTACCCTTACTTGCTTCCACACTGTTGTTCTATGCGAAATTTTCAATATGTACTCTACAATTTATGTCAAGAATATTCTGTCTAGGAACTAGCTATGCATACTGTATACTTTATTTTTCTTAGACACGATGTGTTACCATCTTGTAATTCAAAAAACAAAACGTCTCATGTTGATTATGTGATCATGTAAAAACAAGATAAACTGGTTCTGAAGATCTGATTCTGAATATGCTGATGAAATAACTACTGCACAAATGCTCTTAGTGTGTGTAAGGCAAATAAAAAATAGATAGATAGCATGTAGCTAACTTAGTGTCACACTTAAAAAGCTTCTTAGTCAGAACCCTTAAGTACTTAATGCAATAACAGATGTGACTGGCCATTAAATCACAACAGAAAAGAAAAACGAAGTCACTACTTAGTAACCTTGATGGAGGTCTGGTAAGCAACAAGAAGAGCACAGTCACTTGGGATTTCATTAAAAGCTAGGCTCCTCACTAAGGTCTCAAGTTTGCGTTGAGTTTGTTGTATTGCCTCAAGAAAGGATCCTGGTCACATCCACAACATTGTTGTTAGTTGATTGCAAGCACAAAGTAGGCAGCATTTAAGATCACCCAAATCCCAGTAGGGGCCCGCACGAAATTGTGCTGTCAAAGGAAAATCCTTCTTTTTGGCTCATGATGACAATAGTTTAGAGCATAGTTTAATCCCACGGTGACCTCACCCATTTCACCGCTAAGAAAAAACATATGTACAATATTCAGCAACCATATCTCTTTATTTTCTCCATGAGTGCTTTTTTGGGCCACCACAGGATAATAAACAATAGCTTGCCTTAATAATTGAGCCTGATGTCTTCCTGCAGAACAAGTTTGAAAGCTAGTTAACAAACCCAAGCAATGTGGGCAAGGACTATAAACTATATTCTATTACTCCAAGTGACATTACCTACTGCATAAAAACAAGCACTTGAGATTGGGTGGATTTCACTTAAAGTCATGTGAAGTGATTCCCCAGTATACTTAACTATGCAACAAGTGATTAAAGAAACACCTAGACCAAAATCATGTATAGAATGTATAAAGCTAAATAGCACAGAGAATAATTTAGAACACAGGGATCCAGTATAAAGCATTGAATAAGCTAATACGGCTACGATTGCGACACTTGGGAAAACTACTACACCTCTGTATGCGAGTGATCAACAGATGGACATATATCACTACTTCACGCTCTAGTTGTGTTATGCCTTTAAGAAAGGGATTAGCGAAGAGTTTAGATAACATGATGGTGGAAGAAAGAACTTTACAAATGTTATCTTTAAAACTTTAGAGCCCACTTGGCAATTCAAAAAGAACTAGGCACAAGTTTTTTAACAGCAAAAAGTAGTGGAAGTGTGGTTATTAGATGTTTTTAGGTCTTGAAACTAAAGTCAAAACTAAGCCTTTGACAATTATCACATCTGGTTTGATGTATTAGACAAGCCACCTTATTGTCATTTGGACATTACAGCACAAGTTATCTCTGGCTTTTACAGATTATAGTCAGTAAGCACTCAGACTAGTTTTCCATATTTGCACTTGGATGTCTAGTAGAAAAGCTTTAATCAGAGAATCAGAGTAAGTTACTTTCCATTTGTTAACTCTTATTCTGTAAGATCACAGTGGATCATTTACTCAAACTCCTCCCTCCCTCTTGAAGTTGTCCTATCAACAGCTCTTCCACGAATACATAGTAGACCTTGCAAACTGTTGCTGAAAGCAGGTCATTCAATGATAATAGTGATTCAAACATATTTTGCATCTCTGTATCGAGTATCAACAAAGAGTTATAGCCACTTAGCCCATTACATCTTTACTTTCTGAACGTCTGTATTTGTAAGTTCATGTACAGAAATGACAAATCATGTATTTCATAAGGTTCAAGAAAAGATGCATTAACATAACATGACAACAAAAACAACCTAGTTTTATGTATAAAGCTATTCAGATGGGTAACATACCACAAGGAAAATCAGACGCCTCAACCTAACATACAAACCAAACCTAGTATGGTTAACATATGCCCTACAAAAACAACCTAGTTTTATGTATGCTCCAAGCTACTTGCCATGTGCTAATTCACACCTAAGCATGTTCCTGTTCATGACTCATGACAGTAAAAGTATATGGTCCCAGGTCAAGAGCTACTCAACTAATTTCCAGTACATTCTGTTAGCATTTAATAGAAGATAAGCAGGTATAGGTAAACCAGGCATGAGATCTAAAGGTGATCCAATTATTATCTCCACCATTTGCTCTAGGGAGTCGAACAATTCTGTCAGAAGACAGAAGATTTCACCACCTTAGATTATCAAGACAATTCAAGACCTAGTTTAAAAGTAAATCTCTACATTGGTTACAAGATTGTTGTACGTAGCGTTAACCTGTTCAAGCTAATCACCACAGCACTTCACTCTGGTTCTTCTAGATGGTAGTACAGGTTAACAGATGCAAGAAGTTATACTGCCTTTTAAATAGTAACACAACAAATTTTCAATCCTTTGCTAGAAAAGTTCAGTTCAGACTGGCATACCAGAATAAGAAAATAATAATTATATTTCACTTTCATGTCCTTATCAAAGAAGTTCTGGGGATCTCCTAAAATAGTTTTCTAAAGGACGAGATAACGTAGAGGTTTCGACATCTCTAACCATAACATGGACACTACTAAACAACTTTACCACATCCAAGTTGATGAAAATGAGTTGTACGGACTGAGATAAAAAAACATAGATATGTGATCTCTTTGCAGGGAAACTATCCGAACCAACAAGGACAGATGGTATGTATTTCCAAGAATAAAACCACAGAGTTAGCAAATGGAGAATCAAAATGGTCTATATTTCATATTTTACATCAAACTCAACTGCCTTATCATCAACTTACATAAAAAACTAATATTTTACAGGACCTTGATCACAATTAGCCTACTATATATTCCAATTTCAGTCAATCATATGTTCTCGTTAGGAAAAATATGGAGAAAATACTACCTTATGTACACACTGATGAGTACTTAATATCCTCAAAACTGCAGGAGCCTTTTGGAAGAAACTAAGTACACTAGCGTGTGTAGTTCAAAACTGCAAATCACCATATCCAATCGGTGCATATCAGGTTTCTTGCAGAAGTAAACCCAACCAATTTCATGGATCCTCAAGCATTCAAACCCTGTGGAACTTGTACTTCTGCACAAGGTTGAATCTTTCAGTACTCCCACTAAAACCCTTAAGCACAAGGGTTCTCACTGCGTCCACTCCTTGCTCCAGAGCAGCGTCGATCTTCATCAAAATTATAAAGCAGGTTGAAATCAACAATCCAAGAGCAGTTATATCACATAGTTCACACTTACAAAAGGGTGCACCACTACAGAATGAGTAACTCGAGGCTTAAGTAAACAACATTTATCCTAAGGTGATAAAGTAAAGTTTGAGAATCCTAATAAGCTCTTTTCCAGAACCAACTTTGCAGAGCTAGACACCCCCCCCCCCCCCAACACACAAAATACACACCCTTATTAAGGGCAGTTTGATTTGGTATTGTTGTGGACAGGCCTCTAGTTGAGCTGGTTAGGTGGCTGTAGTAGCACTCCTCATATCCTGGGTTCAACTCCCAGTGTGAGCGAATTTTCAGGATGGGGGTTAAAAAACTCTCCTTGTCTTTCCCATACCAAAGCACAAGTATAGGGTCCGGCCCAAGGTCATGGTTGTTCTCACATGGGCTATGATGCCACTGTGTATGGGTGGGCCAAGGATCAGGGGTTTTGTTGACCTATGGAGAAGGTCCTCTTCTTAGCAAAATGCCCGGGCACTGTCTTAACCCGGGTTTTTTTTGGTATTGTTGGCACACCATATAAATGCAGCACTACTCCAAACAGTGTAGTCTATCCAACATGGAACCAAGTTCTTGTTCTCTCTATAGAATAAGATATGTTTACTGCCAACGTTTAGCATTGCCTATAGCTAACATTTATATGCACCAACTATGATAGCTCAGCCAAATGGTGGAAGGTCTTTTGCCTTTTTGCTACAATCAACAGTGGAGCTGAGTGAAAATAAATAGAAGATGGTTTAAAATTTTGTACTATCTTCTTTAGAATAAACAAAAAAGTAGCAAAGGTAATACCTGAACTCGTTCCTCTGAACTGAATTTCTGCAGAAGGAAAGCTCGTGGGTCCATTTTTCCAGGTGGGCTACCAATGCCTATACTCGAGCAGCCAGCAACAAAATGACATGAAGTTTCCATCAAGTATAGAAGAGTTAGGACATGAATATACTAATATAGTAGTGTACCTATAGATAATCGAGGAAATTCTCTGCGACCATCCAAATTCTCAATCACATTCTGTAGCCTGTTTCAAGCAAAATGTTTTTGTGAAGGTAATGAATGTATACTATGGTGATCATAGAGACAGCTACTTCAAAGGTATTATGTCCATAAGTAAATTATAGCATTGCAATCACAAAATGACAAAATCATGAAGTTCCATGACAATAAATTAAATTAATCTTGAGTAGAGAAACTCAATGCATTTTAAGTACCAGAGTTTGATACAATACTGAATTATTAGTTCTTCAGAGTTCAAACAAACATCTCTACACAAATTATCTATCAGATCATACAGGTTCCAATATTAATAAAGTATTGCATCTTAAATTTGAGTATTTAACAAGTAAATCTATGTGTTACATTCGGCAAATACATCAGGCCAACTATTACTGCATTAAACTATGTCGCAATTTGCTTCTTCTTGATCTTGCCAAAGAATATCACTAAATGGCGTGGCTGGCCAAATCTTATGTGTTCAGTACGTGAATGACAAGAACATTTTTCTTTTCATTTTTGATTAATAAGGTAGCCTATATGAATTGGTCAAATGATTTGAAAATCTAAAGATTACCCATTGTGGCGACCATGACCACCTTTCTTTTGAAGCCGTAGTACACCATTGGGCAGGCTCATATCATCATAAATCTGAAAAAAGGAACTTGCAGCAGTCAGCTTTTTAATTTATGATAATAACTGAAAGCTGCAGACCATCAAAAGAACACTGATGATGAGTACCAAGAGGATGTGTCGCAATGGTACTTGATAATAGGCTGCAAGAGGTCCAATCTTCACATGACAACGGGTCAGGTTAGGATAGTGAACTCATTATAAATGATAACAGAACTCAGCTAGTCTTTGACATTTTCTAGTAGCACATTGCAAGACATGATGTGTGATGCTTTAGCAAGATTGCAAGAATGAGGGAAATGAGAAATTGTATGTGTAGGCAAGTCAGGATGAAATCAACATAATTGCCATGCTTTTGCTGTACTGTGCAAGTGTGCATTCAACCAAATTAAATATACTCATTTGATACAAATGGTTTCTCATTAATGAATAATATATCCATACAAAGGAATAAGCTAAACCTCAACTTCGATCGAATATATAAAGAACCAATGTGCATTTCATATTAATACCCCTAACAGGCAGTATTTTGTATCAACAGGCATTGAATTGTCCAGTCCATTACCCAAAAAAATAAACAAGTTTACAATGGTGCTCATGTTGTATCCAAATATATTGTATCCAAAAAGAATGAAACGCATGCAAATATATTGCAAGTTTAAGCAGTAAGGAATGCAACTATCCCCACAAGTAATCGATCTCCCATAGAAGCATTTATTTAAGTAACTAAAACATTACTGCCCCCTTATAAAGAAAAAGAACATCATTGCCCCCTTACATTTCACAAGCTAATAATGTCACATAGAAAGACTAAGAATAACTCACTGCCTCTCCACTGTAGTTCATGTATGATTGCGGTTTTACCACCAAGACTGGCACCTCGCCAATTGAACCTGCGCTAGAATTCAACCCAATGATGGGTTAAACAAATTAGTAACATGAATCCACGATTGTAAATCAACCTGCAAATTGTACTTATCCTTTCAACAAGAAAATGTTCTGGGCATGTACATACATCTATGAAGATAGATTTATTTCATTTTGAATACATCACGCGGACGCCATTACGCACACCTAAAATTTCTATATTGTACTTTTCTGATGGGATGATCCACAGACCAAGTTTTAAATTTCAACCAGTACATCAGGACATTTCCTGCGACTGTGATTGTCTTGCAGTACAATAAGGACTAAGTAAACTGCATAACCACTGGATGGAATATAACAATAATGGAAACCAAATGGTAATGAACACGAGAAAATGATATCACGTTGTCTCTTGGACCAACATTCTATTTGTCATTTCATTTTTAATAGACTTTCAGTTTGATATCGCACCCAGATTTTCAAAAGGAGAGCATCCTCATGAGTGCGTAGAGCGTGCGTCAAATTTGGCCTACTTATACAAAAATAAAAATCCCAAAGGGCAATAAATGCATTCCAAATTTCTTATATTAAAGACACAGAAAAGAAGTAAATGACAACCATTTTTCAGTCTTCACCAAGCAATAAGTTCATTTTATACGATCTAACCAAAAAATAATAATAATAATAATAACTTCAAGTTCATTTTGCTAAAACCTGCACAAAACAAGTTTCTACAGAAACCAAATAATTAAACCTGTCAACCTGAGTAGAGGTACATGGAGAAATCTCCACAGATTCGTCCCTCCAACTACAATACTCTAGCTCAAATCTAAGTTTAAGTTGCTGACTTGCAGCAACTGACATAGACAACTACACAAAGAGTACAACCGAAATTGATGCCCAACTATACCAATAAAATCCACACCAGCATGGCAAAATGATTGCAATACACATGCTTCCTTCATCAATGTCAAATTATGCAGTAAGGAAACTAAAGATGGATGGAACACAGCATAAAGAAGGAACTAGGTGATAAGGGTTTTAGTTACCAATTCCCAGCAGCGACTTGGACTGGATTGTGTTCATCGTGATCCCCTCCTCCGCCGCGATGCGATCCACCATCTCAAACCCCACCTAATCAACGACACGAGCACGCGCTAAGTGATAACCACATCGAAGTTGCGGGAAATGGGAAATACGAACGAACAAGCGCGGCAACGGTTCTGACATTGTGCCGCGTGCCGTAGTACTTGTTGCCCGGGTTGCCGAGGCCCGCGATGAGCCAGGGCGTGTATTCCACCGGCCCCGCCGCGGGGTCGGGGACGGAGGCGACGACGGTCGACAGCCGCCGCGAACGGCGGACGCGGTGGGGTGGGGCGGTGAGGTTCCTGCGGGGTACTGTGTGGAAGGAGGGGAGGAGGGGTGCGGAGAAGTGGGAGGAAGTGGTGGGCGTGGCCGTGGCGAGCAGCGACATGGCGGAGGAGCCGGCGAGCGGTGCTGAGGCGGCGGCGGTGACGGTGCCGGCGCCGAACGCAAACGATAGGAAATGCAGAGGCTAGGAGGAAGATAGAAAAAATATCTGTCAGTGGGCCTGGAGCAGAGCACAGAAGTGTATGTGGGTCGGACGCAAAATGGGCCTGAAGGAACAGTCATGATGGGTTGGGTTCTTTTGGTTGTGGGCCGAAATGCTAGGCAGATTAATCTCAAAAGAAAAACTGATTTAAGGATAACAATGCGAGAAGTTCATCTTTTGACAGTGCTGAGTTTGTGCATGAGAAGAGGGAATCCAATGTGGATGCTCATATCATCGCCAGGAATTCTATCTACGAGGAAAATAGGTCGACATACCTGGTTTCTTAGTCCACCGTATGGTGTATGTAAAACCTACGCAAATAATATTTAATAAGGATGTGTAGGTTTGTCTAAAAAAAAAAAAAACTGCTAAGCAGATTATCCGTGGGTCTCTGAATTCTAGACTTTTGTCCGATCGTGAGACTGTATCGTTGTAGCTTACGGTGATGTCTATGCTGTGGTTATGACTATCTCCAATGTATTGATAGATATATACATGTCCTGTATTGTGTCGCAAATAATCAATATCTGAAAAATACAATAAACTCCACTATTGATAGATAGACAA